>JAPDEL010000030.1:0-314921 GCA_027569095.1 Aspergillus conjunctus | reverse complement strand
CTGTGCCGCCTTCTCAAGATGTTGAATATGAGAGACCGGGCTACTAGAGAGGGTCCTCTTTTGAAGGCTTTTCTGCAGGCTTTTAACCTTATAATTAAGCTGACGAGGGTTCTGAGGAGTCTGAAAAGCAGAGGAAATTGATCCTTCAACTTCAACAAGAGGTGGTGTAGGCGTACGGAGTTGGAAGGTAATTTTTTCAAGAACCTGGTCTTGATTCAAAGGTTTGAGGCCTGCACCTGTAAAGCCACCAATAATATTCTTAGAATTGAAGACCTTCTCCCGTGCAGGTGGGTAGAGATGAAGAAAATCCTGCTTATCAATATGGTTGTTGCCAGCCACCATCATGCCTTTAACTAGCTTCCCATATGCACGCTTAAGAGGCCCAAAAACACCCACATCAAGAGGCTGAAGGAGATGAGACGTATGAGGTGGCATGTACAGGCAAATAATCCCATTCTCTGTGCAGAAAGTATCAAAGTCTGCAGTCTGGTGACTAGAATGGCCATCAAGGACAAGTAATCGCTTTGCACCAGTAGAGTGGAGCTTAGAGAAAGGTTCGAAGAGCTCCTTAAGCCAGTAAAGGCCTATCTTATCTGTTGTCCATTCATTCTTGCTTAAAGCAAGCTTCCAATCCATCTTGGCCTGCAGATTAGGCTCTTGATACCAAGTAGCCTGCTGTTCTTGTCCCTTAAGAATGATCATTGGTGGTAAAGAGACTCCTTTAGAACTAACACACTCAATAATGGTGACCCATTCACGGTTTCCTTGAATAACTGTACGAGGCCTCTTACTGCGCTCAATGGCAGTAATAACCTTAGATGTAGTGCAGAGTCCCATGGCAAAGCCAGTCTCATCAAAGTTCCAGATATCATCTTCATGGATGCCATGCTCCTGAATAGCTTCATGTATAGCCTGAAACCATGATTTTATAACCTTTGGATCTTCCTGCTTGGCTCGCTGATAGGTAATTCTTTGATTATATCTTGTACAAAGGTCAGGATGGCGTTTAATAAAGGAATAAGCCCAGTTGACTCCAAGGACTGTAGTTGAATCCTGTGTACGCGCATGAAGCAGAATCTGAGCCATTCTTTTTAGAAACTCTGGCCGCATTGCAAAGCCTCGTTTATCTGCATCTAGTAATTGCTTGGCAAGTGCTTCCTCTTCATTAGCCAGTAATTTATGGCTATTTGCGCGTGTTTCCGACCGTGGTTTCTTGCCTTTAAGCCGATCCCGAAGAGTTGACCTAGGTACATCAAATATCTCAGCAGCTTTGGATATATTTTGGATTTGCTTGTTTTATACGCGTGTATAGCCATCTGCAATCTATTTTCTTGAGATAAGGGCATTTTAAAGAATAATGGTGGAATAAAGACGTGTTAAATACTGCTCACGGTGGTGGGAATGAAAAAAATGGCGACTCGGTCGTAATGGCGACTCGCCCGTGGATTACGTTAACTAGTTGGTTAACTATTTCACAGTTTATGCCAAAACATGTGGGCATATTTTATGAGCTTTGATTAAAGTGCTATCTGGTCAATTTCATCTTAATAATTAATGTCATAAACTTGTGGTAGTGTTGAGCCTTACCTATTATTCTCCTAAGTTGGGCATTTTATTGGCGCCTCACTCTCCGGAGTATAGTTAAATGACTCGAGTCACCATACAATTTTCAGTCTTTGACTGTTGGATCACATTCTTAGCCGCTAGCGTACACTATCAATCCTACACAAAGATATAAAACTTCTACGCTGGTCCACACTTCCTCCCCTGGCCCTCCTGCACAGCACCCATCAACTCAGCCGCCTCCTCACAATACTGAGCCATGGAGGTGTCCTTCTCCGTCAACCCACGCGGATGGTGAGTGGTCCAATGCACGTCCACGGATCCAATTCGCTATAAGGTTGTCCTACATTAGCTTGGTTCCTTTCCACTGTCTCTCTTACTGCTCCCTCTACTTCGTATTAAAAGAAAGGAATACATACAACCGTCATCGTAGCATGATGTTTCTTCGTAGCACTCTGCGACGCAATCACATTTACGAAGCTCTGTTTTCTTATCAACATTCAGAGCCCGTTAAACTGTTTTGAGTCCCGGTATAGAGTGGAGTAACCTTACCACAGCCTTAAAATACGATCGGAAATAAAACGTCTTCTTCATCCCACTCCGGTCCTCATCCAAACTCCACCCTTGGCCCTGGAGCTCGTTCACAATCGGGCGGAGCTGCGCCGCATCAACGCCCTCTGCGAACTGGGGTTCCGGGGTCGTCATGGTCGAAGCCTGGCGGGTGGCGATTGGACTGGGTGAGTGAGCAGTCTGATGGTGGAATGGGGAGGCGGAGGGAACAGGAGGGCGTGTGCAGAGAAAACGAGAAGGAATCAACGCTGGGAATTGAGAATGAATGTGCTGGATATAGAGGCGAGATATCGACGTTGAGCCCCGAGGGCGTCGGATTCCTCTAAATGCGGGGTGCATGGCTGGAGGAGGGGTAAAAACAACAACAGCCTGATAAAGGTTCCCCAGGTTAACGATCGGAGCTGCTCAGCAAACATCGTCCAGAGCTCAACCCAAAATGGGAGCTTCCAGGTCACATGACCATTTATCGAATCTTTCCAGGCCAATTTGAGTAACTTCGTTCCAATCGCTCTTCCAAAGATCATCCGCAAAGCAATAGATAAGCTCGGCGTTCAACCTACCACGGGCCTTAGGGAAAGGAGTTACGCCCTCCCTTCACCACCCTAAACGATGATGCCCCGCTTCCGGCTCCATCTTGGGCTTCGGCGGAACCAGCCGCCCTTCGATCAGTAGCCGTATGACGTCTTCAACCGCTCGAGTTCTTCAAGATTCAACCTCCCGTGACGTCGGAGGCTGCTCAATTAAGAATCGGTGGCTATGATCATACCTCAGTGCTTGTGCCTCAAACTTTGGCCCGAAACACCGACATATCGGCATCCGGGCGAGTCCACGAGAACTGCAAGACTGCCGCAACCCATGGACTGCTGTTTATGCAACTTATGCAAGGTTACATTACCAAGTGATCTAAAAACATCTAGCTCTACTGAAAAACATGGTGGTCTAATTCCTCATTATTTTTTCATAATACAGCCGGTAACCACACAGGACGGATGGTTTATGAGGGGGCCTCAGACACCCAGCAAAACAACAAACATATTCAGGAACAAACTCCACACACCGTAGAAGAAAAAAAAAGAAGAAGAAAAAGGCAATTTACATATCGCTGGGTACAAGCAAACTCGCTCTAGAACACTTCAACATCACACGCCCAGATGGACGGCGGAAGGGAGGGGGAAAGAAAACGAAAAAGAAGCGAAAAGAACACATGGGATAATGTCTAGGTAGACTCCGTAACCACAGAATGAGAAGAGAAGCATCTGGTATAGGTGAAGAGGACTTTTGCCACACTCCGCGGACGGAACACCCGGGAAGATCAAGGTTTCTACCGATGCATCCATTAGTATCTCGTTGCGTTGAATGTCAGTGTCCGGCAATGTCCGTTACCGCATATTCATCACCGTCATTAAGTTGTTGGTTCCAGGCCGACTCTACACGCCATCATACGTCTTGTGAATGGCTGTTGCGGCGAGAGGTGGCGCGAGATGTTGGACGAGATGCGATGTAGCTACCCTGGCGACTTCCGAGCGCCTGGCGAATGCGCAAGTTTTGTTGGGATCGCGCAAAGGAATTCGCTCTTGAGGATGCCGGAATACGCGAAGGCATCGGATGATGTCCACCGTGTTGCTGCAGCTCCGCCCTTGCATCTGACAGTTGCTGCGCGAATGGTGACCGCTTTCGTAGAGTCGGACCGTACCAGTAGATCGCATACACAGCAGCTACTAGGATAAAGGAGATGCCGACTAATGAATGGTCAGTACTTTGCCATGGGCTAGACCACGGGCGAATGGCGACTCACAAAGAATGGTAGATGCATATTCCAGATGGTATTTTCCACCGATATCTACACAATTATTGTCAGTCACTGTCAAGATATGATTTGAATATTTACGAGAAGAGAAGCTTACTTTCGAAGAAAGGCGTCGCAGGGATTGTCAGAACACCGGCAAGGAAGTCTCTCGACCATCCGTTGCCACCGGTTGCGGATGCAGAGTACGGTCCATACGCGCAGATCATGTAATCAATGGTGGCCATGTAGATGCTGTAGTTGGCAATTCCCACAATTGCGGAGAAGAACATGGTGCCTATCCAATGAACGGGGGGCCCTAGACTCGTCCATGCAAAGCCGATCAGGCCTATGGGAAGACAAGGTGCTGTATACAACAACCACCAGAGGCGGGACTCGTACTGCGTTCGCTCGTCATCCGGTCTCGCTTTCCGTTCTTTAATATTCCGTTTAATCGCAGGGATGAATGAAAGCCATGCGATGAAATATCCCACAAGGATGGGAAGGAAGGACAACCCGAGGGCTACAGTGCCAAAATTCCACTGATCATAGACCAGACCGAAAGACTGGATGAACATAAAAATCAGAGCATCACTGAAGCCACTCAACAAAGATAGGGTCAAGACAATCGGCTCAGTCAAGAACATCTTGAAGGGTCGAATCCAAGTGGCAAGAACTTCCCCCATCGAGAAGCGCTCCCTGAATGGAACAAGCTCGTTTGGTCCATAGATGTTAGGGTTTTCACCACTTTTTCGCATCTTCTTCGCAATCTTGTCCATCATGATGGTTGTACGAGTCTCAGGGACCAGAAGTAGGTGAGCTATCTGAACGAATCCTCCGAAGATGAGTTGGATCCAAATATTCCAGCGCCAGGGCAGGTATTCTTCGACAAACCCACCCACCACGGGGCCGATCACAGATCCACCGACTGAGGAGAAGACCACACAGGCTACAGCGTATTGTTGATCATCAGCCTCCCAAAGATCCGCGATCATACCAAGAGTCACTGAGCCACCGGCTGAGCTAAGGCCACCAAGGGCACGTCCAACCATAATCGAAGCAAAGTTTGGGGCCAGCGCCACAGGCAGCTGCCAGATATTGACTAAGAATAAGCTCGCCTGCAAAATCGGTTTGCGGCCAAGCTCCTCGCTCCACGGTGCCCACAGCTCGCATCCAAAGGCGTAAAGGACGAGAAAGATCATGGCACCACAACGAGCGGCCTGCATACTAACTCCAAACTCCTCAGAGATGCCGGTAAGCGCATTGGAGTAAAGACTGGTGTTGAAATTCATGGAAGTTTGGACGAGGAAAATGACGGTTATAATCATCCATTTCTTCCAGGTAGGAAAGGCATATCCTAATTGATCATAGCAGTCGTCTTCGGTTAACTCGATCTTTTCCGCTGGAAGGTCCTCCAACTGGTGCAGAGTAGTCCCGGCGATGTGATCATGGCTGTACGCTGATTTCTGGCTATTGTCGACCACCTGTTCCTTGTCTGTTTCAAGGATCGTATCGGTTTGAGAAGAAGAGGATACTTCAGACTCATGCGCCCTCTCATCCGGTCTTATGTCTTTTTCTGATAACGGCGAAGCCATTTTGTCACTTGGCACTGGTGATGCGTCGTCAGTACACATAAGGTATTATTCTTCCCCCCGCAATTGAAAAGAAATGAAGTTAAATAGGGGACAAGAAGCAAATTCCAACAAAGTATTTCATAAGAAGAAAATGCAAAGGAGAGGAGCTAAGAATGAGGAGGAAAGCCACAGGAAGTGAGTGAGAAAGAGGAGCAGCGGTGATGAAAGTGAAGAAGATGAGCCACAGTACTTACAGTGACACAAACTGAAACGGTCGAAGATCAGCAGTGGATAGTGGAGATCAGATTAGAAACGTGTGTGAAAACAGTAAGTTGAAGATAAGGGATGGAGAGCAGGGTGGGTGAGGGTTGCTGAAAACGAAGAGAGATGATGAAAGTCGGCGTGGGAGGGAGGGGGAGAGGAAGAAGATAAAAGAAAGCAAGAGGATGCAGCAGGACGTTCCGGCCTGTCATCATCGTGACCATGGACTGAGGCAGTAAAGCCTCGAAAGGGAAGGTACGCGGGGGGCAGGGATCTCGACCACTGGGCAGCCGAATTCAATCCCACCGGGGCCCTTTTGGACGGCTTCACCTCAAGCCCAATTATGAAAACTAGTACACTCGCAGCCACGAATGAAACCTAATGGCCCATGCGAGCCATGGCGATCCTGTTCTTAGCTTAATTTTCGGTTCAGAGCGCTCTCCGATGGGCATCTCGTGCTTTGACAGCTTTGGCCTCCCGGATGATTGCCACTGATTTTTTTTTACTTCATGTTTTCTTTTTTTGTAGATCCAACACATTCCTCGCAGAATAATGCTGGACGATAGCACAGCGTCTGACCTACAGGTCTGCATAGAGGCGGGCAGCGATGGTTGGCCCATCGATGCAGTCGGATATCAAATCATGACCGACTTTCTACTTTCTACATCGGGAGGCGGAACCGGGGGGGCAAGGTACCGATTTCGTCCAGAATCAGGCTCGATGGATCCTTCCCAAGATCATCACCCTGTCGTGTGACTCGAGTTTAGCCCGAATGGACACTGAATGCAAAGTCCGGCTCCACCTCGGTGGATGGCCGAAACCACTGGAGAGGCCGCTCTAGGCCGAAAACCTCAGGAATGCCCGGATCGGGAAGGACAGCCGTCGCCAGGATGAGAGCCGATCCTACCAGCCCCTCCGCACGCGGAGAAGTCACGTTAGGAGACGAGAAAAGCGTATTTTAAAAATATACAAAGGGGGAAAAAGATAAGAAGAAAATAATGGTCAAAAAAATAGGAAAATCACAGCATAGTCATACAAAGCAACACAATCCAGGCCGTCTGGATTAAGTTGTACGACGTAAGGAGTGGTCGGGATGCCTAGCGGCCGTGAGCGATAAAGCGTCTTGAAAAGCGGTCACTAGCCTGACCGGGCCTGACCTGGCCTGAGGTATCCGATTCCTGTTTGAAAAAACATGATGATGATCCCAGTGAGACCCACTTAGCTCGTGTTTTAGTTTTTTTTCTCTCCAAGTTTACCCCATGATTTGACGGGATTTTCATTAATAGTTACTCGCGGGGGTCATCATGATTGTCATCGGGGAAGCCGTACGTGACGTCAAATCCCTTTTCTCGAACGATTGAGAAATTTCGTGTAAGCCACACTTTCTTGACTCTTAAGCTTGCATTTCAGAAAGGTTCGCCCCAGCAGCGTTGTATTTGCTTTTCGTGGCTGGCTCTGTAGCTTTACCGTTTTTTGCGCCACCTATTGTATGTCAATTTTGTTTCTAGAACTTTGTCTCGGAGCTTGTTAAGGACATTGCATAGTGGCATCCTCGTATCAGATTGACGAGCCAGCGGAAGCAAATCCTTGTTGTTGCCCTGTAATGGCAGTGATGGGGTTAGTGGGGTTTCTCCATCCTCCAGACTCGACTCTGGAGGTGCGGACTCGTGGACAGTGGAGCGCGGAATAACGCGTTCCAGCAACTCTCCGTACAATCCCTCTCTTCAAAAAAACGACTCGTTTTCCTGGTGAACAAATGCCGCTAAAGGGGAATAAAATTTTGCCCTATCCCATGGAAAGAAAGTTCATCCTCATTGCCCAGTCCAACCGTCACCAACTGTCGAGAAGGCCTTCGGATACAACCTTTTAAACTATAATAATACAAAATTCGCGTCAGCCGAAGGAAGAGTTCCATGCAACCTTAAGTGGAGACGCAATTCAAGCATGTTGCGTCAAACTTTGTCATAAAAAAACACCATGTATCCAAAAACACGACTTCGAAGTGCACATTATGCTCCAAGACATGAAGTCGGCATCCTTGACCTGAACCTGATTTGACTACTCGGATTAAGCATCCACCGGTGCTAAGGCCTCTTCCAGACTGCAGTGGCCACTGGCCACTGGTCAGCCACCAAAACCTAAGACGAACTACCCGTTGGAAACAGAGTCTGGGCAGGAGAACAGCCGGGAGCTAATTAAATAACATGAGGTCATATTCGTAATAAATCTCTATAGTGGTCTGGAGTGGTAGACTTTGGTAGATCTCGCCCCTCGCGTTGCTCACGTTTTTCCCACGGGGTCTTCTCCGCGTAGAATATTCAGAATGTTCGATTGCATCCGATCCCCGCCTCGCATCTGACTTTGGGAATCGGAAAACCCCGATATTGCTCATGGAGGGGGAACATTGTTTGGGTGAAACCCTGAAGGGGGCAAGATCGATCGGTGTCACGTGCGAGACACTCAGGCGATATCTGCCTGATCGACACTGCCAAAAACCAACTCCGGCTGTTTCCGGGGATGACTAAGCTGGGTTGAGGAGTAATGTCCGTAAGCATCCGAGTTACTTGACCGCCTTCCCCTTACGGCCACTCCCCTCATGGATTCGCAGAGCGCCATCTTCCCGACGGCATCATACAACGACCACCATTTATACCTTATCAACATCCTCTATCTAATTCATATCCGTCTTATTCATCATCTTTGCCGGCATCCGCTTTCGGCGTCTCTTAACCATCGCGGTCATCTGATCCGAAGGTTACTTCATCTTTTCCTCCATCTCCGCCATGTCTCCTGACATCAATTCGCTTCCTCCCTCACGTTCTGCATCAGCTTCCCCGCGCCAACCACGGAACATCCCCGCCCTGACGGACACCCTGTCGTATCCGCAAAGCTCCCCGCTGACAGGATCCTCCCCTGCAACTTCAACCAATATGAATAATAACAACCAGAGTCATACGATTGCTACAGAGCTCACCCGGCGTCCTCATATCCCAATCCCGGGGGCAGAACGGCGTCGATCTGCCAATCTCAACCTCAACCATGAATCAGGATCTGGGGAGGTGCCCCTCTCTACATCTGATCATCGCACATCACTGAGCCATGGACTGAGAACTTCGAGTCCCTCGAGTCTTGGGGGAAGCCCAATCAT
Organism: Aspergillus conjunctus; assembly: GCA_027569095.1. Taxonomy (NCBI): domain Eukaryota; kingdom Fungi; phylum Ascomycota; class Eurotiomycetes; order Eurotiales; family Aspergillaceae; genus Aspergillus; species Aspergillus conjunctus. Next base: position 306,022 of record JAPDEL010000030.1, on the reverse strand, counting down.
CGCGACTGGAGATCCACATCATCAGCGGGCACCTTCGCTTGGGGAGCTTCACCAGGAGTTGGAGCAGGAGCAAGAAGCACAAGTGGTAAGCACAAGTATCCCCAGAGGGAAATCGATTGGGGGCTAACTAATATGCTGTTTTCTTGTTAGAATCGACTCCTTCAGACTATCCGGGCCCAGCAAACGCAGCTTCAGCACCTTCAGCAACAGCAACAGCATCCACAATCTGCGGTGGAGGATACCACTCCACCCTCCGAGCGCTCTACAGTCTTCCCCCCCATTGCCCCTCTCTCTACCGCTAGTAGTCGCCCCCCGACTCAGTTAGCCTCATCCCTATCCAGCCGCCGAGCGAGTCAAGCTCACTCGCCCAATCTGCGGCCGCTACCCGATCCGTCTCGTGGGCCAGACGCATTGGAGTGGGCTACAGGCCCTGGGGAGGGTGCATCCCGGAGAGGAAGCAGGGACGAGAGTGGATACTACCAGGCCGAGGCGGCGATGCTTGCGCGTGAGAACCAAATGCTCCGACAACGCGTCCGTGAACTAGGTGAGTGTTTTTTTTTCTCCAAGTGCGATCCCGTCTCATCCTTCCTACAAACGCTTTGTCCCAACACTTTTGGATTAATTAACTTTTTCACTAACCCCAATGCTATAGAACGCCAAGTCAGCGAGCTGACGACCAACACCGGTCAAAGTGCGCCGCCACCGACCCAAACGCCCAGCAGCGAAAACACCCTCAACCTCCCAACAACAACCGGCGGAGGATCAGCAAGCGAGTCGTCAGATAAGACCTGATTGGGGGTAGTGGGGTAACTGTCCATGCGATGGACAACCTGGGCTCATTTCTGTTATTTTTTCTTTTTAATTTCCACGGGCCCTCCCAACTGATCGACGTACCTCCTTGATGGGCGCACAACTCAAACCCGGTCGGAGTTTTCAGTTGAACTTTCACAACTGGAGAAACAGAGGATCCACCTCGAACCGAATCGAGAGTTAGGAGTGATAGGATAAACTCAGCAAACTCTACGCCAGCCAGCAAGCCATCCAGCGATCCAGCTCAGGCATGCATGCAGTCAGCATCGGGGCTGTTGTTGAGAACGGCAGCAGCCAGGCTTGATTTCGGATGTGAGGTGTCGATGATCTAGTCAGTAACATTCTTTAGGACGATGAGGCTGGCTCAGAGGAAAGAATCAAACCACTATATACTATTCTAAATCTCCACTATCCTTAAGGCAACATCTCAGAATAAGGACAAAACGTCCACAACGGAAATCCGACATATCTTCCTTCATCAAGAACCCTTAATTAAACCCCCATCCTACCCTAGAGACCTAAATCTTCCAAACCCAAAAACCAAAGACTCCCAAAAATAGCAAACTTCAGATCAACAACCAAATAAGCCAGTCTTGTGTGAAAAGCTCCTCCACGTATTCATCCATCCATCCCAGACCCAGAAGAAACACAAACCCCCTTGCAGAAACCCCAAGTCAGGATCAAGCAAGGAGGAGCCCAGAGGTACAGACATTCCGCGTGGCACTTTTCGCAACACAACACCTCTTTCAATCTAGTATGCCAGATGAGAAAAAAAAAACGTGTGGATGCAAGATATGCCATGCCGTCTTGGAATCTCTGCCAACTGTCCACCAACGATACGGGAATTTGTATTATCTTCTTCTTCTTCTTCTTCTTCTTCTTCTTTTTTCTTACTAATTTCAACTCCCATGTTCTGCACTTACTCGGTCACGGCTATCATATTATTTCCTTACCCTTCTCCCTGATTTTTACCCTCTTATTCACACTCGCCCCCGTTTCTCTCCTTGAAACACAGACTAGAAGAATCAAAGAATGACATGTCCCTAGAATGAGTATGGATAATGGATAATGAATATAGGGCAGGTGACTGATATGAAGGCGGCACCCAAGTATATCTTTTGTCATTCATTCATACTTCAATCCAAACTTTTTGGATTGACTGACTGCTTGATGAGTAAATATTGATATAGTATATGAGTCACGGTAGACCAGTCATGTATTATCATGGAGGGGGGCAAAACATTGACTATTTCACTGACAGGCCATAAGACACAATATTCCATGACCCTCTCTCCCTTATCCTCTCTACACCAAACCCATCCTTTTCTCTTCGTCTCTTTCTTCTAACCAGTAGTCATACTAATCCTTCGTAATCACTAGGTTTACTGTACTCACCCCAACTAACCTCGTCATTTACCAGGTATGTTTCACTTCCACTCTTGAGTCTTTTCTTGTAAACACGGGGAAAATACTCAGGCGTCATGCAAGCGCAGATTTGCCGACAACTCGACATACACGGCGGCCAGTGGGTTCCCATCGTCACCTATGAGCAGGCGGTAAGCACCTCGTTTAGGGAAGTTTTCGCAGAGCCCGGTGATTCGGGATCATGGATTTACACATTTAGTGGAGAAATAGTGGGCATGTTGGTTCGGAGCGGCGAACGCAAGAACGTGGTCTACTTTATCCACATTGACAATCTCCTGCGTGATATCAAAGCAGCCACGGGCGGACTCGAGTTGCGGATTGCTGGGTGAGGAACTAAGCGTACAGTGACAATTGGGTGGAATAGTTATCAGTTGAAACTCAATCTGCTTTGCTTTGCTTTGCTCTGCTTTGCTTTGCTTTGCTTTGCTTTGCTTTTGCTTTTGCTTGTCAACACAAACGGTTAAAAAAAAGGTGGTTTTGCGGCCGTTTTCTTGGAACAATATATGACGTAGTCCAACAAGAAGATACTTACCTAGGACAAGCCACGAGGCTAGGTAGACTAGAGAATTGGTTTCGAAGCAGCTACTCATAAACAAAATTACAGAACCGACATGCTCATAATGTAATCCAATATACTATACTATGTCCAAAAGAAAATAATGTATGACAAAGAAAAATGGGAGTGAAAAAAATCTATGGTATTGTGGTCTAGCCGGGGTAATAATTCTCTCACTCGCGATCTTTCGGTATATACCTAAAAAATTTCAATTCGTATCTTACAATTTTGTTGTTTAGATCTTGGCCTTCTCAGCCGAAGCAGCCAAGTCGGGCATCAGGAGGTCCCGCAGATCCCCGGCAGCCTCGTTGAGGAAGAAGCTCATGCGCTCGGCTCCGAGGCGCTTGCAGACGATGTTGAAGTTGAGGCTGGGATTCATTAGTAATCTATTCAACAAGTATGGATATGGAAAGGGACTGGAAAAGGTACCTGTTCTCGTTGATCATGTAGGCGATTCCAAATCCATCATCGATAACCTGGCTCCATCCGTATCCGTTGAAGAACTCGGAGCTCAGCTGGCTGGTGGACAGGTACCAGGAGCCACTGTAGGCAAAGGAAGGGTCCGTGAAGATGGCGGGCACGGCCTCTCCCTCACCGATCAGCTTCTTCAGACCGAACAGGTGGCGATCCACACCCTGTCCGTCACCGGCTTCCGCGGTGTACTTGCTGTGGGCGGCCAGAGCCGTGCGGAAGAGACGCACGACTTCCTCGCGCGGCACTGAGGCGTCGGAGATGGCCTTGCAGAAGGCAACGCTGTCGTCAGAGACAGTTCGGATGGTCTCCGTGCGACCCTCCTGGAACTTACGGGTGGCGGCCGATTCGTACGTGGGTCGGTTCTTGCCGTACATCTTGAAGTAGGCGAGCTGGATGACCATCTGCACGTAGGCATCGGGGCTGCACTTGAACTTCTTGATCAGGCCCTTTCCGTAGCCCTGGTAGGCCTGGACACGGAGCTCGTGGGCGGCGATCTGCTGGCGGTGCTCCTTGGCAGCGGCATCGATGGCCTCCAGAGCCTCCTCGTTCAGGGTGAAGTTGATGGGGCGGGGTTCGGGGAGGTCAGAGCGCACAGGCTTGTCGGAGAGGTCGATCTTGTTGTTGAAGATGAGGTTGTTGAGGTGGTCGTTCAGGCGTTGGGTGGGGCTGCCGTCCATCATACTGTGCTCGCCCATGAAACCGGCGGAGCCGTTCTCGTTGATGATGAACTGCAGAGGCTTGTCGAACCAACGGTTGTGGCCGTCACCGTGCCAGTACTGGTGCGCGCGCTCCTCGAGGGTGACGGGGCTGGCGTCGTCCAGGCAGACCAGGAAACCGCTGGACTCGATTTCCTTTAGGGCCTGGGCGTTGGCGGGGTCGGCAGCCAGGATCTTCTTGCGGGCGGCAGTCCAGTGGTCACGGTTGGCCGCGGTCAGGACACCGATGGGGGCGGCCTTCTGAGCGATCTGGTAGATGCGCTCGAACTGCTTCTCGAGCTCAGACACGTTCAGGGGGCGGCCATTGCTGGAGAGGGGAACCTTGAAGAACTGGTTCTTGCGCACAACCACGATGTGGTCGCTCTCACCGGCTGGGTACTTCTGAGGGTAATCGGCACCGTCGTTGGGGATACGGCAGCAATTGAACATGTACTCGTAGCTGCTCATGGCAATGGGGGCCTTGCGCATGTACTCGGGCTCCAGGGAGCCGTCATCCGCCTGGCGCTTGAACTCCAAAGCCGCAGCGGTAACCGAGGCGGCGCGCTTGGCGGGGTTGCGGCGCGCGCGGTCATCGCGGTATGAGTAGAAGTAGGAAACATAGGGGACGACGGGATCTCGGTAACCGAGGTAGGCGGCATGGTTCCACCACTCGGTCAGCCAGTTCTTGTGCTTGGGGTCGGCGGCGCGTGCCAGCAGCTTCTCCTGGAGCTTGTGGCCAACACCACCGGGACGAATGAACTCCTCCACGGCCTTCTTGGTGTTCTGGTATTCTGCCTCCGAGACAACCGCATGTACGGACTTCAGGTACTTGCGACCGGTGTCTTCTAGAGTAGGGACCGGTAGGCGGGGGAGGGAGTCTTCAAAACGGAGCATCTTGCCCTTGGAGAGATCTTCCGTGTATCCTGCCATTCATCATTAGCATCGGTCAACTGGAAAAGGAGGAAATGGTGTCCGCGGGTTCAAAACGCCAAAAAAAAGAAAAAAGTTCACAAAGGACCATGTGATCGACTCACCCTCGGGGACAGAGGAAGCCTTGCGCCTGGGAGCCATTGTAGGGGCCTGGTTTGCAAAACAATTCACTGTTAGATTTTCTTCTCAATTCCTTGGATCTTCCCGGGTTAAAATATTCTTACAACAGCGGATCTAGCGAGGAGAGAATTTGTAGGTGAGAGACGGGGGCGAGCAAGAGTGGTGGCAGAGAAACGGCTCCGAGCAGCAGCCGTGAACATCACTCTCACTGTGACCGGGGTTGTCAACGGGGGAAAAAAAAAAAAAAGAATTATTAAAATTAAAGGGGTGGGAAGGGGGAAAGTTTAGATATTTGAAGTTCGAGAAAGAGCAGGGATGGAGGAGGACTAGAAAAAGGACAGTGGGATTCAAGGTGAGAAGAAGAGGAGGACATGGAGAGACAGGGAGAGGGACGAGCGAAACGAACCTCGGCTGAAGCTCAGTCGCTCAGCCGACCAGCGGTGCCGTATCGTATCGTCACAGCGGCCCACGAGGACCCCACCTTCCGGCAAGAATAGCAGCAGAACCAAGCGTTCGGGCCCGGTATTACGGGTACGGCAAAGGTAGCCCACGGCGTGTATTGGGGTTACCGTTTCTGGGATGAGCCGTCGTGCTGCCCCGGATTCCCTCACGCTCAGCCTCGGTCCGATGCCTTGGCTGGATAACCTCAACGACAGAGTCCATTCTATACACATCTCAGCCCTTATAACCCGGTCGCCATATTGATATTCCACTCTCCCGGGTTTAGCCTCCAGCCGGTGGAATGTTTGGATCCGGGGCTGGACAAGCAACCCAAACAGTTGAATATTACCCAGAAGCTTTGAGTGAATATGACCTGAGAAGTATACTATTGTCCCGGGAAATCATTACACGATCATCAGTTGGTGAACATCCTCTGGCAGCCCCCAGGTAGTCTCGAGTCATTTCAGTCTCTCGCTCTGATCCTGGGTGGCGGGTCTGATGTCTGCTCTGATCCCTGGTTGCAGATATTCAAAATCAATCTCATTCATAATACCCGACCTGTACTGTTTTCAAATACGCAAGTGGAAGCAGCTTGCAAGTGTTATTCACTTTGTTCATCTATCCCGCCCCATGATACTGGGGATATATGCTAACTTGAATACAGCTTGATTTAATCGGTCACTTTTTTGGACCATATCCTGGCTTGCAGTCTCATCAATATGATTAAGCGTGGTGGAAGCAAGCTACAACGAGGCGATGAAGACCAGGATGAGCAAGAGGTCGTCGTCGTCGTCCAAAGTCAGGCTATGTTCCTGATATGCCTAGCGATGGTGTCCAATCTTTGTAGAGGAAGTGCATCCGGTTAGCACTAAAAAAATCTTTAAAAAAAAGAGCTTTCAGGAGTTGGATCCTGCGGGGGCATCTTCTGATTATGTGCTTTAGTTGTGAGAAATTAAATGATATTTAAACTTATTGCAGGAAGATTGTGCTATTTAATTGCTGCTTGCCCTTTTTTTTTTTTAACCCAACTCTATATACATGATTCCTCTGAGTGCTGTGTATCATCATCAACCTCACCAGTGTGGGGCCGATTCGGTGTCCTTGTACGTACTCCAGAATGCGGGGAGAGCTGCAAATAACCATACGGTAATCAAACCTCTTATCATCCACAAAGATACTTGGGCATTCTCCAAACACCTCATCATTAGGCTCTCGGGCGAAAATCCTCACTGGCATAAAAAGGTCCAAAGGATCAGCAACACGCAGAAGAGTCGAATTAAGATTAGACGTGATTTTCCCTTCATCCGCCCCGTCGATCCGATCTACGGTGCCCGCTGCATTTGATTCCCACGAATCAACTGGCGGCGATGTCTTGAACAGGGCCTCCATCCACGCGCGTTCACGGGAACAAGGATATTATCACGAAATAGTACTTCGGATTAAATTTCACGAGAAAAGAAAAATGGTAGGATCAGAGTAAAATCACAAGCAGAATCTCAATCAATCAATCAACCGGCTGTGCTCCACGCCTCGCTAGTAGACGAACAACGATACAACACACCCGAGGAAAAAACCAAAAAAAAAACAAACTCCTCGCAAACATAAATGATAGACAGAGAAAAAAGAAAGATAATAATAGACAGAGAAAAAAAAATCAAGAGTAAATATTAGAAATTATCCGACTTCATATTTCCCGGTACCATTAAGAAACCGTTTGTACCGGCGCTGCGGGAGGCTGATCTTGGCCTTCAAGCGCCTTTCCCTGCCGTCGTGGTATCTGGATGATACCGTTGCGGAGTTGTTCCAACTTGACCACTCCGGGGCCTGTGCAAATCCGCCCAGTGTGCATCAAGTTGCGGAGTCGTTTGCGTCGTGCCTCGCCGCTACGCTCCTCGCCTCGGCCAACGCCCTCATCCACCCACTCGGTCCGAAGCACCTTGAAGCTCATTCCGTCATGGCTGCCTTCCCAGGCTCGAGATCTGAGACCAAACAGAACGCTGGAGTCATACCGCTCCAGTCGGGGTAAGATGAGCAGCGTGATATGAAGGTCTTTGTCGGGTGGCGGTGGTTGGGGGGTCCGAGGGCGCTCGCCCTCCTCGATGCCCATGTCTTGAGCGGTTTTAGGCGCATGTTGGAAGGAGTCCTTGATTTCCAAGTCGAGCATATCCACATCCACATCCTCGCCCCAGGCGCCACGAATAAATCCCGAGTGGATGGCAGCCGCGACCGGGTCCGAATCATCGGTATACACTCCAGTACCCCACAGAGCGCGCCGCGCACAGATTTCCTCGCGATGGCTCGCATCGATCCGGAACCGAGGTACACGGATGGTGAATGTGCAGTTCTCCTTGCCTTCAAAGCGCGGTAGTGGCAGTGGTGTTGTTGTGTATCCAAATCTCGCACTTTCTAATGTAGCTTTAGTCGTTGGGGCGCCAATTCGAGGTGCATACAGCGTGGACCCGAGATGATGGCGGGGAAGGTGAGCGACGCTTGACAGCACAGGTTCAATCGTCACAACGGTTCGAGGTTCACGCATTGGGGCGACATTAGCAGGGGGGAAAGGGGCGGCTGGGCGGAGGCCATGGTGGTGATGATGGTGGTGGTGGTGGGGATGATGATGGTGGTGGTGGTGATGTCCAGCTGATAATGCGGCCTCGGATGATCCGCCGTCAACCGCCTGGGTTCGGTGGAATAGAGTCATCGAGGACAAGGGTCGATGAGTCCCACCAAGAGCAGGAGCTTCCTCCTCGGGCTTATGGTGATGGTGACTATGAGACAACGTTAGCATATCGGAATATAGCCATAGAGTTTGGATATCTAAGGGGATATACTGATGGTGGTGATGGTGGACATGCCGACTTCGTCGACCGCCACGCCCAGATGCTCCGAGCCGTAGGTCAAAACCACTCTCACTCTCCGCGCGATTCTCCTCTTCGCGAGACTTCCGCGGCCGTTTACCCGTCGCGGATGTAGGCCGAGCAACCTTGGTTTCATCTGTAGTGGTCTCGCTGTTGGTGGATCGCGCAGTGACACTGTCCCGCTTGAATGGACTGGCAGCCATGGGCGTTGACGGGCCACTGCCGGTATTCGAGGCGGTAACACCACCAACACCACCAACACCACTTCCAATACCAGCGAAAACCCTACCCAGCTCGCTTTTAATCCCCGACTCTCCGGCCGGTCCAATAATCTGGGCCTGTGCTCCTTGCACAGCCTGGGGGAGGGGTGATGCCCGCCCGCCGCGTTTCGCATCCAGACTAACTCCAAGGAGGTTACGGTGGTGTAGGGGTTCGTCACTGCCTTTGCGTTGTGGATCATCCGAAGAATGGGCCAACGACGAGCTAGCCGACTGTGCTGAAGAAAAGAGTCGAGACTCAGGCTGACGTTTGCTCAGGTACGGAGACTGTTTGTTTGGCGACGGGTTTCGTTGTCCTTGTTGAGGCTGAACGGAGAGCGAGGACTGTCGCGGGAGGTTCGACTGCGAGCCTAGGGATTTAGTGTAATTTTGAATGGCACCAAAACCAAACCCAGCGCCTGCCTCCGGCGCAGAAAACCGCTTCGTTTCGGGGGAGGTGGGTTGGGAGCGACCTACATCCCAAGTCGGCGCAGACGACTGCTGGCGGCCACCCGGCGGGTCCCGATCCCGGTCCCCGTAAAGTGAGCCGTATCTTGATGGGGGTGGTGCCGCTTTTGATTCGGGTTGATGTGACAAACCTCTTTCCCTCTCCCGACGCACTTGATCTTCGGCATGACGGTCGGCATACACGCCTCCAAACCTATTATGAGAGTCATGGCCGAGGTACGAGGATTGCCGGTGGTGTGTAGACCCATACGAACTCTCTCCTGGTGTAGCGGCAGGTCGTGAGAGGGGACTGTACCCGCCAGGCCGCGGCGGGGGTTCGAGATGCTGAGGCTGACTGCTCGGACGAGGGACCGGTCCGCTGAAGCTCAACCGACGAGAATCGGTACTATAGGGAGAATCTGCGGCGGAAACCTGAGGCGATGCATGTGACGAGTTCGGCTTGGGGGGATACTGTGATGTAGAGGGCAATCGGGACAAACCACCAAACTTGGACTGTTCTACAGCGGATGACTGAGGCACCCCTCCTGAACTCGATCGATAGGGTCGACCAGGCTGGCTTTTCGAAAAGGACTTCTCTGGAGTCTGTGAACGACGAAAGAGCGGGTATTCGAGCGGTGAGGGTCGTGCGGGAGCGGTGGGCGGAGACATCGCACCTGGGGCCGATGGCGGAGGCGCGCTGCCGAAAGGACCGGAGGAAACAGGAAGACGCGAGAATATGGACGACGACCCTACATCCCGTGCTGGGCGGTCAGCGTCCGCGCCTAGCATGGACGATATCGACATGCTGCTCCCTGGGCGATGATGAGCCGCGGTGTTGGGAGGCTCACGCGACAAGAAAGGAGTAGAGAGGGAGGGAGGATTTCCCGATTGACCTCGCGATGGGTAATGTTGGGGTGGGGACGGAGGAGGCATCCGACGAGTGCCCAACGGCGGCGCGGACGACTGATCTTGCTGGCCTGATTGAGAGCGCGGGGAGGATATCCCCCAGAAGTTAGTAAATTGAGTTCTAACCAATAGAAGATTAAAGAAATCGCGCGATTTTGTTTGGGGGAGGGGGGGTTGAAGGGCAAGTTCATGGAACGAGGATTTCCCCGGATGTGATGTGGCCAGTGTCTGTTCCGCCGGTATCTTTCACGTCCCCTGAAGGGAGAGCAAGAACCAGCAGAGTCAAGGACAGCAAAGCGCTTGACACTCACCAGGGAACGCGGAACTACCACCACTGCCCCACGACCGCCGGCGACTATGGTCATGCGACGAGGGAGGGTTCATGTCGCATGGAAAGGGAGATGGAAGACAGGCCAAACAAAACAGGGAAAGGAGGCGGACCCAAGGGGACGGGTAAAGATGATGGAGATAAGAATAAAGGTGATGGGGAAGAAATGAGACGGGAGGAGATGATACGAGGAGGAGGAGAGAGGGATAGGATGGAGGTCAGATGGGGGATGAGAAAGAGATTATTGTGTCTCATTGAGTTGGGAGTGATTAACGCCCGAACAAGCGCAATGGCAGCAACCGAACTCGCGGCTGGGCTGAACCCGTGACCCGGCGCCTGCGAGAGCTTTGTCTGCGCTAGTCCAAAAGTAGAAGGGATGCCCTGTCACAGTCCACTAATCCTTTTAGGGACTAGCGCTCCCGAGAGTGCCTCAGGCGGGCAGGCGATCAGGAGCCGGCGGACCGGGCGCTGATTGGCTGGGTAGGAGCCGTGGGCCAAAGTTCGGGTACCTTGAAATTCAAGTGGCGTAACGTGACAGATAAACAGGGAAATAAACCACAACAAGGCCCCCCCAGCTCTAGGTATGATTGGATACGATAGGAATTTACACCAGCCATGAAGGTAGGAACGGGAAAATGAAAATGGCCAACCCAGGGTGCAAGTGTTTATCATCGGGGAAAGGCAAGGAAAGGGAAGCTTCAAAAAAAGAAATACTCTGCAGAAAAAGAGAAAAAAAAGAAAAAAGAATCCTTGTCACCCACCTTCCTGGTAGCTTATTCGGCGATCTGGGCCGCTGAAGTAATTGTGATTCGATTTGTTGCCTGGACCAGCGGAAGAACTCTGGAACCCTTCATCCAGATGAGGTCTCTTTCTTGAACCATGGTTCGCTTGTGAGACGTGATACCCGTTATTCTCATTCCGAAGTGACGCATATCCATTGTCATGGGCGTACGGGGCAGGAACAGGGGCAGCATAACGGAGGCTGCTATTATGGTTGGTATGGTTATAAGCCGGTGGGGGTGCTGGCGGAGGAGCTGATCGAGGCATCTCAGGTTCTCGCCGACGAAACTGTTCATGAATGACTCGTGGCGATGGAGCCTGCGGTGGTGCGTAGGAGGGATACGGAGCTGGCGGCGGCGGTTGGGGAGGAGGAGGAGGAGCAGCAGCAGCAGGCGGTGGTGGATGGGGAGCCACGCGAGGATCTTGCAAAGGAGCTATCGGTAAGGTGTGCGGAGGATATGCGGAGGGAAGCGGATATTTGTGGTAATTCATCATTGCTCTGAGCGACTGGCGGCTAGCATTTGGAGTTGGGCTGTATTTTTAGGCAGGGGAGGGAGAAACCAGACGGGGTGGGATGATTGGAGAAGAAGAAAAGAGGGAAATGGCGGTGGAAATTGGAGCAGCAACAGAAAGCGAGGGGAAGAAGATTTTTAGCCTTTAGTCCGCAAGTTAAATTTTCCTTGGGGAGGATTATTCCTTTTTTTTTTTTTTTTGATCCTGGCGCTTGGGTATTGAAAAGGCGGAGAACAAATTAAAAGTGCATAGACGAAGAGGAGCGAAGAGCTGAGAAGGGGAGAAAGAGACTACTCTTCGTTTCGTTAACAAACAAAGGCAAGACGGTTTGAAAAACGGTGAGCAGCAAGAAGAATAAGGTCAAAACATGGATAACAAGGAGAGGGAGAGAAAAAAAAAACCACTCAAAGGGGAGCTAAAGAAAATACGGAAGAAAAGAAAGAAATGCACATCCCTCCAAAAGAAGGACATGCGACAAAGTTGGAGAAACCATCGGAAAAAATCCGCTGTCTGGAGCCAATAAAACCCATCACCAACAGCTAGTCGGTCGATTAAACGACGACGGGCAAATCGACTAGTAGAATCCACGATCGTTTAGTGCTCGACTAGGGCCAGAAGCGGCGATGTCATGGTCCATTGCTTGACTGAAGGAAATGGGGCCGTCGTGGCGGCGGGGAAACGGTCGATCCACCGGCTCTTAGCAGGGCAATCCATCATCGGATCATCCATGACAACTCACGACATCCCGAAGCATCTCATCTGGAGGGGAGGTTGGAGGGGCTGATGTATACCCAAGGCATCATTAGGCGCCGCATAGTCAACATCAACGAGCATGGAAAAGTAACTTCCTATGTAGGGAATGTATGCAGCCAACGACGTGTCATGCTTAGTGTTTGCTAGATGCAGGAATCTTGCATTTATCCCCCATGTACGAGTGGCTGCATTTTATGTATCTGATATCGATCTCGGAGGTTGACTTTGGGAGCTCTGCTATATTGTAAAAAATATTTCCATCGGCAATATTCTCTCGATCTCCACCTGATAATTAATGCAACAGAAATCCGATCAGTTCCCGCTTTTTAAACCACCTTCTTCTCTGTCGAAAATGACCACGGCTATAATGGAAATTGAAAAATATCGTTCTCGATCTCCTTCCTCGTTCCATTTTAGCCATTGCCTATAATCGTCGATTTCCCCACTCTGGTGATACATCATCCAGCCCCCTGCGTCCTCGTTCTTAATCCAGTCGCACAATGTGGTTCTCTACTACTTTCTGCACGCTAGAAGAATTTCACCATTCACTGATGAAGCTTGGCCGGTGAAGAACGGTAGTAATAACAAGTATTAATATATTGAATGTACTGATAACTCCTATAAACACCAAAAACCCATGTACTCGCCCCCTCATCCACCCATATAATACACAGATATTAACAAATTTAGGTGGTATCTTCATATCCCAGCCAAACTCCGGATAGTACCGTAATCTATACCCCAGTCTCATCAGAAGATCCCTCCAGTCACGCGCTTCAAATCATCGATCAAGGAAAGGCGGCGTCTCGTCTCTTCTTCCCCTATCATGACAATCGTAATTGGTCTCGTCACTATGCCAGCCTTCTCCTCTTTCAGCTGCATCTTCTTGCGATAAGAGAGATAATCATGCTCCCTTAACACCTCCAACTGGGAAACAAGGTACGGCCACGCCGCTCGCATCGGGGTGCGGACCTCCAGAAACAACGTGAGAGGACGCTGTAGGTCATCTTCGAATAACCCGACCGGCGGGGTACCGCTCGTGTCTGTAGCCCACCCTTCTGCGTGATTCCGGAAGTTCACCATTCCCAGGAGGGGATTGATATAAGTATTTCGCAGTGTGCGGTTTTCATCGAGACCCGCTGATGAGCCCCCAACTAGGAGGTCGCGGTTGCACAGCCAGAGGTCAACCTTGATACCGGTGCATGCATCTTTGAACGCATGCTCAATGACATCCACAGGTTGCAAATTGTCGGGGATGCAGACTGATTCCTGGGTCTGAACCGTGGACCACTGGATAAAATCGGGGAGTTCCCGATCGGAAACGGGTTGAAGAAGGTACGTCGCGAATCTTGGGAGCTGTGATAGGAATTGGACCACTACACTGTGAACTTGATCGTTAGATTGTATGCAATGTTGTTTATTGGGGTTATCACGTACAAAAACATCAGCAAAAGACAGATAATCGGCGCGAGTCGCTCCCTCCATCGTTTTTTTGGTATCGTATCGTGTCGCTGTGTCCAAGAGAAAACCCCCGTGGGACAGTCTTCTGGATAGGAGCGCAGCGGGTGGTCTTCGAGCAACAGCCAGGAGTACGAGTCATATTCTTCAGCCTCTAAGAGGGGTTGGATGGCACGAAGCGATTCCGGGTCCATTGGGGCGACCATTGTTCAATGAAAATGGACCGGCTAAGGGAAATTGCATGCAGTGGGCAGCTTGACGTCGTAAGTGTGTGTTCGTGAATGCGTTGTGTATGGCCCTGTCCGACGTGATCAAGTGTGGAGAGAATGGGGGAGAGAAGGAAAGAAGATGTTTGCTGTAGCGGTGATGATAAAGAGGACCGGGAGAAAAGACGGGAGAGATGAAGCACCAAGGCAGGCGAGATTCCAATACAAAGTGTCAGGTCCCAGGGCTCGTACGACAGTTGAAGTGTCGGGGCATTTTGGTGCTAAGAGGAAGAGATGCCATGGTGTGGCAGCCGAAAGAGACGGAGGAGTGGATGATGGCTTCAGAGCACGCCATTGTTGGTTGAGATGGTTCATTTTTTAGTGATGATAGTTGCATACAGATCCCAGTAAGGCTGGCGAGCTGCGAGAACTAAACGCTAACATGGATAGTTTGTACTTGGCAGCGGCGACTCTTCCGTTAATTTCTCCCATCTTTACTCAAATTAGGGGTTTGACGAGTCTTGGATCTGGGGTGCAGAGAGTAGAGGCTGTGAGGATTGAATGGTATTAGTTCTTGATTATACCTTGCGCTTTCTTTTTCTTTTTTCTTCTCGGCTCTGGCTCTGATCCTATACATTATTCTAATTTTATTATACGGACGAATCACTGATCTGCATTTCGTTAATTCAGCTTGAATTCCAAGCTCCACTTGTAGGGAAGACCATCAAAATTATACAACCAGCGAATTATATATTGTCGCGCCCCCACTTTGTCGTGATTCCATCTTCAAACATCAAAACAAATTCATAGATGATATCCCCAATAACCTTAGCAGGGACAGGCAAATCACACGTTGAATTTCCTCCACAACCGAGGGAATCCCTCCATTATCCGTTCAACATCCTCGAGGCAATTATAGCCATGGAAGCTGAATCGTACTCTTCCCATACCATTCCACGCAAGGACCCCAGACTTGCTCAACTCCTCAACGATTTCCGAAGCCCCAGCACAGTGAACAGTCACGCTAGCACCGTGCTTTTCTTTTGCCTTCGGTGTTGATGATGGAATGCCTTCCCGCTGCAACAAATCAAGAAGCTCCGTCGTCAAGGTCTGAACATGGCTCTCGATATTGCTTGTTTGCCACTGATCGAGATACTCGAGAGCTTCGCGCAAAATAAAGATTGATAAGAAGCTCGGGTTGCCGCGAGTGAAACACATTGCATCGTCGCGGACGGCAATTGTGTCTGTTTTCCACAGTGGCTGCGCGAATGCCCCGGAGAGAGAGTGCCAGCCGGCCGTGGCAGGCTTCCATTCCGGCTGCCTGGCCTGATTCCAATACGCAATGGCCACCCCCGTGCTGCCCAATAACCATTTATAGCAGCTTGAGAAGGCAAAATCGGCAACTGATGCGTCAATTGGCGTGTACCCGGCCGCTTGGGTGAAGTCCACGAGGAGAGTAGCGCCGACTGAATCAGCGAGTTGTCGATAGAGAGCGAGGTCGACTCGGGCTCCGTTGAGATACGAAACGTAGCTAACAGCGATCAGGCGTGTCTTCTTGTCGATCGTGGACTCGAGACTGTCGGAACGACAATACCGCATCTCTGGTAGCTTGTCTCCCTCGTTGTCAGGCCGCTGCTGGTTCCGCTGGCTTTTGAGAGCAAAGGGGGCAGTTAGGCTCGGAAAGTCATCCGCGTCGACGCAGACATTATCCCCTTTCTCCCAGTCCAGCGCCTCAACGATCATCGAAACACCCTCTGCGACGCTCGAGACAAATCCAATCTCCTTACTAGTGACTCCCCATTCCCGGGAGATTAACGCTTGCACCTCATTAAGCTCTTCTTTTTGCTCCTCACGGCCCTTGTGACCCGCGGATTTATACTTGATGTATCTCGCAAAAGCTGCATTATGGGCTCGTAGAGGCAGACTTTCCCCAGCAGCGCAGACGTGTGTGATTCCAGAGGTAGAATGGAAGGCTTCCCTGGGGAAGAGGGGTTGCTTCGCCATTTCGAAGAATATAAAATAACAAGAAAAAAAATAAAAACAAACAGAAAGAGGTAAAGCACGGAGCCTTTATTTCACGAACCGCTCTCGCCATCACTAGCGAGTATGAGGTTCTTTTCTACTCCTGACATTTATAACCCCTCACCCCCCACATTTTCAATCTGCCTTAGTATACCCAGACTTAATAATCAACGACTTAGACACTAAATCACTATTGGTATCGGTTCTGTTTGCCGTACTTGGGAATACCAGCATTTCGCAATGTCGCATCTCAAATCCAAGCTTCTCTCGAAGGAGCCTATGGTCTGTATTTCATACACATCTTAACGCTCCCCGATCCTGCCCTCATTTCTCATACTGAGAAACACTAGGACCCTCAAGAGGCCCGATGGAAGCGCCTTGTAAAGATCACATATGCCGATCCTAACGGAGTAAAAAGGACCTGGGAGTCCGCCGAGCGCCAGGTACACTTTTCCCTTCTCCCCGTTTCCACATTATCACCGGAATAGTCTCTCATCGTCCAAAAAATGCCCCACAGACAAGACCAGCCACTTCCCTCGTCGACGGCGTCGGCATCCTCACCATCCTAAACAAGCCCACAGGGCCCGAGATCCTTCTCCAAAAGCAATACCGGCCCCCGCTCGATCGCATTGTCATCGAGATGCCTGCAGGCATGGTCGATGCAGGAGAGACAATCGAACAGAGCGCTATCCGAGAACTCAAGGAGGAAACAGGGTATCTCGGCGTGGTGGGAAAGAGCAGCTTCATCATGTACAACGGTGAGATAAAAGAAAACGCGTATCCTTTCTTCCTTTCATTTACCGACCACTAAGCTTTACTGGCTATGAGAGGTATGGATGGATATGCTACTAATGGAACGAACCGGTAGACCCTGGGTTCTGTAACTCCAACTTCAACCTCGTCCATATGGAAGTCGACCTGTCTCTTCCGGAGAATCGGCATCCGGAGCCACAGCTGGAGGAGAGCGAGTTCATCGAGTGTTTCTCGATTCCGGTTGATCGGTTACATTCTGAGCTTCAGAGGTTGGAAGGGGAGGGGTATGCGATTGATGCGCGGGTTGCGGGCGTGGCGGAGGGGGTTGAGATGGCGAGGAAATTGAAATTATATAGCCGGTTGGTTTGAACTAGGGTGGTGGGTTGCTGCATAGATATATATGAGGGATATTTTTGTTTCTCTGGAGAGACCTAGTAGGTGATCTTGTTGGAATAATGGGTAGGTATCTTATTATAAAGGTAGACCCTACTTGGGCTAGCTATTTGCCTATCTGCCTGGCCTGGTTGTCCTATCCTCGATGGTGGATGGGAGGTGAGTAGATACGTATCATTGATTATGAGATTATGATATGACTACTCTGTACAAACTACTTTTCCTAGAAGATCATAGGTAGCACATAGATAAATTCAACTCGGAGTAATATATTCGCTGTATTTCCGAATCTAGAGTGGGCCTGAAATACTCATTTCATCCCAGGTCCACTATCACATGCTTCATTCTCACATGCCACCCGTACACCATCCAAAATACGAGGTTCACAATCTACTTCAGATAAAATCTCCTATTTAACCATGTACCCATATACCCAATTTGAGCTTAACATGAACGCACTCTCAATCACGGCGTCTGAGCCCCCTCGCCTATCCCCATCAACCCGCCCGCCAGCCCATTCATGCGCCGCCCCAAAATATCCTCCTCGCTCGCCAAGCTACACAGGCTAGCTTCCCTCTTGCGGAAGGGTATCGGGCTCTGAAAGTCAGAGAGATACTCTGTCGACGGAGAAATACTGATATTGGTAGGAGCCAAGGCGCGTCTTCTGCCCAATCCGTTTGATCGGGAAGGTCGTCCTCGGGATATGCTCCGGATTCTATCTTCGCGGTCTAGAGTGGTGCCGTTAGGCTCATCTTTGATAATAGGATTGCCACCTAGCGCTTTGTCGTTTGCTTGTTGATGGCAATCTGGGGCGCTCGCGCTGCGTGCTACGGATAATGGTGTCATTTTGCTGATGCCCATCTCTAGAGGCTTATCTTCGTCCGCGGAGGATTCGCCAGTTAGGGTCCGTTTGTGGCTTCGAGTGGGCTTTTGACTGGAAGTGGCTATTGAGGATTGCGAGCGCGACAGAAGGTCCGGTGGAGACCGTTTTGTCTCGGCCAGGTCGAAGAGGTTCTGAAGCCACCCGGCGCACCGGTCGATATGTTTCCAGCTATCCGAGAAGAACCCGGCCATTTGCAGGAACCCGTGAGAGACACCGGGGAGAAGAGATACCTCTACGTGGTCCTTTTCATTAAACATTCGGTGAGACTTCTCAAGGCCCAGGTCCTGTCTCTCGTGGAACCGGCGTAGCTTGGCCTGTCGTAGTCTTCCGGCGAAGATTACCGTGTCGTCAACCAATGGGTCTCGCTCACCAGTGAGGAAATATGTCTTGGGGAATCGTGCAAGTAGCGCCTCAGGTGCAAGTACTGGAGATAGTAAATAGTCAGTGTTGAAGTCAGGACAATTGTGCGGTCCGATGTAGAGGATGATCATTGCTCGCATCATCTCCGGGGACAAGATCCTGTCGTTGACGTATGATATTACTGACGATACAGCCAACCGTGTGTGGATTTTCTTCGGCTGATTATGCGCCAGATTTATAGCCTGTGCCTCCAACGTTCCTGATGGATCTTCTTCAGAGGCAACAGTTACACCCCGCAGGGCCTCTAGGTCCCGATCAGATGAGGACTCCGCTCGTAGATCGTCAAAGGATGCCCCGGGTGTACCAAACGGAGTCAGTCTCTCGTAATCCATATCTTTCCTGCGTATAATGTTGCGGTTGGTTTGACGTGTACTCTTATCCTGAATTAGCGACATCTGCTCCTCAGACATCCAGCTCTCGATCTTCATGTTCAGTGCCGGGTACGCTAGAACCAGCCCATCCGGCCGTGGGAGCAAATTTTGGCCTTTCCACGCAGGTGTACCAGAGGCCCCGGATTGAAGAACCATTAAAGTGACCCCCACGGCTAGATTCCCACCAGCACTATCGCCGGTAAGCAAAACGCGAGGCTGCGTGCGCCCGCTGAGCCCTAAGCAACGCCCCTGCGAAGAGACAATGGAATGGTAAACATCGTAACATTCATTCAACGCATAAGGGTACGGGAACTCTGGTGCTTTCTTATAGTTCAAACTCAAGATCGGGACCTTCAGCTTTCCGGCCCAGGAGAGCAGTCGATCTTCGGAATTTCGTGGGCTCATGGAAACAAATCCGCCCCCTGGAATATCCAGAATAATACAAGTTTGGTCCCGTAGAGCACTCAAGGGACCATCAAAGTAGAGCCACGCATTGGTCGGCTCATGATAGACAGACTCCTTCGGGCGAGGGATTCGAATGGCTCGTGGCGGATACCTGGTCAAGCGTGGCCGCACTAAGCTTGCGAGAGCCCAGAGATAGGGTGTTGTTCCCTTGTTCCATGAAACTCGCAAGTGCTCGACCGTCATTGTGGCTCGGACGCGACGCACTTTCTCGTCTGCTCGCTCCGCGGCGAAGAGATAGTAAACGGTGCAAGCCAACGAGGCGATGTCCCGTAACCATTTTGGGCGAAGTTTCATTGCTGTCCAGAATCCAGCATCCAAGGCTGTGGTAATCCATGTTGCTCGGAAGAATGATCGAGAGTATAGGTTTGCCAATGGCTCTGGACACTCGAGTCCCACAATCTTTGCGAAGTTTCGACAGAAATAGAGCCACAGAACGACAGCGACTGTGGTTTGCCAGACGGTGAGCTTTCGCGATAGCCGAGACGAGAGGCCGCGGAGGACAGGGGGGCCATGTTTATCTCCACTACCGAGTAGATGGTAAGCAAGTGTGACACTTGGTGGATTTGTAAAGGCGCACGATGGCTTACCGGAACAAATATAAAGACCAGAAGAGAAAAACGGCCAGGACCTGGACTTTGCGGAACTTCGTTGATGGTCGACCCAGAACGTGATCTAGACAGGTTCTTAGTGTCACACATAACAAAAGCTATATCACGCAACATACCGATCATCTTCACGAGCCTATGAAGAATCCAATAGTAGGTTTGTCGGAGGCTTAAAAAACAACCTTCCAAGGTTTTCCCCAGTCAGGTATGAAATATGGTAACCGACGAAAAGGCACAAAGGAAAAGTCGAGGCGGTAGACGGACCGCTCTCAACACTTTCAAATACCAGAATTCAAAGCACAAAGAAAGATAGACAACGAATTAAAGAAGGATTGAGTTCTTGGAGTCAGGCGTTAATCCATCGTCCAGAGAGTCAAGTGAACCATGTAATCACTGGCTGGGACACTCCAGCTTTTGCGGTCAAGATAGGCAAGCAACCCAGGGAATCTACTTGCGCTAACAGCCGCAGGGAAATAAAGGTAGTGGCGATAGACAAGAAAGACTCCGTCTCTCAATCAGCGTGAAGAAGAGCCACTTTCGCTCACCACCCATTGATACATCATCGCGGGAACGGAGGCATGTGAAAGTCCCCACTAGCTCACCACCAGGCACTGATTGGGCAGCCAGAGGGCATCGAGCTTATCTGAGAAACGGGGAAAGGAATTATTCCCGGGCAAATACACGAGTAGCAAATATAGAGATTGATGTCAGCAAGAATCGTGGCTTTGCATTATTGTCAGGTACGTACTCTTTCATGGTTCAAATTGAGGGGGGCTTCAGGGTCGTGATCACATGCAAAGCCGTGTCACACTTCACAGGTCCGGTGACGTCGGTCCCCATCAGCTGAACATCTGACGTTTCACTACTTTCTTCCACTAAGATTGAATTAACCAAGGGTAAAATCATTAATATTCATGTCAATTAGAGAACATATTCCTGCACGCTTAGATTTTTCGACAGTAGTCTCGCCCACGCGAAACCTGCCAGTCGCAGAGCCACATCTCAAAAGCCATCCCAAGAAACCCAGCTATGCAGATTCCTGCAGAGTCACTGACCGTTGTTGCCCCCAGTGAAAACTCGCGGTCCTCCTCGGGAATACGGTCCCCGATCTCAGCGAACGTATTGACATAGACCATGCCGCCCAAGAGTCCCTCCCAGAAAATAATGATGAAGATTATGTACACGTTGGGGATGAAGTTGAACAAGGCATGCACTGTGAGCACAACCAGGTTGATGATCTGTAGAAAGGAGGGGAGGTAAAGATCATGGACCCGAAAGAATGGTGTAGAGGAGCGAGAGATAAAGACGCCAACTTGATATATCGCGTTGTAGGCTGGGTAGAACGCGCGGAATTGATTGAAAGGCGTCTCGTCGAGCGGGAATAGTAGCGTCGGAGACACTCCTTGATTGATAGTATACTCTGCAATGTATACCAACAGCAGCGGGAGCATACTAGATGGGGAGGTTAGCAGAAAGCACCAAGGTTGCCAACAAGCAGGATTACTAACAAGGGAAAGAAGAGGCCCTTGGCCCGATTCAGATTTGCCTTGAGCTGCTGCCATCCTCTTCGCGCTTGGCTTGATTTGAGACTACGGCTCGAATTTATGGAGGAGCCAAGTAACCCTTCACTCTCAGCATCCACCGCATCGCTGAAACCATTTCCATCTGCAAGTCGGTCTCTGTCTCCCACACCACCATACCTCAACTGAATAGGGGGGCGTGGCAAAACCAAGAAAAAGCTGATGGCCAAAACAGCGGGTAGACAGGCCGAAGTCAAGATAGTCGTCTTCACATTGAATCCCAAGGACGTAGTTGCTAGCGCATATGCGCCTGCTCCGACCAACCCAGCCGCTCCTGTCCCACTTCCCCAAGCTGCCAGGCTAAATGGGCCATAGTAGTGCGTTAGTCCAACGAAACTCAGCTCCCCGATACCGCTAGACAAGCTAGCGAGGACAATGCCTGCCAGTTTCGAGCCCATTGTGCCGCCCTCCACGTAGTCAGGGCTCATCGCAACAACAAGCATTCCTAATACAGATAGGAAAACGCATATCACGATTCGGGTAGAATACGGCACGGCGTGAATAAAGTAGGGTGCGACTAGCTTTGTTCCAAAAGATGGCAGAACATCCGCGAGGAGGACAACGCCCTTGGGCACATTGGGCCCGACTAGATCTAGGGCCGCGGAAAGTATGATCACGTAGAGCACATTGTTAATCAAACCTAGTGATTATATTCTGGTTAGAGGCAACACAGTAGAACGGGTATTGTGGGACAATCAGCCTACCAAACAGCCAAAAGGCGACACAGACCTTGGGGTCAGCGCCTTGGAATATAGCCCCAAGCTGTGCTCGAAATCGGGCCCGTGAAGAAGCTGGGGTCCCGGGGAGAGGTAACATCGGTGCTCCCTCTACTGTTGGCATCGCCTCGGAGAAAGGAACCGCCAGTGTGGCAGTACGCTACAGGGAGTACAGTCGGCTTCGTCACCAAATACAAAATATCAATTTATGAATAAGAGTATTAGCAGAGTTATAGTATAGATAGGCAGTGGGAATCCACAATAATAAGCAATAAGTGTAGGTAGTCGAAGAGAGGGATGATGTTCAAGGTGGCGCGTGCCGTCTCCGTGGCGGTGAAACAATTGGTTATCTCGGTGATAAGCACCGCCCATTTGGAAAGCTTGCTGGAATCGCCTCAAGAATAATGCATCGGGAAAGAAACCAATCTTAAAAAGGCTTTAAATAGGTACTCGCTGATCTCCTTGGAATAATAAATGGGACCATGGAGGATGAATCGCCTTCAGGACTTGTTAAGCAATGCTATTTTTAGTCCCGCAATGGTATTTGTCCATAAAAGATAACGATAGATTATTTGTACAATATTCGAGGTAATGTGAAATTTTGTAAGGTCACAGGGAATATGCATGTTATATGCCATCAAACGAGAAGACCGCGCTTCACTTCTGGCATCCACCTTCGACCCTTGCAACAGTTGCTTTCCCGGCTCTACTTTCATTTGCGCGGCCCAATTCCCCACTGATCCAAGACCCAATCTTCGCCATTTCCTCCAGGTTGATACCAGTATGCATACCCAGGCTATGAACGGTATGAACGAGGTCCTCCGTTGACACGTTCCCTGTGGCACCCTTGGAGTACGGGCAACCGCCAAGTCCGCCCACACTGCTATCAAATATACGAATCCCATGCTCCAGTCCCACGATGGTGTTCACCAAAGCCTGTCCATACGTATCATGGAAATGGAGTGCCAGATCCGTGTTCGCAATACCGGCTGCTTTAAGAGCTTGCAGAAGCTCCAAAGTGCGTGGCGCGGTTCCCATCCCGGTGGTATCCGCCACCGACACTTCATCAGCTCCCATTTCAAGTAATGTAGCCGTAATATCAGCTACCTTGGCTGGAGAGACATCTGGTCCTTCGTATGGACAACCCAGCGCCACTGAAACGTATCCCCGGACTCGAATATCCTTTGTCTTAGCCAGCGCGACAATGGGACGGATGCGGTCCAAGGACTCCTCAATAGTACAGTTCGTATTCGCTTTGGAGAAAGCTTCCGTGGCCGCAGCAAACAGAGAAATCTCCGTCGTCGTCGGGGATTTCGACGATGATCCTGTATCATTCGCTAGTACACCAGTGGAGTCCATGACCTTAATCAGGCCCTCAAGTCCCTTGACATTAGGAACAAGGTAGTTATAGGCAATGGTGTTTTGAGATTGTGGTGGAGTCTGTAAGAGGTGTTCGCATATCTCCGCGGTACTCGCCATCTATTATCATCCAAAACCATCAGTCTTTCAAGCACTTCAAGCGATATTTCTTCAGCTTTTTGTGGGGGGAAAGGGGGTCCATACCTGAGGCACCCATTTTGCTGGAACAAACGAACCAGCCTCAATTGTGGTCACACCTGTCTTTGCCAGCTTATCAATGAGTTGGAGCTTTGTCTCAAGCGATATCGACTTCTTCTCGTTCTGGAGACCATCGCGAGGCCCAACTTCAACAATGCGGACGTGGTCCGAGGTTAACCGCGCTTCTGTCGCAAGGCACCGTGTTGAAGGAGCTGCTCGGAGGGCAGAAAATAGTCCTAATCTGGGTCGAACACGAATCATGTTGATATTAGAAGTAGTAAGCCCAGTTAATGGGATTGGAAACTGGGAACATTAAACATGAAGTGGGGTAGGAAAAGGCAAGAATGATGAAATCAGGCCATGATGCCTTTTGCCTTTCCGGACCCAAGGGAGGATAAATGCGGAGAAACTCCAGCCATCAAGCCAGCAACCCCACCTGATCTGCTTTGTCATTCCTCATCGACATAAAGTGGGGCTTACATTGTATAGATTTTTAGAGCCTGGAATGGAAACACGACCATTATACGGAATATGTGAATTAATTTTTGAGATTTAGTTGCTCTTCTTATTATATTGTTCAGAATCAAGTATCGATCTCCAAGCTTTGACCACGTACCTGCAGTGTAGGCTGATTGTGTAGATTGCAAGCATACAATTTCGCATAACTTGTCCCGAAACTTTTTTTTGTCAGTCTGTCATGTCGGAAAACGCATTGATGAGGTCTTTGTCTTCCCCTTCCTTGACTATACCACCAGGATCATTATCTCTGGGCTTGTTCTCCCTGGAGTAAAGGAAATACAACAAGGCAAACGCAACCATGTTGATACTCTCTCTCGCTCAGAGCTGCACACGTGACCGGATGTCGGGTTTTAAGCCACTAGTTGTGGCGCATGTCTTCGGTGTGGCTTGGGGCCGGAACATTAACCGGAGTAAAATGAAATATTTCCCCCCACCTCCGTCAGTGTGTACAACTGCACATACTCATATCATCCCACGTCAATATTAGAGTTATTATAATTTCCCCAGATTGTCGGAATGGAAGGAACTGTCGAGAATCCGCCGTCAAACGGCACTCTGCGACAACCCAAAAAAAGATTTGTGGGAAGAAGAACTGCGGACGCACAGGCGCAGTCCACACAAAATGTCAAAGACGTCGAGTCCACAAGTATTCAAAAAGGTCAGTTACATCTAACTGGGATAATCACCCTATGGAGCTAAACTTATCGGAATTCAACAGCGGCTCCAAGAAGAACTCCCCGTACATTGAATCAAGTCCCTCCAGAAATCCTTGAAGACCCCGAAATCCAGGCCGCCATTGCTCTTCTTCCAAAGAACTACTCGTTCGAGATCCCCAAAACCATTCATCGAATCCGAACATCAGGCGCAAAACGAATAGCTCTTCAATTCCCAGAAGGTCTCCTTCTCTTCGCGACTACGATATCAGACATCCTGACCCAATTCTGTCCCGGAACCGAGACTCTGATCATGGGAGACGTCACATATGGCGCCTGCTGTATTGACGACTATACTGCTCGCGCCCTGGGCTGTGACCTGCTCGTCCACTATGCACACAGCTGTCTGATCCCCGTGGACGTCACAAAGATCAAAACCCTATACATCTTCGTCGACATCAGCATCGACACCACCCATCTAATCGCCACCCTCGAACGCAACTTCCAGCCAGGCAAGACAATCGCTACCGTTGGCACCATCCAGTTCAACGCAACCCTGCACGGCCTAAAGCCGGCCCTCGAACGAGCTGGGTTCAAAGTCATCATCCCCCAAATCACTCCGCTATCCAAAGGAGAAATCCTCGGCTGCACCTCGCCGCAGCTCTCCGCGACTGAGATCGATTACCTACTCTACCTCGGTGACGGCCGCTTCCACCTCGAGTCCGCCATGATCCATAATCCCACCATCCCCGCCTACCGCTACGACCCTTACTCACGCACACTGACCCGGGAGGGCTACTCGCACGACGAAATGCACAGCCTCCGCCGTGACGCCATCAACAACGCCAAATCGGCCAAGAAATGGGGCATTATTCTCGGCTCCCTCGGCCGACAGGGTAACCCGAACACCATGGCTATGATCGAGAACCATCTCAACGAGCGGGGCATCCCCTTCGTCAACTTACTGCTCAGCGAGATCTTCCCCGGGAAACTGGCCTCCATGTCCGATGTGGAGTGCTGGGTGCAAATTGCTTGTCCCAGATTGAGCATTGATTGGGGATATGCGTTCCCACGGCCATTATTGACGCCGTATGAGGCGCTTATTGCCCTGGGGATTAGAGAGAGTTGGGATAAGACTCACAATGGTGTCTACCCGATGGACTTCTATGCAAAGGACGGGCTGGGAAGAACAAAGCCTATTCAGGCAGTGTCTGAGACCGCCTAGATCAAACACCAAGTACAATCTAGACCTGAACGCATATTAATGTGAGGACGGGGAAATCATCTTCCAGCTTCGTCAAAAATTATGATTTTTTTTCTCTTATTATTACATAACACTGTTCTTGGTCATCAGAGGCAATTATCTCATCATCCCTTGACATCATCAGCGCTGTCCGTGTTGGGATCACTGGCACTCCCTCTTCGCAGAGAAAGAATGCTCTTACTCGCCAACTCATCGGCTGTCCGTTCCGCAGCCCGCCATCTCGTGACTGCCTGCTCGACATCTTCGAACATCTCCAGCGTATCCTTAATAATACCTCCCTCATCAGGTTCAGGGGCGTGTACCCTTTCTCTAGATCCACCGTCTCCGATCATTGGAAATGCTAGCCCAAAACCACGCTGAGGTACAGGGTTGAACATAACAGCGTTGGCAAACATGCGAATCAATTCCTTCTCTAGCTGAGCCGAGTTGACTATTCCCTTTGGAGGGATTACATCCTCCGTTTTCTGCAGCATGAGAACAGCATTCTTCGAGGTCGCCATCGTGTTAGGGGCCGGTGATTCACCATCTGCAACAGGGGTGTTTGCAGCCTCCGTCGCAGCAGCCAGAGCCCTACTGCCTTGGGTGATGGACGACTTGATGGATTTCAAGTCCTGTGGCCGGTAAATGAGATCCCGATATCCTGGGGCGTCCCGTTCCGTCAATGGCTTCGTGAATATTGATCCGTGCTTGTGAGTGGTTACATCATTCATGATAGGAGCACCAGTCCTTGGGAAGTTACGCGTGCCCAGCACAAACGAGGTTGATTGATTCGAGTCAACGCGATTCAATTGGCTGGGCTCAGGCTGAGGGGGTTCAGGTTCTGGAACCTCGCTCGGTGCCCGTTTTCGCTTTGGCCGTCCCCTACCCGGTTTGGGCTCATCCGTGGTGGCGCCCTTGCGCGCTGCGGGAGTGCGCTCTGGTTCAGTGGACTCCAAAATACCAGCTGGGGTGCTAGGCATTTCCCGCTTTATCTTTCCTTGGGCTGCAGGACCGGACTCCGGGGCCGATTCGTCATCCCGAGACACGACAGATCTCCCTCGACTCCTCGATGACGCTGTACTTCTATCGCGTTTCTTACCAGCAGTTCCTGTTGCCTTATCTCCCTTCTTTGGGCGCCCTGGTTTACTTTCTCCATCGGTGCCTTTCTCCCTACCCCGTCCTGCGCCTTTTCCTTCACTGCGCCGCTTTCGGCGCCGAGGTTCAGGCTCTTCCGGAGTCGCCTCTCGAGATCTAAAGGGAGATGGAGCTTTCTCGCTGATAGGACTTACATCTTCGGCCCGAGGGCGGTCAGGCGACCGAGGAGAATGTGGCAGAGTCAGCATAGGAGTTTGCTTCCATGGAGTAAGCGATCCAGGAGTGGCAATGGATAGACGCGGTCGTGACCCCCGTGCTCCGGTCAAAGGCAAAGGTTTCGCAGGGCCCACGGGAGTCTGGAAACCAGAGCCTGGGAAACTAGGCATAGGCGATTGCGTCGCCGCCGGAGTTGGTCCTGGAGTAGATGGGACTGTCACAGGTGGAGGGCCTGGCTTTGGGGCTTGCTGTGCTTGTGCCTGTGCCTGCGCCTTGATTTCTTGTTTTGGTGCTGGCTGGGGGAAGGGCGAAGGGGTAGGTTTGGATTGGCTTGGGGATACGGAAACGGGGAAGGAAGGAGGAGGCTGTGGTGTTTGGGGTTCATTGAGCGACCACTGCTGGAAACTGGATTGAGGTGGACGTGGGGGGGCTGTTGTGATAGGAGTTGCAGCAACCTGACCCTTCTTCCCAGATGACTTCACAAGCTGAATAGGCTTTTGTGGGGTAGGAGAAGGCACTGGCATCCCTGAAGGCTGCTGAGCTTGCAAAGGCGTGCCCACCGGCTTGGTAGGCCCGGGGCCCGTCGCACCAACAGCTGCTGTCGGAGGTCCCTTTTGCTGTTGTAAAGGAGGCACATTCGTCTGTGTAGGGGTGGCTCGAGGAGCAATGTTGGGTTGCTGGGGTATCGGCTGGACCTTTCCGTTGGGTGGCTGCGGAGCGTTTGGTCGAGCAGGTGTCGCTGCTTCGTTCGGTAGAGGAACGGCTGGGGTCTGGGGTTGTTGTTGCAGTTGCAGTTGCGCTTGTATCTGCGGCTGTGATGGCGGTGATTGTTGTGGAAGCACCTTCGGTTGTTGCTGTACCTGCACCGGCGGTTGGGTCTGCGCTTGCAGCTTCTTGGCCGGCGATTTCGCAGGCTGCTTAGGGATTTGCGCGGGTTGGTGCTGGACGACGGGGAGTGGGTGCGGGGTGGTTTGCGCTGAGGGCTGCTTCAATTCCTTGCGCTGCAGTTCGGGCTGGAGCTGCTTTGCTTCGACACTTGCCGTAGGTATCGCTTGGGTCGGTTGAGGCTCCTTGGGAGGCGCCGGTCGCTCGACGGGCTTCTCCGGGGTGTCGAGATCCATCGGCTCCGGTACGGGTATTTGCTTCGCCTGAGGAACGGGTCCAGGCGTCGGTGCAGGAATCGGGGTTGCGGGCGCTTCGCGCTCTTCCTTCTGTAGCCGCTCAATCTCATCCCTAATCTCTTTAAACCGCTTCTCTTCATTTCGAATTTCTTTCGTAACCAGCTCTTTGTACTTCGCATAAAGGTGCGTAACCAATCCAGGAACATATCCAGATTGACTTAGCCCTTTATCAGACAGACCTTCGGGTCGAGGGCTTGTAATTTTGCGCTTCTTTGGATTGCTGGGGCTCGCAGCTTCCACAGGATGACCATTCGGAGCCAGAGTCGAGGCAGTGCCGGCCGAGTCGAAACCATCACGCATTAAGGTCGTATACAATCCCTCCAGGGCCTCCGGGGAGAGCCTATGCGCGTCGAACGCAACATTGTCGCGAACGAACCGGTTGTTGCGCAGAAGATCGGAAATGGGAACGAAATTGGTGGGCCGTGTGTCTAGGCCGGCAAGGGACTGGAAGAAGAGAAGGGATTCAAATGCTGTGTAAGCCGACAGAGGAGGCATCCCCCATTGCCCGTTGGGTCGGCCACTGGGGGAGGGAGATTTAGGAATGGGGGCCACGGTGAGAGAGAATATAATCGGGGAGATGGCCCAGGAAGGTCAGCCCAGAGCTCCAGCACGCGCGCGATGAAGGCTTCTTGATTTTGGTTGGTTCCTTGGGGAGCACGACACTCGACTGATCGGGTACGGCCGACGGTTTAGACCATTGACGCAGCGGACGAAAGGGGGGAAAAAGAAAAAAATTTCGGGGGATGATGAGACACGGAGGGGATCGGGTAGATGGACAGCCAGTAGAGGGCAATTAAAAAACGAATAAAAATCTGAAAAAATTCGGTAGGTTTTAACGAAGTCCGGCCGACGATGGAGGTATCGGGGAAACGATAAAAATCTCGGTGTGGGAGTCGGAAAAGAGACGAGGAAGGAAGTGAAGCTGGGGGACAACTGGGCTGGGAAGGGAAATCTTGCATTTTTTTCTCGATTCTCACGCCTGTTTCGCTGCGGGAGCCAACGACGGCTCTCACGTGACTCTCGATCGACAAGAGACAGAGGTAACGCCAAGAATGGCGGGTGTGTAAGATAGCCAATAGTTGTATGTATTGTAACATTGATTTCACAGGGCAACCGAAGTTATGCAAAATGACGACACCGAGGTTGCCCAGACAGCTTCGACAGAGGACGAGGTGAAGAGATCCTTTGAAACTGATTTGAATATCTTGCCGCTATCGTACTGGCTTAGATCGAGGACCGCCCACAAGAGTGTTCCATCCTCCTGCCCAAAGTGCATACAAGGAGGAGGTTCGAAAGCCTCTGATACGGTACAGATACAAGCCCCCATACTGTCAGGGGCTGACCACCATGACCCCTTTCTTTGTTGCCATGTTATTTTTCCGCTGGTCCATACTTCTTCAGCCTCCATCCTGTACGTAAATAATAGACTTCCCTCAGAGCAGTTTTGGGGCAACAATGATGTCGTCGACTCGTAGACTCAAAAGTAGGTATGTCTGAGCGAGTTTTTGCATCACGAACTGACTCCTAGGTGATAAACTCCGTACAGTAGAACATTGCGTAGCACCGCTTGTTTATTAATTGTTGTTATTGCATGGGTTGGAGGATACAGGGTGTTTCTCTCTCTCCTTTTTAAGTATATGGTTACGGAGTAGATGAAGCTACTACTACGATCATTGATGGTTCCTTTGATTGTTATGGAGCCGTCTGGTGGAGAGCAAGACTGACTATTTGACAAGAGAGCCAACAGCCATCCAGTCAACTCCCTCCAGGAAGGCACCTAATTTCTCTACTTCAGACTAGCTATAACAACAACCCTTTTTTTCTCCCCTCTTTTCTCCCTGCCGTATCTGTGCTTTAAACAAAGGCATATAAGGCTTTGAAGCTAAACTTCCACCCCTTTTCGGGTCTCCAGCCTTCTGCTGCTGTTGACATTCCTCCGATCGTGCAGGGCCCCTGTCATCCATCGATAACCACAGTGAAACTAAAAAGTGGTCCCCCTCCTTCTCCTGGGCCACTTTGAGTAGTGCGACAAGGCTTTCGATCTTCCTGGTTTCCCCATTTTCTGCAAAAGGCTTCATCACTTGTCTTTCTTCTCCCACCCAGACCCCTGTGAATAATAGACTTTCAGCTGGTCCTGGTCTTCGTTTCCATATTCGTTCTCATTTCTTCTGCCCTTGATTATCTCTCTGTTGTTTTGTTGGCAGTCCTCCCCGCGAACAAAACATTAGCCAACGCCCTGGGTACGACTGTGATAATCACGCAGCCGCGCCTGTATCGCACCTGCGCCCGAGTCGCTTTGCCTTCACAATCTGCTGGTCGCAGCATCGGACACTTGTCTGTTTTGTTTATCTTTCTGCTCTGTCATATCGTACATACCCCTTAACATCATCGCATCGCATTCTATAATCACCATGTCGGACTCGGAGCAAGATTGGAAGCCGAACGGTCGGCCGCAGTCGTTCGTCTCACCCCTGGTATACTCCCCAAACACACAGCATTTAGTCCTGACAAGATCATGACAGCACCATGGCACAAGCCTTCTCCACAGCGCTAGACAGTTTATTCGAGCTGGATTCGGAGGTTCCTCATCTCACGCAAACCATCGATGAGAAGTAAGTCATACATCAGGTTTCTCAACTTTCTTACGGCACTCTCATGCCGTTCGATCCCTGTGCTTATCCGGGGCCAGCCGCAGAGATGTAAAACAAAGCTAACAGCACTATCTGCTAGGAAATTCAAAATGATCATTCAAAATCGGGAGTTGGAGGAGCTTCAAGCCAGGATTCGCGAAGCTGAAAATCGCCTCAAAGCGCGGCAATCACTATTAATCGAGAACCCTGCAGTCCCCGAAAGTCAGGCAGAAGGCGAATATCAATCCACAGGTATGTCATGATGCAGCTCAGAAAAGTTTTGGGAGTCGCATTTTGACTGACCGAGTTTTTGTCACGTTAGATTCCACGACTTCAGCGACATCCCCAACGGACATGGCGGGCCAATACTCCAGTGGTGATGAACAGCGACAGCAGGAGCAGGAGCACAAGGAGAAGCAGCAACGGAATTTATGAATGATAGGTCACCTTCCAGGGCTGGCCGAATAAACCTAATAATTGGGTAAAGAATATGAGGTTCGACGGGGGTTTTCGACTTTGACTGTGACTACACTTGCTATCGTTTTCCAGCGGGCATACATATCTGGTGAAACTGGCTCTGTTGGTTTCCTTTTGTCCAGGATCACGTCTCTCTGGCGTTAAGCGATGTCAGGTGTCTTTTCGGCTTTGTTCACCCCACGGTGGATTTTCGATGCTCGCGGCTTTCATGGGCGAATACGGCTGAAGCTCTGCTGAAAGCGCCGTAATCGTGCAAGCCGGGAGATTTATGTTCGCTTTGCTTGTGGCGTAATATATTGTTATTGTGTCCGTCATTTAAATAGTCAATATGCTGGCATCCTATCATTGATTCATTCATATTCGCCCACACCCTTGGAAAATTTGGGAGAGTCGTCACCCCCCAAGATGTTGCCCAGGGTACTTATATATTATTTACCATTCACCATAATATTAATATATGTTTGTCTCGGGCTCGTCCTATTTTTAGACCCGAAGCTCGCACAGAGAATGAACTGCTATCGATCAGCAACGGTTATTTGGGGCTTTCTTGCCCAACCTGCTGTTGAAGACATTGCGCTCCATATGATTCACGACCTGAGACAAGATGATGGCAGACCTCATCCTCACAGCTCAATCTAATCCTTCGTGGACTACCCAGTTCAATCTGCTCCATGGTTATGATGTCCTGAACGCCACCAAGAGATATTGCCCCACATCAGGTGGTATGTGCAATATAAAAAATCCTCCCGGCTAGGGCCGGACTCTTTCCGCTCTTTAAAATCCAGGAACTGTTGATTATTTTACCAGTTGACCGCCTGGAATGACGCTAATAGATTATTGTAACGTAATCCACCACCGAGTGGTCCACACCACCGAGCGGTCCGTTTTTGCGCCCATGATTAAAATATTGAAGGTTTTCAACCACCAAATTAATGAAATAAGACTATATAATGGCTCATTATATGGCTATTTACTAGGGCAATTCCGTATTGTATGCCCAATAGTCCCACAGCCACTGCAGCGCTGCGGAGCGCGCCTCTAAGGTCCAGGTATAGGCTTCTCAACCTGTCCTTCAACAGGTGTATCAAGCTGCAAGGCCTTCCTGTACAGATAAAATAATATTGCTTCCTAGTACATCACGTTTTCTTGCCTTTTTCTTTATCTTGTGCTCATTTTCAACCTGTAGAGCCTTAATTTCTTGATAAAGAAGAAGGTTTATATTCATTGCTATCTATGCTGCCTTCTCAAGATATTAAATATAAGAGACTGGGCTACTAGAGAGCGTCCTTTTCTTCTGAAGACTCTTCTGCAGGCTTTTAACCTTGTGATTAAGCTGATGAGGGTTCTAAGGAGTCTGAAAAGCAGAGGAAATTGACCCTTTAACTTCTACAAGAGGTGGTGTAGGTGTATGAAGTTGGAAGGTAATTTTTTTAAGAACATGGCCTTGATTTAGTGGTTTAAGGCCTGTACCTGTAAAGCCACCAAGAATATTCTTAGAATTGAAGACCTTCTCCCGTGCAGGTGGATAGAGATGAAGAAAATCCTGCTTATTAATATAGTTATTACCAGCCACTATCATGCCTTTAACTAGCTTCCTATATGCACGCTTAAGAGGCCCAAATATGCCCACATCAAGTGGCTGAAGAAGGTGAGAGATATGTGGAGGCATATAGAGATAAATAATCCTCTTCTCTGTACAGAAGATATCAAACTCTGCAGTCTGGTGGCTAGAATGGCTGTCAAGGATAAGTAATCACTTTGCACTAGTAGAGTAGAGCTTAGAGAAAGATTTAAATAGCTCCTTAAGCCAGTACAGGCCTATCTCATCTGTTATCCACTCATTCTTGTTTAAAGCAAGCTTTCAATTTACCTTAGCCTGCAGATTAGGCTCTTGATACCAAGTTGCCTGCTGTTCTTTTTTCTTGAGAATAATTATTAGTGACAGAGAGACTTCTTTAGAACCAACACACTTAATAATAATAACCCATTCATGATTTCCTTAAATAACTGTACAAGGCCTCTCACTGCACTTAACAGCAGTAATAATCTTAAAGGTAGTACAGAGTCCCATGGCAAAGCCAGTCTTATTAAAGTTCTAGATATCATCTTCATGTATACCATGCTCCTGAATAGCTTCATGTATAGTCTGAAATCACTGCTTTAGAACCTTAGGATCTTCCTGCTTGACCCGCTGATATGTAATCCTTTAATTATAGTGTGTATGGAGAGCTGGGTGTTGTTTTATAAACTTTGATACCTAATTAACACCTAGAGTCTTGGTAAGATCCTGGGTACATGCTTGAAGTAGACTCTGTGCCATCTTAAGCAGGAATTCTGGCCTAATTAAAAAACCTTGCTTATCTGCATATAATAAATGCTTTTCAAGGGTTTCCTCTTCAATATCTGTTAATAAATGACCATTAACGCGGGCTTCTAAGCGTGATAGGACTCTATTAAGTCACCTAAGAAAGGTAGTCTTTGGAACTCCAAAAATTGCAGCTGCCTTTGATTTTAATGTAATTTTCTTGTATTTATACGCGCTAATGGCCATTTGAATTCGATTCTCTTGAGATAAAGGCATTTTAGAAGGTTATGATGGAGTAAAGATGTGTTGAATATTGCTTGGTGGTGGTGAGGTCCAAAAACGGACCGCTCGGTGGTGTGGACCACTCGGTGGTGGATTACGTTATCTTGTCAATGCTGAGGTAATTGGATCACGTATTAAAATTTTCAAGGTTCTGGCAGATAACCCCAACAAGGCCAAATTACTAATCTCGGGGCGTATTCTTGTCGCGTATTTATGAGGTGGGAAGTGATGCAGGCATGGGCGGCTTTTAACTTTGATATATATTAGGCGTAGAGTCACACTTAAGGGCTCAGGGACAGGCACAACGGAGTCAATCGAATAACGATGCCAAGCAATGGATAGACCCGTGAGTAACAACTTAGATAATTCTCTGTATGCGCCTAGTCCTTGTAGTTGATCAATAGTAGGCCAGGGAGAAAAGACTATGCATGAATGTTTACTCCTCCATAGTGAACTGGTGTCTAGCGGGTGGCCCATCAGAGCCCTTGTATCTAAGCGTCCCTTTCTGTATGATGTCAGTTCGGCTGGGATAATTCTCTTCTTCTCCACCACGAACCTTGGAATGGTGGACAAGCGCCCGAGCGATGGACGGTCCAGACGCTCAAACAACGACATGAGACCCCCCCATCAGCCCGAGTCTCTGAGTTGTACTGCATGCAGTTGCCATGTTTAGTGATCTGGAGGTTTGACCCGTGCCGAGAGGAGGGTCTTCCCAGCTCTCTTTTTCCTCGCGCCCCTCCCCCTCCACTCCATTACTAGCTATTCTCTTCTATTTGCTATCCTCCCTCCCTTCTTTTCTTCTTTTCTTCCTTTCATCCTTCTTTTCTGTTTTCATTTTGCTTCCTGGTATAATCCGCTCCGATCATGGTCCTCATTGATAAGCACAAATACACCTCGCGGGAGGAGCAACGGCTCAAGGAGGATCGGGATCGCATTCGGTATTGGAAGCGATGGGGACCTTATGTTGCAGAGAGACAATGGGCTACTGGTATGTCTCCCTTGGTCTTTCCTGCCTCCAATGATCCTATTTGAGCTCCTTGACCACCTTTGCGTCGCGACGGTGAAGTTTTTTGAAAGCTGATGGTTTCGTTATCGGATCTCCCCCGCAGTCCGCGAAGATTATTCGTAAGTGATTCCAAACCGGTTTTTCCTCTTCCCCTCTTTTCGCTCCCTCCGTTGCTTTTTCTTCTCTCCCAATGCCATTATCTATGGTGCGATTTCTGAAACTAACGTGCCAATAGAGAAAACGGTGACGCATGGAGCTGTAGGCACCCCTCCGAACCCCAACGATGCGGACTTGACGGCTGACTCGGCGCAATAGATTTCTCGCATGGTCACGCCCGATCGAGAACATTTCGCTGGGGTGAAGATGGTATTGCAGGAGTATCAGACACGCATAGCTTACAAAATATTGCGTTCGCATTTTGGAATGGGAAAGAGTAGGTTTTTCCGTCGGCGTCTCGGACCCGGGATTTATTTTTTATATGCGCGGTCAATTGCTAATTCCTCAATCCTCAATAGCCCATTCTTGAAGGAGCGCCTTTTCGGATTGTCGAACCCGCAGGGTAATCATGGAGAGAGCGTTAAAGAAGCTCACTTCCATGTAGACAATACTCCAACGGTAGGCCGATTCAATCCCACTAACGTATGTCTACTGACTTATTAACTCTTCCTGTACTTAAAGCATTCGTACATGAAATACCTCTACAAGTATCCTCAGAATGAATTCCCATATCAGGATCTCATTGATGAAAATGCTCGACGAGGCAAAGAGGATCGCGAATACCAGATTCTGGATACTGGCGCCTTCAAGGACAACCGATACTGGGATATCTTCATCGAGACTGCCAAGGAGGAGGATGACGCAGAAGAACTTATGTTCCGAGTAATTGCCTACAACCGGGGTCCTGAGCCAGCTAGTTTGCATATCATTCCCCACGTGTGGTTTCGCAACACTTGGTCCTGGGGCTACGAGAACCGTGGCCGGAAACCTTCAATCGAAAAGGTTTCCCCTGTGACAGTCAAATCTGACCACGAGAAATTGGGGGAGCGGTACGTGCGCTTTGCTCCATCCCCAGCAGTGGGTGGTGGCAAGGAAGATGTTCTGCCCAAAATGATATTCACGGAGAATGAAACAAACAATGAGTTGCTGTGGAAAACCAAGAACAATCAACCTTACGTGAAGGACGCCTTTCACCGGCACATTGTGGATGGAGAGAAGGATGCAATCAACCCAGCGAATAAGGGTACTAAGTGCGCTGCATGGTATACCTTTGACGACGTTCCTCCGGGCGAATGTGCTGTCATTCGTTTCAGACTATCCCAGAAGCTAGAGCAGTTTGTTGATGAAGAAGTACTGGACGATGTGATTGAACAGCGCAGGGCGGAAGCGGATGACTTTTACTACCATATCAGTCCCTTGCCGATGAGCGATGACCTACGAAACATCCAGCGACAGGCATTTGCCGGTATGATGTGGACAAAGCAGTATTATCACTTTGTTTGGGACCAGTGGGCGAACGGTGATCCTGGAATGGTTCCGCCACCCCCAGGCAGGAAAAACGTCCGAAACCAGCAATGGAAACATCTGTACATGGATGATATCCTGTCGATGCCGGACTCTTGGGAATATCCCTTTTTCGCAGCTTGGGACACTGCGTTCCATTGTATCCCACTCGCTATGATCGATCCTGAATTCGCAAAGCGGCAATTGGACATTCTCACTCGTGAATGGTACATGCACCCGAATGGGCAGCTGGCTGCCTATGAGTGGAACTTTGGCGATGTTAACCCTCCTGTCCATGCGTGGGCAGTCTTCAGAACTTTCAAGATCGAGCGAAAGATGTATGGTCGGCAGGACCTGGACTTTCTAGAGCGGGTCTTCCAGAAGTTGCTCCTGAACTTCACCTGGTGGGTCAATCGAAAGGATTCTGATGACAAGAATGTTTTCGAGGGTGGCTTTCTCGGACTGGACAACATTGGTCTCTTCAACCGATCTGAGCCCCTGCCGACCGGCGGAGTCTTAGAGCAGGCTGACAGCACGGGTTGGATGGCCTTCTATTGTCTCTGCATGCTGAACATTGCGCTTGAATTGGCCAAGCATCGCCGAATCTATGAAGATAGTAAGGCTTTCCTGTCGCTTTGTAGATGGGATTCGTCTGCTAACTGTGATTAGTTGCTTCCAAATTTTTCGAGCATTTCATCCTCATCAGTGACGCTATGACATTCAGGTCCGGAGGACAGGAAACCTCATTATGGAACGAGGAAGATGGGTATGTACGCCTTTTGAATACCCAATAAAAGTAAGATCTAACGTATTCTTAGTTTCTATTACGATGCCATCTCCTACGGCGAACCATGGACCCAGCAACTTCCGGTACGGTCGCTGGTCGGGCTGATCCCGCTGTACGCGGTTCTTACCCTCGAGCCGGAGGTGATCAACAAGTTTCCTTCATTCAAGAGGAGACTGGAGTGGTTCGTCGAAAACAAGCAAGACGTGGCGGAGCGCAACATCGCCAGCATGAAGCGTCGCGGAAAAGGCGAACGACTACTCCTGTCACTGGTAAGTAAGAACCGCCTAGAGAAGATCCTGAAACGCATGCTCGACGAAACCGAGTTCCTCTCTCAGCACGGGATCCGGTCTATGTCCAAGTACCACGAGAAGCACCCGTATTCCATGGAGGTCAATGGTCAAGAATTCCGTGTGAGTTATGTGCCCGGTGACTCTGATAGTGGTCTTTTTGGTGGCAATAGTAACTGGCGCGGGCCGGTCTGGTTATGCGTCAATTTTCTGCTGGTCGAGTCGCTCCTGCGATTCTATATGTTCTATGGCGACTCCTTCCAGGTGGAATGCCCTACTGGTTCCGGAGACTACATGCACCTCGGCCAAGTGGCCGAAGAGATCCAGCATCGACTACAACATCTCTTCGCGCGGAACGATGAAGGCCGTCGCGCAGTCCATGACAACTCCGATCTCCTCGACTTCGACGAACACTGGAAGGACTACATGTGGTTCCACGAGTTCTTTGACGGCGACTCCGGTGCCGGTCTCGGGGCTTCCCACCAGTGTGGATGGACCGGGTTGATCGCAAAGGTCATCCATGACACTGGGTAAGTTATAATTGAATCAACCCCCTTTCTCTTCCAATCGCCTTAGGCGTTTCCTTTCTAACGTCTCTTTTCTTCCCATGATAGTATCAATTGCCGTCTCCCAGCAACCCCCCGATCTCCCGCCGCCGCAGCAACCCATTACTTCGACGACATGCTCACCCGCTCCGTCCTCTCACGCAGCCGTCGCCCGAGCATCCTCCGCTCGTCTACGAACCGCTCCATCGGGAACCGGAGCGACTTCGAATCGGCCTTCACGCCCGAAACCCCAGCAGAGAGCGAGGCAGGCCCAGACTTTGACGATCACGTCACGAACTACGTGGAAAGCCAGTTGCAGCGGGTGCGCAGTCAGGTGTCGATGGGTGCGTACGAGGATGAATTTGAGACGCAGGCGGATCGGACACCGAATGGGCATTAATTAGCAGGTTCATCCTTCCTTTTTTCGGCCCCCTGTCTTTTGTTGATATGTGAGTGAGATATGTTTGTAGATTGTAGATCTATATACTTAGATCCAGATTTCCTTAATATACTGTGGCTTTAGCATTGTTTCTTTTTATACATTCCTTTTCGCTAGCCAATCAATATATTTTTTTTCCTTTGGAAAAGTGGTGAGATATAACAACTCATATTCTGTCTATTCTTTTCCAGAACTAGAGTCTGAGGCTAGCTTAAACAAAGGAGGTTTGACGGTTCAGGTCGGTAGGGTACACGGGGGGTAGAGATATAGATATAATGTGGAAGAAAAGAAGGGGGGAACATAGGAAGCGG
This sequence comes from Aspergillus conjunctus, assembly GCA_027569095.1. Lineage (NCBI taxonomy): Eukaryota > Fungi > Ascomycota > Eurotiomycetes > Eurotiales > Aspergillaceae > Aspergillus > Aspergillus conjunctus. The sequence goes on along the minus strand of JAPDEL010000030.1, from coordinate 266,824 downwards.
GGGAAAATAGAAAACATAATGTCCTTAATTTACAAAGCATCGGTGAGGGCCTTGTTGAGCTTGGCGATCTTGGAGGAGACGCTCAGGTCAATGGTACGGTCACCGACTTCAACGACGATTCCACCGACGATGTCGGGGTTGACCTTGGTTATAAGTTAGTATTTCCTGCATATATACGAGCACATATAGATTAACGGGGCAAACGAACCTTGGAAACAATCTTGAGCTTCTTGCCCTGGCTCAGCTCAGACTTGGCAACGGCCTTCTCGAGACGGGTGATGGTCTTGTTGTCGAGTTCCTGTTACCCAAACACACACACACATTTCATTAGCATTGCCCGCTTCGTTTTGGCAGATCGAAACCAAATGGCGATATCAACAGAAAAGAAAAAGAACATACCTGAGCGCTGGTAATGGTCAACTCAATCTCACCACGGTGAGCACCCATGAGAGTCGCGAACTTCTCGCAGATACCGTCGAGGAGACCCAGGCGGTTGTTCTCGGCCAGAGCGGCCAGGAAGTTCTTGACGATGTCACCCTTGTCGGCGCCACCGGCGACCTTCTGGAGCTCGGCGACAATCTGCTGCTTGTCGCTGACGGTCAGGGTGGGGGTGGAGAGGATGCCAATCAGCTTGGAGTCGGCCTTGAGGGCAGCTCCGAGGTTGACCAGGGCCTTGGAAGTCTGGTCGAGAGCAGCGGATTTGGCAGACGCGGTGTACTATATGGTGATGAAAAAAAAATTGGTCATGTTAGCCTTCTTGTTTTCTTTTTGTCTGGTTTTTGGATTCTGTGTTGCAATTGTCGAGTGTTGTATTGGGTTTTTTTTCTTTCTTCAAGGTAGGTTTTTTTCGGGTTAATGGAGGGACGTTTGTGATGATGCTGTATTCCGTCTCTCTCCACCACAATTTCCGATCTGGGGAGGATAAAGAGGTTGCATACCAGAGCAGTAGCATATGTGCCGTCGACACCGAACAGGGACACAGGTGGCTTGACTTCCTGGGCCGGGGTGGCATAGGTTCTCAGACCGTTCAGGGCAGCGGTACGAGGAACGGAGAACTGCTGGGCGGAGGCACGCAGGCCAGCGCGGGCAAGGCGAACGGGGAACATGGTGATCGCGACGGGGTTCTCGGCGGACTGAGAAGGGAGGAGGAGGCGGGAGAATTGGAGGGCTGAATAGGGCCAAAACTGTCGTTGAGGTTCAAGAGGGGGATTGGAGATGCCGCTGTGAGAGACGACGTCCAACTTCTCCCGGTTGCGGTCACGTGAGTTTCCGCACACGCCGAGATTTCGGCTATGGATCTTTACTGTATGCGTCTTAGTATTTTCCTGAGATCGATTACTGTCGCTCTTGCTGGTGGTTTGAATGGCTTTTGTTGATTTTTGATTGATGATTTTTTTTTCTTTTACAATGACTTTGACACGGTTAAAAAACGCTCATTCGCTCTCTAGGTAGGATGGGTCGTGGAAGAAGAGACAGAGAAAGAAAAAAACGGGTCAGAAAATGTCCCCCCCAACACCCGAACGCCGACATTCTTTGTGCATTTCCAGTAATTGCATTTAATCACTCCGCAACATGCTATCGACCAGGTCTCCCAGCGGTCCCCAGAAGTCCTTCCCGCTCGCCAGCCGGTGCTCGTCAATAAATAACACGTAGTGTTTGAAACTGGTGTTAAGATGCGGCTCGAGGCCAAGGTGCACGACCACGGGATAGTGATGGCAGTATATGTGCGCATACACTCGGTACAGTCGCTTGAATATTTGACGGATGAGACTGGCAAACGCCTTGGGGAATGGAACGCCTATATTGAATGTCCACTATATCAGTATCCAATCGGTGGGCGATCGCGGAGTTGCAAATGTAGAGACGGGGAGAGCATACCTAATCGACTAGGGAACATCTGCTCGTTGTCGATATTGCTCTGTACCCAGCTCATCAGGTGTTCGATATATTCGGGCGCAGACATCTTCGTGGGCCGCTTGAAGTTCTCCGAATCCTGCCAGAGATATTCGAACCTATCGACTTGTGTTAGGATTATCCTCTTCCCCGTCGAAATAAGGGTAAGGGATAGGGAGAGGGGGGCTGTGAAGAGGCTCATACTCGTCGGTCGCTTTCATCTCGGGACATGTCTGCGGGGAGCAAAACTCGGTAATAGCTCCGTAGAGAAGGTTGATCTGGTTGTAGAAGTCGACAACTGTCGGCCCCAAAACAATGTATGAGTTAGCAGGGAAGCGCCCACCACAAACCGCAGGTAACAAGCTGATGGAGATGAGCACTATACCATTGACCGCAAGCCATTCGTTCACATCTTCGCCCTCTGGCAGCTTCACGGCCTTCCGTAAGCTTCCACTGCCCAATGTAGCTTCCGCAAACTGTCTAAGCTGATAACTGCTGGTTCCCTTGGCCGCTGAACGTGGTTTGAAGGACGCTCTTGTCCGAGCATTGCTGGGAGGTGTTAGTCCACATGAGGCTTGCTTCAAGGCGCAAACGGCTGGCGATAAGTAAGACGCCGGTGCGGAGAGGGGGGCATGAGAAACAAGAACAGTGTTGTAGGAGATGGATGGGTGGAGGGGAAACCGAGAGGTGGATGGCGATGGAGGGGTAGGCTCATCCGCCGAAGAAACTGAGATGATAGGCACTGACATGGTGGTGATGAGGGAAGCCATTATTCACGCGCTTTCTTCCCCGCGATCAATAGATAAAGGGTTGACTTGTTGAGCAAAGGAGCTGCTGGAATTCCTCCTGCCTTGTTTCCTGGAATCCTGAGGTGGTGCTGTGCTGCTGTGTTGCGTGGTCTCTGTACATTCCAATGCGAAACAACGTTAGTCAATACTATTGCAGGATTTGCGGGCGAAACCATTCCTGCTTTTATATAAAGATACTCACTGCAGTCTCGAGATCACCGATTAGCAAACGCGATGATGACGATGCGCGGCTGAGGGGGGAGCAGAAGAAAAGCTGGAGGCGGATTCAGCCGAATCACGGGCAGTGAGTGTCTCTGCACAGACGCGACCGGCACACTGGTAAAGAAATCGACAGTAGAAAAGAAAGAAGAAGCAATATGCTCTAGCTGGGATTAAATCAGCTAGATATGTATGTCAGTAATAGATCTCCGCGATCCCACAAGCGGAACCTCGCGAGACCTGATCCATGGATGATGCAAGACGGCCCCCATTGGTTGCCGGAGTGATGGCTCCGATTCGGGTATACAAAGTGCTGAGGTGCATCCGTCCCTTACACATAATATTATTACAATCATCTCATGGCTGCTGCTGCATGCTATAGAGTATCTGCTCTTCCAATGTACACATTTCTAACATCACATAATTACCTTCCGCTTCACCAGGCGGAAGCTAGGGGTCCATTCACCCCGGCTCTATATAGAATATCCCTCGTTCTCCTCCGGCAATCGTTCTCGCACCGTCTCCCCATAGATCGTGATAGGGATGGCAATTTCAAACGATTCGCAACCCAGATTCTCCAGAGCCGAGAGTATACGCCCTCTATCATCTTCAAAAACTGGCTCAAGTAGTCTAGCGCCCGACGGACCCGATCCCATGCTGTCTGGCACGTTTGTCGTTACAAACTCAAACCGTAGCTCCCACTCGTAGTTAACCCCCGTAGTGAGTATGGTAGGTGTGGCGGAGATCGGAATGGCCGGGCTGAATACCACCCGTGTCGAGTAAAGTGTATTTTCAAAGAAAGAAGCATGCGTTTTGCGCGTCGCTCGACGAATGCTCGCACCAGATCGTACTGCCAAGTGCGAGGCTACTCTTTCCGAACTCTCCAGCGTGGCGCGAAGTGCGTAGCATGGGAGCGCTGCGTTAGCAAAATTTAACGTTGCGATAAGCGTTTCACCCAGTCGATGGGCGGGCCGATTAAGCACTACAACCGCAATCCGACGTCCGCTGCGGGAAATCTCAAACCGATTTGGGCTGTGTGAGCTGTTTAGTGTCTGATTGCTTCTAAGTATCGCCAGGTCAATGGCGTCTTTGCAAGATAGAGGGCCGGCGGAGGGCTCGTGGCTCGGGCGTTTTTCAGCTATGGTATCCGGGGGCTTTAGAAGACTGTTTCGTGCTCGTTGCTCGAGAATCTCGTCAACATATGACAGAAACTCTGGAGCCGACGTCCAAGCCGGCCGGCTCATGCTCTCGGCCTTGGGAAGTGGCGGCGGAAAAGAACCGACTTTCTGCACCCTGGCTTCATCACGAAGGAGTACATAAGGGCGCATCAAGTCATGACCGAGAATTTCTCCGTGACCTGCACACATATAATTAATCTTAATAATCACAAATGGGTATAAGAGAGTGTGCTTACTATTTACACCACTAAAGACACGAAAAGGTATACTAATACGGTTAACCCGCTGGGGTTCGTCAACGCTACTCGGCCGTTGCGTTCCGATGACGAGGTTATAGGATATCTTGATGGCCTTCCCCTTATGGCTGGCTGGAAGACCTTTTGGTAAGGTGAAAGAAAATGAGAAGGATTGCTCTTCCCCAGGCGACAATCGAAGATCGACGAAGAGGAGAGATTGAGAGGTTGACAGTAACGGAATTGACCGTGAAGATGAAACGCCGCGCATTTCTCGTAGGCCATCCAGTTCGTTGTTGGAGAGAAGACCGTTTATGGATTCTTCGATGGTATTCCAGTTCAGGGCGCCCCAAAACCCGCCTTTCCGACCCTTGTCGCTCTTTGTGGCAGGCTTCCCATTTGGAATCACGCCTGGCATCCCTGTGCTTCCGACTACTCCTTTGCGTTTGACTTCTTCAAATACGGATTGGTTGATTAATGACCCGTCGACTGTAAAGGACGCGCTGATCTGAGCATAACCCATAAGCAGTGACTGATTTTGCGACAGCGTCGGCGACTCCATAACAGAGATATGGCGTGAATGGTGGGGGAAAGCCTGGCGTTGTGGCACGGGAATAGAATAATTCGTGTACTCTGACTGAAGAGTTTCTGCGGAGTTGTTACTAACAGAATAAAATTCCCCGCTACTCCTGTGACTCCCGCTCAAGCTGGACGTTGATATGATCTTGGTAAGCTGAGGCACCTGGCCTGGGGCAGCTAAGGTTGACTCTTTAACATTTAGTCTTGCTGTTGTCGGAGTTCCGGACGACTTGTCTGTGGATGCTGACGCCAGAGGTTGTGTGTTTGTGGCGTTGTCGGGGCCGGGGGGGAATTTAAAGTCTATCGGCGGCAACTGAGGCCTTCGTGTAGACGCACGCGCTGGGGCGGAGGGTCTTATAGGACTGGGTGCTCCGGATCCTGGCCGGTTGAACTTGTTGGGTACATCTGTGTCCACCTTCAAGTTTCTCGGGGAGGGGATGATTGGTGATTCTGGGAAGGCGCGGATTGGGCTGCGTACATCTATAATACAACAGCAATCAGAATCAGTCAAGTAAATAAATGGACGTACATAGAGAGAGGGTGTACCTTTTCCGGCTGGGTCCTCATAACCTTCATACCTTCTGGGCATGACTTGAAGACTTGCGGAACGGCCATGGCCCCTTTTCGGTCTGGAATTATGAAACTGGGTGGAGTTTCGCGGAGTTCTATCGCCACCTCCCGGGACACCTCCAACTTCACTATCAATGGAAAGAATCGATATCGACCTCTTATGTTTGTGGCTAGGACGTGGGCTCGCTTGGAGTGAGGACGGTGGCGGGAAGCTATGAGAGCCGATCAACGGCGAGCTCACAGACGAGGAAAGCCGGTGGGATGGGCGATTTCCAGGGATGATCGGGTAGGAGCGACGGTGTGGAGGTTTGAAGAAATTCGGGAAGTAGTCTGAATGGTTGCTCGCAGTGCGGGATGGCTTCCTCTGATGGGGTGTCTGCGCTCCCCCATTGCTGGGCTCTGGCTTCTCCGCGACATTTTTGAAGGTAATTGTGCACTCCACATCCTCTCCGGCAAAGATAGTCTGATCCTTCCACTTCACAAAAACCTGAATATCCGATGACATTGCGAGGGTCGCGCAATCACCACATGGGACGGGGGAGGGTAAGTAGGAATTAGGGAGCTTAGGGTGGATGGCGGGTACCAGCCGCCACCTCAGGGAATCAGGAACAGGAGAAGACGGTTAACTGAGAGGAGAGAACAGGAGGTGCCATCTAGGGCATGTTGAAAACGCGGACCATTTCGAGGGAGGTCGTTGGAGAAACCGAAAAGAGACCCGAAGTGCGTGGTGCTGGTCAAGGTCGGGGTTGCATTATTGTGGTGGTGGAGTTAGTTGGTGGTATTCTCCACGCCCAAGTTGAGCTACTCCTGTTAGTTGGTCTCCGCTGTTGGCCCCGCTAGCCTGGGATGAAGACCTTCAAAAGCTGCTCGCCTGGTCAACTATTTTACAGGTTACAAGACATCGCAATTCGAAGCATCTAGTACGCTTGAAAGTTCTACTCTAGCCTTTAATTCTCCGCACAAGGCCCCTTTCTCTTTTCGAATTCCGTCATATGTGTTCGCACCAGTAATCTACAACCATGTGCTTCAGAAGCACAGCGTACGTGTAGGAATGTTTTCATTACCCTGATCATTGTAGAGAGAAATGATTAATTGCTTGGGTACAGACTCTTATGGTAAGTCATGTGCCCTGGTATAGTAAATAATAATATACATAGCATGGTTCTAATATACGGGTTTGCACAAAGAATCATGTCCCATCTCAGCATCAGCACTATTCATCGCTTTTCCCATCCCCGGTAATATTACCCTTATTAAATAATCTCGTAGCATCAGTGAAGGGCTCCGTGCTCTTTGTTTTTGGTCGGAGACCCAGCTCCGATAGATGACTCCAGATTCGATCGTGTCGCTTCTCCCACCGCTTCCGTTTATCCTCAAGTTCGGCTTCTGAAGGACGCCATTTGCTCTTCAAGATCCTCCGAATCGCTTCGGGTGACACTTTGAATTGTTCTGCAAGAGCTGGGGTTGTGAACTGGTCCGGTGCTACCGCATGGAGGTGACGAATGCCTTCAATCGCGTCAGGGGAAAGCTTCTTCGGTGGGCTCCACCCAACCTCGAACTTCTTTTGTAAGGCATCCTTCTGGACCTGCCACGCTTCACGTTTCTTCTTGGGTTGGAAATCCGTGTATACTTTGCCATTCGATGTGCTCTTCTTTCCACGCTGAGGTTTAGTTGGGCCTTGATCAATGCCGCGAGCGTCCGTACTAGCTTCTCGTTTTGTACGCTTCTCTTTCACTTCTGTAGGTAATGTGGCGGTGGTCGTAGTTTTGGGGTCTCGGGTAAGGCCATTATCCGAGATATTGTCTGATTGGGTCGGGCTTGGGCTATCCGCAGTCACTGAAGGCTCGCGCTGAGAAGTCGCAGACGAATCAGTATGGAGAGAGCGTATCAGGATAGCAGAGCTAAAGCTCCTGAAATCCACAGGTTTGTGGTGAACTAGAGGACGTCGATTTGAGCGAGAGGAAAAGCATTGTTGACCTGGACGAAATCGTGGCAATTGGGGCGCGAACTCGGAACAATACAGCTTTTGCAGGACGTTAGGTAGGGAGATCCTAGTGGAAATGGCGCATGTATTCGCCATCATGAAGGATTGTATTTAGAATATGAATGGTAACGAGATATGGGTTTGTTGGGAGGATGCAATTTTGAGCTTTCTAACTGGGGACAAGAATATCAGGAATAATTTCAGTCATGTGACGTGGATACCTCGTGGCATTTATGCCTCAGGCTAAAGTTCCCGATCTCGAATGACTTTCCCGGTGAGCAGATCCAACATTTCCATCTTGGGGTCAACCAGGACAGACTCCTGTTATATTTCACACTCTATATCCGGGTGAATATAATATGTCCCGGGGGTTTCTTGATTTCCTATCCGCTTTCATGCATTCAGTCCTGTCTCTTCAGTTGATTGTACCCCTCATATAGCTACCACGGTCCAGAAAGGAGAGAAGCTTCCTGTCTTTACTACCTAGGTAACTACCTAGTTAGCTGATATGGAAGGTTGTAGGACAGATGACAGAGAAGAAAGGAACACTACTGCATGTTTTTGACCTGCCTGAACAGTTCTGAAGAGAGTGAGCTAAATAATATAGGAGCTGAAAAGCACTAATATACGGAGTAAAAGCCAATGGAGATCTCTATTTCCCAAGTACCTTACTACGCCTCTTGGTGTATAGCACCCTGGCCTAGCTCAAACCTCCTCCTTCTCCTAACTCGATAACCAAGATACTTAGCACAAGCGTACCCTCGTCCTACGAGACCTTTAGGAAGACAGGGGTCTAAATCTGGAGCCTTGCAGGGCTAGGAATCAACCCCCTGCACAGGATGGAGTAGGTTAGTCAAGCTCAACGAAATGAGAAATTCTTAGTCGAGATTAGAGTCAGATAAAGAAACAAAAGACACCATTATATTCTGTCTTTTGTCTTCACGAACAAGCTCACAAAGGCCCCCTCTTTTCATTGTCCCTATTAGGTACAGTATCGAGTAGAAAAGGACTAGGGAATAGGGAGCTTGAATGATTGGCATCTCCACATTCAGGGAGGGACCACTTGCTGCCCTGTGAACGCTGGACGATCCACCAACACACAGCGCGACTTCATACATTCCTGGCCATTGGCTTTCTTGTTTACCATCAGGAGGAGGAGAAGAGGCAGGGTACCACTGTACGATGCCCTTGCAGAAGTAGAAATAGCCATTCGGTCCAACAATTGACCTTCATAGACACCTCATTCCCTTTCCATCTTGATCTCAGATCTGGAGGAAACTCCTCGTAGTAGTTGCAAGACTAAATTGCGGTTCCTGCCAAGGCTTTTTTTTTTTAATTGTGATTGATAGGTTCGTCCGTCGCTTTGGTTCCTCTACTTTGGAATCCAACCAGCTGAGCTCCTCCCACCTCCTAAATTAATCCCTTCTTCACCTTTACCTTCACTTGCTCTAAGGAACCTCCCAATCTCATACCCCCCTCCCCATCTCGATCTCCTGCTCCCTCTTTCACTCTCTTTCACTCCCTTTCCTTCTTTTCTCCTTCACTCCTTGGGCTTCCCTATCTTTCCCCCTCAGTCACTCCTTTACATCGTTTGTTTTGATTGAACCTACCCTCACCACACTCTCTCCGTGTTATCGGCTCCCCCCACCCCCCGATATCGAACCACCCCCGACCATAGAAATTACCTCTCGCCTTTCAGCTTGCTGTGCTCTCGATTCTAATTAGATGACCGATTTATTCTTTACCTGACGGCATTCAGCCTAGCTTCGCGGTCCTCGTCATTTCTCGAATTCGCACCTTCCTTTGTTCACTTCCTCCGAAAAGCGAACCCAAACCTGCCCGCACGCCTCGTTCGATTCACGAGTAGTCATTCTAGAAAAAAACTCGTCCGCTCGTTTCGACAAATGCGACCGAAACGCATCACATTATTGGGGGACACTGAACCATCCTAATAACTCTTGTCTTTGGTCTGTTATGGCGAATAACACGCTGAGCGTGAAAAGCAAGACCGCTGGCCCTGCCTCATCTCTCCGAATTACCCCCTCCAGCTCTCCGATTCCGAGACCTCCCACGCGATCCTCCTCCAAATCATCGTTGTATCAGTCAATTTTGTCGCTCCAGACGGTCATCGGAACCACCACCACTACGCCCAATGGCTTTTCATATCATGACCAGAGCAGGTCATTTGCTCTCTGCGCTGGTTCTGCTGCGGTTCTCGCGGAATTGGATAGCGAGAATAACGTTAGCCAACGTTTTTTTAGAGCTCGACCATCTGCAACAAGTATTAACCCCGTGACCTCGTTCTACAACCAATCAACCCCTCCCACTACGCCAGACGCAAGGTCGAAGTCCCTGCCAAATGTTAGACCTGTAACTTATAATGGCTCGCCGGCTATTGAGGCTGTTGAAACTAGTAGCCCTCGAGCTTGGTCATCTCGAGAAAGGGTCAAAGCAGTCACTAGTGTCGCAATTAGTCCAAATGGGAGGTTTCTTGCTGTCGGGGAGGTTAGTATCTGCAAGTCTTTTATTGTTTGAAACAAGAATCGAACACTGACCAATTTTAAGACGGGCTACAACCCCAGGGTCCTTATATTTTCGACAGCAAAAGACGCACCGTCCGATGTCCCGCTTTCAATCCTCGCCGAACATAGCTTCGGGGTCCGTGGCCTTGCTTGGAGCCCCAACTCCCAATTCTTGGCGACCCTTGGCGATGTGAATGACGGGTTTCTGTTTTTATGGTCAATCAGTCTGAAAAATGGGTCTGCGAAGCTCCATTCAACCAACAAATGCACATCTTTCGTTCGTGATATGACGTGGATGGGCCGAACTTTAATTACGTATGTGTTTCGGGAGGTTCTCTATAACATTACATATCAACAATTTAACCGTTTCGTAGGGTTGGAGTCAGACACGTGAAGGCGTGGAGGCTACCTGATGTGCGGCCGGGATCTCCGTCAAAGTCTCGACTCAACGCTGAGCAGGCACCAAATTCCCCAGGCCTGGCTCCAAAAGCGCTTTCTGGCAGAAACTGCCTTTTAGGTGCTCTGGCCGAGAGCACGTTCACGAGCGTAATAAGCATCTCGGACGCTGAATCTGTCGTCGGCACGGACGCGGGGGCACTGTGTCTATTGGATGACAGTGACGGCTGCTCGAAACTATCCCTCATCCAGTTTTTGGAGTTCGGCATTACTTCATTAACGGTCGATCCAGATCGATCCAGTATATGGATTGGGGGACGGGGGAGACGAATGCAAAAATTTGAGTTCGATTCCTTACGACGGTCAAGTACTCCGTCGTCTCCACGTGTTTCGGGTAGGTCCTCGGCGGAGCAGAAGTCTAAGGAACCCGCAATCACTTGTATAGGCTCACTCGGTTCTCACTTGGTGACGGTTGACTCAACCAAGGCAATCCACATCTACTCGCTTGAAGATTTGGACGATGGATGCGGACCTTGTGTCATTGCAACCACCATGCCTGCTCACAGGGATGCTGTTCTTGGCATTGGGACCCTGAAGACACCAAATAGCCTTAGGGCTGATTTTTTCACTTGGTCTTGTAAGGGCGTCGTGAAATTTTGGAATACCCAAGGGGAATGCCAGGATTCACGAACGATAGCGATTGAGCAACCTTCGAATATCGATGAGGATACATCAAACGAATTGAAAGTTCTGCGCGGTACTCCAGACATGGATACCTTCATTTCGGGTGATAAGTTTGGCGTTTTAAGGTAGCGTTTTTGACCTTTTGGCCCCAATTTTTGCCACTGACTGTGCAACTTAGAGTTCTACAAGGACAACCATGGAAATGCGTAAATGAAGTTCGAGCCCACGGAGGAGAAGTTACGGATATTGTCCTTTATTCAACCTCGGACTCATGCCTGGTTGCTAGTTCTGGCCGGGACCGGATGGTGCAACTTTTCGAGAGGCGGGAGGACGGTCTCCAGCTAATTCAAACCATGGACGATCATGTTGGAGCCGTGGGTCAGCTTCTCTTCGTCAACGACGGGGAGAAGCTTTTGTCCTCCTCAGCAGACCGGACTATCTTAATCAGAGGTCGCGTGGCCCGGGAGAGTGACGGGGTAACTGCCATTGCATATATGATAACCAAGGTAATCACTTTGAGATCATCCCCAGTGTCTATGGCGTTATCGCCGGATGATCCAGATACCCTCACTTTTTCCACTGTGGATCGTTGCATACATCAATATGAGTTGCCATCAGGGCGACACATGAACAGTTTTCGCGCCTCCGACTCGGAATCAAATGATACAGTAGTTATGGGCTCGTTGACTGTTGCTGCTGGTGGCGCTGGCCAGAGCCCTAAACTACTTCTTGGAGTATCCGGTACAGATAAATCAATTCGTGTGTATGACTTGGAAAAGGGTGCCCTTTTGACTGGTGAATTTGGGCATACTGAAGGCGTGAGTGATGTTCGGTTACTTGAAAAGTCTTCTGGTGCGGTTGGAAAATCGCCTGAGCGTATATTGATAAGTTCCGGAATTGATGGGGTTGTGATGATCTGGAGGATATCAGTACAATCCGAGCAGCACCAGGAACTTACACAAACTGTCTCTCGGGACGAAGAGGATGTCTCTTCCAAGGAGCTTACAGTATCCAAGCCTCCCCTGCGGAAGATATTATCCAGGTCGGAGCTTGCTGGGTTTCAGCGACAGGAAAATCTAACGGCTACCCCGACACCTATGCGTGAACAATCCCCACCTTTGTTACGGAAACTGTCTAGAATTTCAATTTCGTCGAGCGTTCGAAACGGGAATGTGGCTCCTATGACACCCCCTGCTGCATTTAGCCGCCGTTCCCCAACCTCTTCCATCCCACTGGAGAAGTTGCGTCGATCTCCATCACCTCCCAGTCCAAAGTCAACAGGTGCCAAAAAGACCCTGGAGTCGCGCAATAATGTCCGTTGTTCGTCTTTGGACTTTCGAGCTCGTGCTAGAGGTTCTCCAAAAAGCGAATTTGGCAGTCTGAACATGTCCACGGAGCAGGTTTGCCGGACACTGAAAGCCTACAGGAAAAAGCTCAACGGATCTACCGAGCACCTTCATTCCCAGAAAGAGCTTGAACGCGAGCTAGGGCTCACACTGCGTGTCCTAAGCTCTCGGGCGAAGAAGAAGACCGAAGGAGCGGAGACTGAGACTGATAGCAGTGGCAAAGAAAACGAAAAAGTACCTGTTCCTCCTATTCCAAACAAAACGGTGCGCATACCTCGTCGAATTCCTTCGACCCCGAACCTAGGTCAAAAGAAATCCGCCAAATATTCTAGACGCCGTTCCCTCGATGCGGACCGGGAACGCTCAGCTTCTTGAGCTCCACGACTATTCTTGTTTTCCTCCCTCATTACCTTATCTTCTATTCCTGTTTTTTTTCTTTCTGCAGGGCGTCCCCCGAGGTCACAGGGAGAGTTTGGGTGGGTTTATCACTAGAGGTTTTGCGGGTTGCAAAGCTGGTGTTACTGGGTCTGCATTTCAACATTTGCATATTAATTAAGCATAGCAGGCGTCGGTTTGCTTTCTGGCTTTCATTCGGCATGTTTGTTTGGTTTCTTTAAGCCTTTATCTGAACGTTGCAACGTGCCTTCGGTGGTTGGCACTCAATTAGCAGTCGCTGAAGCTTTCTTATTTTCACATTTCACATTTCTTGATTTCATTGACCCTACTTTCTTTTCCTTTTTCATGCAAGATCTTGACTATATCTTTTGATTTGAGCATCCTTGGCTCCCTGCTGGTGCCTTCCAGACAAGATCTTTATTTTCTTGTGGACATTCTCTATCTGATTTAATTGTGGGTCACCACAGCTTAACCGATTTTTCTAAATGATACCCATGTTTGATTGGAAACTGTGAATTCTATATACATAGGATCACAGCCTCTAACAAGAAAGCCTAGAGCTGAAGTTGATTCCGTTTGGTCTACATTTAAATTGCTAATAATATACTTAGTCGCCGTCAACCAGGCTTCTAAATCATAATGCGTCAAATCCTCGGATGGGCCAATCTCGACTGCTGCACATATTATTTCTGTCCGTAAGCCACCAGCATTAATTTAAATATCCTTCGCACCCGAGTTATTTTTCAAAAGCTTTAAAAGATTACGACGAAGTAAACCGGCCAGCTCCCCAACCAATTCCGCCAAAGCGATCGCCTTCGCTGCCCAACGTCGGAAGTCCTCATCCTTTGACTCAAGAAAGAAATCCACAGAACGGTTGAAAGAAACAGTAGCCATCCACTGAACCTCTTCTTCCGGGTAGCACGAGAGTCGAGTTTCAGGACTCCCACGAGCAAACGCAAGGACCTGGTCCAGCACAGACTCGGCGAGAGCGTACTCGGCAGCATCGATCGAAAGTACGAACAGACAGCGGAAATACCGAGGGAGGGATTCATCGAACTTGAATGTCGAGGTATTGAAAGAAGGTGATGGGGAGCCGTGGAAGGTGCGTATCATTTGCTGTGTTTCATCACATTAAATTACTACCATCCCCACGGATCCCTTTTTCTTCCCCCCAAACTTTTAACAGAAAGTTGGTCTGGCCGCATTGTTTAAGAGGAAGGTATAGGGTAGGAATGTTTGTTCAAGCTCACCTTGACAACCTGTGCAATGCATGTTGAAGAGGCGTCCGAGTGAAGGATACAATCGAGGAAGACGCAGCTGAGGTTCGGGTCTACGATAGCTGCTGATTTCTCGATGGCGTTTGAGACGATTTCCCAGTTTTGGAGAGAGACGGCAGCTTCGAAGGTGAATGAGAGGATGGTTCGATATTTGGATGTCCAGGTTTCTTGGGGGGATTGTAGGTAGGTCCTTTGGAAGTGGGTTAATGGGTGAAGGGATTCTTCGTAGTAGGTTTTCTGGGTTTGGATGGGTTGTTAGTATATAAATTCTCCTCGTTCCCTCTCTTTTTTTATATATATATCATATTGGTTTGGGGGTTATATCTTGTCTTGGCTAACTTTTTTCAAGGGACATTTTTCTTTTCGAGCCCCTGAGATGAGTCGGGTGCTTTTGAGGAAATTGCAGAGTAGATGATGGTCTGAGCCTAAGACCTGCTGGGAGAGATCTGCGAACTGTGGACAAGTATCTATGTTAGGCTCCCGAAATGCGCTCAAAGTATGGTACTACCTTCATGGATAAATTTAAAATGGTGATGACACTCTCGAGGGGAGAGGACTTATGCAGTTCGAGGGCGATGTTGTAGCTTTCCTTGGAGAACCATCTAAACTCATCAGGGGAGAATACCTTGCTGGTCTCTGCCTTCAGAGCTAACTGTGTGTTAGCAATTTTTAGGCTGAGACAGGCTCGAGTTTAAACTTACCAAGTTTGAGCGAAGAAATCGTCTGTGATTGCAATTCTGTGCTGTCGGTGCTACTGCTGAGCTTCTCACGGATATGGCACAGTACGTACTGGAATAACATTGAGATTTGTAGTTTCTCAAAGTTATCCTCTGAGCTCGAAACTAGTTGCTTGAGAGCTTTTATGGCAAGGTTGATCTTGTCGAGCTTGAGAGCCTCGGATATACAAGACGAGATGTAATTAGGGTTCGCCTCTAGTATGCAGAGTGACTCGAAATAGAAGCATGCTTGAAGTCAAAGTCAGAAATGCTACATTGGATATCTTTCTCCAACTTGCCTAGAGAAGCATCATCTGCCACTAAAGCCAGCTTGTATAGAGAGTATAGTGTCATCGGACACGCCTTGCATTCCCTAGGCACTTGGTTAAATATCGTAGATGCTGCAGAAGGGTTGTAATTTTCCATAACGCAGTTAATCCACTTCCTGTCCGAAATTAAATTATGGTTAATTTTTATATCATAGCGTTATGCCTACCGGAAGAACTTGGCTGTTGTATCTGGAGTCATTCGGAAGAGGTCTCTTTCAAGAATGAAACGACACCATTCTTCCGCAAGCAGGGTGGAACCGTGTGATATTGCAGTATCAATGTATTTCCATATGAGCTAGGGTTCCATTAGTGTGCTGGGTATTGCTGCTCTTGGGTCATGGCTTACAATTAGGGAAGCCGACGTTGCTTCTTCACTCAAATGTGTCCAACTATATTCATTAAGTTTGTCTACCGCTTGCTTGGCCAATTCTGGGGAATTCAGAGAAACAAGAGTTGTTGCCAGATGATAGAGATGAAGATCTGTTCTATCCACTGTTGTTTGTTATTGTTTTCCGAGAGTGCAAGCTTACATAGGAGCTGGGTAGAGACTTCGATAAAAAGCTTTGAGCTTCTTGATTGTTAGTTTAGAACCCTGATGTGGGGAAGAAATATATACCTAATGTGTCCCAGTTTCTTGATATAATGGTACATACTATGTCAGCCGTTAAAAAGGACATATGGACATCAAAAGAGCGGTTCTCAACTTACATGTCGAACTTCATATCATTAAAATCCAAATTTTCAAGGGCAGAAGTGAGTGCTGGCTTTGGTAAGTCTTGTAGGTATAGAGCGGGAGAAGAGAGTGAACCAACTTTCGAAATACTCTTGTTTGTTTAGCTCGCCCCTGGTGAGTGCTTCCAGTTGGATCAGTAGAACTGAAAAGGCAGCATCATACTCCTATATACGGTGAGGACGAAAATGAAAAATGCATCATATTTTGGGACTTACAGCCTTTAACATGCCCAGCACTTCGTGAAATCGACTTCTAGACCCCCCACAACTGCGAATATTCGCTCGGGCTATTACGAATAAGCAAACGCAAGGAATAGACTTGGGATTTGCTTACCTAGTGCATGAAGAATCAATAGCTTTCTATCTTTTGCAAACTGATTAGACTCTTCGTTGGCCGCTCGGGATGATGGCCCTAATGCACCCATTGCCCTCTCCAACCATGTTATAGCGGTGCCGGGGTCGGCACAGGAGAGCAGCAAATGATGTCCAATTTTGTAACAAACATCCACGATGCACATCTGTTCCTCTGTGGTTCGAATTTCAGAAATTTTCGAAAACAAGTGATCAGCGATGTCAAGTCTCCCTTGTTTCGCGGACTGCATTGCATTCATAGAATATGTTAGCTTGCAATACCATATCCTCCGAGAAATCGTGTCTATACCAGGTATATTCGAAGCACGTAGTACTCCGTAGTAAACTTCCTCACTTTGAGCGTGTCAGTGTCTATGTTTGCTTTCTCGATCATGTCTAGCCTTGTAGCTGCGGTCTCGGTGATCTTCTGGCTGAGATCGAGGAGTCCCTGGTCTGCTTTTCTCGTTAGTGGAGGCTCTTTGTAGGGTGGAGAGGAACACAGAATGTAAACTGTACCTATGCAGATATTTATTGTTTTTAACGCAAGCTCGAGACTTCTATAGTTCCCTAGGATCATTTGGCGATATGTCACTTTGGAAGACTATTGCTGTGGGGTGTATATTCTCTCACCTTGGCTCGTTTTCGGCGCAGCAGCCTCGAGCATTCCATATGCGAGAGCTTTAACTATAGAAATAAGCCATCGTGACAATCCTCATTTCGTAACATTATACCTTTGCACAAGAGTTTCGTTTTATCAGTATTGTCTTGGTTTGCCGTCATGCGTTCCAAGCACATATTCCAGACTCTCGTCCCTTGGTCGTCCAATTGGCGGCGAACGGCGGCAGGAGGAACTTCTCTGAGGAGGGGGAGGTGGCCGAGGTGTTTCTCGAGTGTTCGCGATACATTTTCACTCAGATTGAAATTCTTTGAGGTTTCGTCGAGGTGGAGCTGCGCCTCGAGGTCCCTAGCAAAGGCTAAGAAGGTCAGAAACAAAAACCTGCTGCCGATCCTATACACTTACCGAGGATAGCCTCTGCTTGAGTTTTGATGTTGTGGGAGGGTTTTGTCGTCATCGTGTTTGAGTCACGCTTGTAGTGCTAAGGGTACTAGAAGAGTATATCGAGTTGATTTGAGGAAGCTCTTAAATGGGACGGGCACATGACTTGTCTAACCCAAGTTCATATACAACTACTAGGTACCAGACTTGTAGTTGAGAAAAATATCTCATAATGGCACGGTATCGATATTTAATGGTAGAAAGGGTTTTGCATGCATTTTTTTGAGAAATTATAATACAACTTTAAACACTGCAAGACTCAAAATGGTATATTGAAAACTGGCCTTCGACTTGCGGCCAATATAGGTATATCCAGATAAAGAAGTAAAACTCCAATACTGACTTGAAGAGAATTGGTATGACGTGCAAACACTAGCCTGGAAAAACCATCTCACCGATCAAGGTTTTACATTTTCCGTTGCGAGGGTAAAAAGTTTCCGATAATGAGCGAAGGACTGGATCTAGAGTCAGACTCAGATCAGAAAACCCCATTTGCTGGTAGATCACTTACATATTATGATTATCTCTGCGAATAGTGAATGAAAAACAACACGGTATTCCATCACCATTTTTGTTGGAATTGGGATTTTTCAGAGTGCAGCTGGTGAGCATCGCCTTCTGGGTATTATCAAAAGCAATGGCACCGAACTTCTCCCAGTAGCTCACAAGCTGATCCTCCACAATAATCTCGTGGATCGCTAGTTTGCCCTAAAATGCGACACCGCATTAGTGTCCAACAGCTTTGAGAAAGGTCAAGAGCCACATAGGCTACTCACATCTCTTAGTACTTCGATTGGAACACCGATCAATTCAGCCATTTCTTTGTTACCTCGGAATATCTCGCCAGTTCGCCTCCAGCAGCAAGCAGGGATGGCCATACTGGCAAAAACACGGTCATATTCCATCAAACTTCGCTCAAACCACATCTCGACAAGGATAAGCTCGATATCGGTTAGACTCTGCATACGCTCTCGGAACTTGGGCCGGAACTTGTCCAACTGTCGAAGGATCTTTTGCCGGGACGCCTGTTGTAGGTTCTTTTCCATATATTGGTTCAGCCTAGCGTAGCCCTTGACGTAGTTGAACGGCCTTAATAAACCGGCATCGTATTTAGCCTTTAGGAGCTTATTCATGCGCTCCTCTGGTGGATCGGAACCCGAGGGATCGGCTGCAGTCATATAATATGTTTCTCTCGCCTTGTCGTTCCCGACGACAGAGCTCGAGCCTGAAACGGGGTCCCCCGGGGATTGTTTGTTCTGTGGTGGCTGCGAGGGTTGAGGCTGCTGCATCAGCCCCGTATTGGACCCGCTAAGAGTGGCCATGGAGTTGATTAACGTCGGATCTGAGTACATCCTGTGCATGTCGTCGTTTTGGAAAATAACACCGTCATCCAATAAACTGCTGCTTAGGAAATCACCCAGCAGGTTGTACTCATTCGTAACCTCGGGCGCATTGAACATGTAGGAAGGGTGGAAGGTGTGCATGTCCTGGAACTGACTCTGGTGGCCTCCAAGCCATTCATTGTAACCTAGAACTGCAGTAATATATTAGAAAACACCAAGATAGGGTTAAAGAAAATGGGGGTAGCGTTGATGCTTACGCTGCTGAGAAGTGGCGCCAAGGCTTTGACCGGTAGAAGAGGACATAGGGCCCGGTTGCACGGCATTCACCGACGAGGAGGAAAGGCCAATAGTCCCATCGGGGAGGATTTGCTGACCGGCAGCATCTTGGACTTCGACATTTCGAGGCATCCCTTGGACATGCGAATACTCATTGTTTGAAGACCCCTCCTCATCTGCAGCCGACTGCTCGTGTTCACTGCGGGCCCGTTTGGAAGGTTCTCTGGGTTCGTCATGGCACAAGTGGCCAATATTGCGCTTTATACATCGAGTGCACGGCCGTTCCTTCATTTCCCGAAATAAAATTGTCAGCACGCCACTGGTATTCTTCACACGGGGGTCCAACTCGCAGACACGTTTCACAAGAGATCGCGTAGGGTGATATGGAAGGAAAGTCTTACCGAATCGCAAGTCATATGCTGTGACACGTGAGCAAGTGAGCTTCCGTCAGCAATGAAAGTCCTGATGAATAGGTTTATATGATGGAATATGAGACTCTCGGTTTGTATTTTCTTTTTTTTTTCTTTTTTCTCGTCGTCATGAAGAAAGGGGGCGGGGGTGAGGAGGGGTAGGGAAAACGTTGAGAAGAATCCCACTGGACATGGCTTACCGATCGCCGACAATAGACGCATGCTGCAAGCGTGGCACCCTGATTAGCAACGTGGTCTAGATGGCTGTTTCATAGAGGGGGTGAAAATATGTAGGGAGCCGCCGCCATCATCAAATGCATGGAGATTTTCTTACCGTGATTGACCTTGCGACGTTTCTTGGGGCTTGAGCGAACCCCCACGGCAGTATTTTCAGCCTTCGATGGTGGCGATGCTTGCGCGGTGTCCTTCGCGTTTGCGTCGTTACTTCCAGCCGGGTTTGATTCAGTCATGTTGTGGGGGATCGATCTATCCGCTGTCCCATTGCTGGATGTTTGGTCAAGGCCTGGAGCCGTTTGCGCTGTGCTCTTCTCCGTCATTGATCGCGAGGCGCAAAAAAAGGTGTTGCGCAAAGACCGGCTCGCTGCTGTCGCTGCCGCTGTCGATTGGAACACAGAAGGGGAGCCGGGATGGGGACCTGCAGGCGCCGACAGGAAAGCAGCAGAGAGAGCAAAAGGTGCACCTTAATTCATCGGACGCGAATAGTCGGGGAATAATAATTCGTGGGGGGGATGCTGATACATGCGACAGCCTACAGACTCCCTTCAAGGTTCCCCGCTGGGGGCAGCGGGACTTGTTCGCCGCCCGCTCGGTAGCCAAATTTCAATTCCCGGCCCTCTCCGCATTGGGCAACGCCGTCGCAGCGGAAAGTCTTCGTTTCCCATGGCCAGTTGCTCCCCGCAGCTCGCCTCGGAGCCCTAGAGCATTTTCTTATTCAGCCATGTGCGGTTGAAAGTACCTCGGCTGAGCAGGAAAAATTATATATACCACCGAGACGCCCACTATTCTGATCTGGCATTATTATTATTATATTCTTGAATTAATCGTATTTGCACAGAGATATACGGAGTAGATAATGCCTGACTGGTTGTCTGTTGACCGGAATTTCGGAATACACAACTCTAAATGTTCACCCACACCGCCCGAACATCCTTGGTCTTGCACTCGATGTGAAGGGAGATAGATCCCCTAAGAGAAGACCAGAGAATAAACTACCCTACCCTCGAAGGTGGTTGGGTTTCACGCCGATCAAAGTTTAAGTGGCGTTGCAGTCCTCCTATGTAAGAATCGCGGGAGCCGTCGGCGCGAGCAGTTCGCCTGTGACCCTATACCAGTAGTTCTTGTGTTCCTGGCCCTTCAAATGTGGAGCGTGACAGCTCGGTCTATCAAGAGACAGGCACACCACAATGGGCGTATTTTCTGACACCCAATTCTACTTCATCGCGCCCTTCTGCCGGTCGGTCGTCCTCATTACCTAAAAAGGACTTTTTAAGACGACTTCTAGAAACAAATGATTCTTTATGGTATTCGAGTTGTTTGCCTTCAATCGTCCGGCATGCTTGCCAAGCTCAAAGCGGCTTGGGATTGTGTGATAGCGTCTTTGAGCCCAGCAAAAGCCGCTGCATTGCTCTCCATGGATTTCAAGTGATTGTTCAGTTGTCTCAACAAGCCGAAAGCTTCTGCATCAGACTCGAGCTATATCACCACCAGTCAACAAAGACGGAGCGTAAAGTTTGAGAATCCGCTGTCCTACCTCATCAAAGGCCGTTTGGGTATCTTTTCCTCCTAGTAGAGTAAATTCAGCCGGTTTCGCATCATGCGTGTTAAGAAAGTCGCCGAGTTGTCGGAGAATGGGGTGCTCCTAGATAATATTAGAGCGATTTTATGAAGTTCCTTGATCTGGATAGGGCGTACGTTTTTCATCTGCCTCTTTTTCTCCATCTCCTCACGTTTCGCGTTTTTCTCCATTTCCTGCAGTTGTTTCGTCTCCTGTGCCAGTAGTGCCTCCTCTCTGGCGATCTCCGTTTTCAAAAGATCAATACTATCCGTGATTGTAGAGAGCGAAGCTTCCAACGCGCACTACTCATGTGAGCTTTAGTACTGTTCAGCCGGCAAGAAGCAGGCGAAGGGCATCATACGTGTTCTTTAAGAGCCGCCTCATACTCGAAAACCGAGTCTTTGTTTAGCGGAGGAAACGGCATCCTAGGTAGTCGCTTTCCAAGACTACGAAAAAGCATCTCAACGTCAGAAGAATATTACAGTATCGGTCGATGGCGCCCAGGCACATACTTCTTCACGACAGCTTGAACGGCCGCCTGTGCTTCTGAGCGTTTCCGATCATTCTGATGACGAACTATGACAGGGCGCTCAAGAGCTCGAAACATATCGCGAACCCTATCCTGAACAGCTTCGGGAAGAGTCGACCATTTCGATTTTATCGTTCGCTCGGAGATCTGGCGGACGTGGGGTTGAAGATAGGCGTATCGTTTCTTGCGCGTGTTGTTGTCCTCGTGGTCAAGCGCTTCGCCTGAGCGCTTGCGTTTGGATGGCATTTTGGGTATTCAATCGATCAGACAAGTACGAAAAACAATTATTTCAAAGCCTCGCTGGAAGTTTCTCTGAGCTTGGTGTTCGGGGTTGCTCACTGTTGGTCTGTTTGTTGCTTCCACTGACGCGTGGAGGCGGCGGGCGCCCATTCCCATGATTGTCACATGCCAGAAGCTCCAGGCTAAACTCTTTTGGTAAAGCCCGACTTGGAGATCAAGAAACAATGAAGATGCACATGCAGATCCTCCTATCTCGACGATAAGGATGATGTCATGGATGGCTTCTGTAAAGACACTTGAAACGGTAAATTATTTTGTATACTAGAGGGTATATAGTCACTATGTACCAATACAAAAGTAGAATATAATGGTCAATAACCATCAAAGGTCGGATATGATAACCATGATATAACGCCTGTAATCAAACCAGCACACCCTGCCTCCCACTAGACCGCTAAATCGCTTGGATATGAAAAACTGAGAAAGGAAACCACGATATTTTTGTCCCGAGGAGAAAGAAAACGAGAAGTCGTCATTACATTATAGAGGCATTCACCGCGGCATCACCAAGCCGTTCATGGCTTTAAGATCCGCAAGTTGTGCCTTCAGAATTTCATTACCACGTAGTATTTCCTCCAACCGGTCGGCAGCCTGGGTAAGCATTGCACTCTTGCTGAAACCGCCACCTTTCAGTCCAGGCACAAGGGAACATAAGTCCTCAAATCCCTGTCGGATGAGGTTCCTTCGTTTTTGCTCCGAGAGAATGTGGTTACTCCGCTTTTGCTCCTCGGTAAGATTTTCCCGTGGGGGTTTTGCGCTTTGTGACAGCCGTGCCTTGCGAACTGCTTCATTTGACATCCGTCGAACTGAGCCCTTGGCCCGTTTTGATCTTTGTCTTGTGTTATCGCCATCAGAGGTATCATCATCCTCTTCCTTGATCGAAGTCCTCTGCTTCTTCCTTGGTTGAGAAACGTCAGCTACGTTATTGTTGTAGCCCTCTCGCAAACCATTCGAATGGTTTACCGTCCCGGGATTTGCCCATTGGGCGTGGCGGTGGCTGTGTGTTATGCGTTCCGGGCTAGGTGCTCGCGTATTGGCAGCACTGGTTTGGGGCTCAAGACATTCTAGATTCTCGAGTAGCTCCTTTGTCCGTTCTTCCTCGTTAGGTTGTTCGGGAGGTGCCACGTATCCCTGATCCATGAAACTGACGTCGGAACCCCAGTGAAGCGGCCGTACTTTTGCAGATGCTTGTTGTTCCAGGGATATTGGTTCGTGTACATCAAAAAACATCTTTGATGTATGAAAGCCGACGGCTAGAGGGCGATTGGAGGCGGTGGGTAGTTTCGAGGGTAGATGGTCATCAAGCGGGTCCTTGACTGTCCCGTGTAGCCGGGCAATGTCGATATCAGTGAAGGCCGAAAGAGGTTGACCTTCAAAGGCCGAGCTCATTTCAGTCCCGTTAACGCCATTCTGATACAGCATGGAAGCCGCCGCTACTATGTCCGAGGTCGTCCCGGAATGATCGGGTATGATACCCACAGGTTTGTTGATACCTCTATGCGATAAGGATGGTTGGGAGAGAGATGTCGTCGAGCCTTCAAACGTTGGGGGGAGCTCCGTCGCCCAATCGAAAGTCGAGGAGCCCAGGGATTTACTATGTTGCCCGTTTGGTGGACCAGATAACCAGAACTCGTTAAAAGGATTTGAGTTCATAGTCGTGAAGAAATTATCGAGCATATTTGACTCGTTGTCATCGAGGAGAGCTGGGCCCGGGGGTGATGCTGGAGCAGGTTCGTAGGGTGTATCGGGGAAGGAATCTGAGAACAAAATTGTGTTAGACCTACTTCAGGAACGGCTGGTGAAGTATAGAACATACAGCCAAATGGCCCTTCATGGTGGATATCATGCCCATTACGGGTCTCATTTCCATTTATATTCATATTGATCATTATGGTGTTAATACACTAGGAGGTAGGAAAGTGACTCGATATTGTAGTATAGCTTCACCGGGATTTGCGACACCTAGTCGCGAGCAGCGCGGCGAAAGACGATCTGGACATGCCTTGACCGGCAAGAGGTTGAAGATTCGACACTTTCTGGTGTTGGGATGTAAAGTTGTCGAAGAAGAGGCTGCGTGACCTTTTCGTACTAGGTCGACGTCGACCGTTGGACTGTGCGCGATTGTCACCTTTTTTTTTTCTTTCCCTGTTGCCCTTCAAATATCGTCCACAGTCGATTCGGGATGAGGAAAGAGAATGGATATCACTTGGGGATGGACAGGGAGGGCCAGGAATAGGAGTTATAATAGGCAGCGAGATCCACTAGCACAAAGCGCATTCCCCGCATTGGATCTGAGGGTCGACGGGGTGAAAGATGATGACGGAAATCTGGAGATAGCCACCCAGATGGCGGAGAGAGCATGGCCGTCCCGTCGGCCCATTCCCTCAATGCGAGCGATCACATGCAAACGCCCGCTGCCACCCTGGTTCCTGTCGCGTGACGTAATTGAAATACCAAAAATACCAGACAGTGCCCGCACGAACTGCCCCTGGGCCGGTACTCTCCCGTCAGGAGCATGCTCGGGCGAATTTCCAAGTTGGAAGGCAGAGTCGCCCCAAAGGAGAATCTCTTGCGAGCTCGTTTATCTCCTTTGCATTCCTCTCTGTATTCAAGCTTCTGTCATTGGCTGAAGCTGCATGCATTCGATCCTTCCCACGCTTTCTTAATTCTCCTATTAGCAGAGCTCGCGACTTTTGCTTTTTCGACATCGCTCTTGTCTGTTTAGAGTCTTCAGACTAGCCGTGGAACGACGGTCTGGGGCAGGCTTCTTGAATCTTTACGTTGTCCTTTTATTTTGTCTTAATTTACCTTCGACTGTTCGTGCCCCACCCATACAGATCTGACTGGAGTGGGCGAGGTTGTTTTCCATGGGCGACCTCATTGATACCCCAAACTTGCGACTCGCCATTCGGACGATCACGACGTACACACTTGGTTCCTACTGGTAACTTCCGAATTGCTGAGACTTACCCCTGAATTAGTCTCCTTTCATGATTATTAAACAAAAAGAGCATGCCTCATAATTTGACCCCTTTCAATTGACTCTCTCCTTTCTATCTTCCGGGACCGAGGTCGGCTTTGTGACACGGCGCCACCACGGTAGATCATACCGAAGGATCCCTCAACTTGGCGTAGCGCAAGCTCCACAAGAGGTACCAGTTTGTGTTGGTCTCCCGATTCTGTAACAGCGCTTCTTGAGATTTAAAGTTCTTTTGCTTACCTATTTGTGCAAGGGCCTGCTTTCCTCAGCCAATGATTTGTCCTGGGTCCCCTGTTTTGCCGATATCACAGAACCCGAAAGGACGTATTAACTCGGCCCTTCGAGAGACACTGGCCATCTGAAACTGGGGTGAAGCAGACTTTTACCCCAGATCGGAAGCTCCGGGCAGTGTCCTTCCTTCATAACTGTTGGCCTTTCGCACAATTGGGCGGTCATGAACCAAGGGGACCCTTTCTCAATGCACAATGGATTCTGCTGCCCTCTCCCGCAGACATCCAAAGACCGCCCAACTACTAAAGCCGTAAGTACTACCTCTTCAAATGCTAAGCTGCTCGCATGCAACATAGAGTATATATTACCTTATCAAAACCTTATTAACCCGTCTTTGTACTCTGTTGTAGCATCCTACGAGCTTACGCCCTAGGATATCTGTCTGTAACAACCCCGAAAGTCGTAGCCTGCTTACGACGGCTCAGGGGGAATAATGAATTGAGTTGCAAGGAAAAGCTCCAAGAGGTATTTACCCCTCCACCAAAGGCTTCATCCCCACTAGGCATTTCACTCGTTGCGTTGCACAAGCGGAGCGTATCAGAGGCTGACACAGTCATGACAGCTGTCGCGAACGTTAGCATGCGCTTTACGCCTAGAAAGTTTCCCAACTTTTTGTGCTTTTCTTGTTGGGGGCTCAACTATATTCCCACTTCTCGTCTTAAAGGCTCTTGGACGTGTTAGTCGTAATTCAGCCCCAAAACTTGAAGTGGCGAAGTCGACGGGGGCGGCTCGGTTGATTCGGTTTGTGGCTGCCTTCATATCCGCTTGGTTCGGTTTTCAGCTCTTGAACAAAAGGCCTGTAAAATTACAGGGGGTTTATAGCGGGGTTAAGAATGAGACAAACGGGGAGGCTGCGGTGAACCAGCGGGGTCAGCCTGGTCGCCCGCAATTTGCTGGTAGAACGATGGATCTCACCTTGTTCAGTGTTACAAGAGCCGTTGATTTAATAACATGTATGGGGTGGGCGCAATTTCGCAAATTCCGGAAACCGAATTCGCGCTGGGCGCTGGTTGACTCCATCGCCCCTCAGATTGCAGATTCCGCGGTCTTTGCAGCCAGTTCAGCTGTAGTCATGTGGGCATGGTTTTATCTCCCCGAGAGGCTCCCAAAGTCCTACGGAAAATGGATCGGAGAGGCAGCAAACGTGGATACTCGCTTGGTCGAGGCTCTTCGTCGTGTCAGGAGAGGGGTCTTCGTTTACGGAAAAGATACCGGTCAGGCGCCACTTCTGGGGTCTATGTGCAAGGACTTTGGTTGGCCGATAGAATGGGGAGACCCCTCTAAGACCATCCCGATACCATGTGAAATGGTACATATGGGCTGTGGTCCTAGCTGTGAAAAACACGCCGTTTCTCGATTTATGAGAACCTTCAAATTTGCCTGTGCAACTTACATTCCCTTGCAAATTGCGTTTCGCCTTCGGTCAATGGACTCCATAGCCTCCTTACGTCGGGCATTATCCGACGCCCTGCGGTCATCTTCATTCCTTGCTGCGTTTGTGAGCATATTCTACTACTCCGTTTGCCTCTCCAGGAAGAGGATTGGCCCCAAAATCTTCAGCAAGGAAACCGTTACGCCGCAAATGTGGGATTCTGGACTCTGTGTCGGGGCTGGGTGCATTATGTGCGGGTGGAGTATACTCGTCGAACGCGCACAGAAGCGACAGGAGATTGCATTGTTTGTGGCACCCAGGGCTGCAGCAACCGTGCTACCAAGATTTTATGATAAAAAGGTATGGTCCATGTGCTTCTGAATACCACCACTTCCACCCTATATGAGGGGAAGGGTAGCGCCACCTCAGTAACTGTCTCATTCCCTTCTCCTGTATTGGCTCTTTACAAAATTTTGTTTCGGCTGTGATACCGGATTCTAACAAATTGGATTTTTTAGTATCTATATCGGGAGCGTCTTGCATTCGCCATCAGTGCCGCTCTCCTTCTTACCAACCTACAAGAACGCTCTAGCATGGTTCGAGGCGTCCTTGGTAGGATTGGTAAGAGCATTTTAGCCTCATGATGGAACCCAAAACTTAATTTTTCTTGACTGTATTATTATTACTTTCAAATTCTAAAGGCTTGCTGGCCAATCCACTAGACAGGAGGTGGTGCTCTTACCAGTGACTTACCTTAGGTTTTAATCTGCATCGTTATGAGTTAATTGATTTGATTCTGCTGCTATTTTTACGTACAACCTTATTCCTGGAATTTTCCCGTAGCCTCATCATCCCAAACCTCCAAGGTTGAGGCCTTGGCTAAGGCGTGGTCTAAAGTATGGCCTGATCGTCAATCTGATTCGATACTCTTATCGATAAGGATAGTCTATGCCAAGACCTTATCACGTGCCACAAAATCCCATGTCTTCGCCGATACTGAGACGCTCGATTCTCCGTTGATACCTGTTAACACTCCATTGAATAGCCATGTACACTCGATTGATATCCTCCTGGGGACGGGTTCCGTCACTAGGGGCCTGCCCTCCCCGGCAGGCTTTTGTAAAGACAAGAAGTATGGAAACGGGGAGGAGATATTTCACTTGCAACCCATATCTCCGACAACAAGCATCTTCCCCATTCAATTCTCCTCAAATGCAGAAACGAAATACCTCTACTATGTATGGCTTTGCCCAGACACTAATTTATTTTCTCACTCGCAATGGATATGTTCTGATGTACAATAGGTATTATACTCTCAGTCTCATTCTCGGAACCGTCTCCCTCGCCTACGGCTCCGTCCCGCTATATAAAATGGTCAGTTCCAACGTCAAATATCCATAAAGTGCAACAGGCTAATTAATCGCCCCATTGCATGCTACAGATCTGCCAACAGATGGGCTGGAACGGCCAACCTGTCCTTACACATCGCTCAGGAGACACCGACACGTCCTCGCGCGTAACGCCCGTAACTGACTCTCGTCGCCTCCGGATTACATTCAACGGATCCGTGTCTGATGTGTTACCCTGGAAGTTCACACCGCAGCAGCGCGAGGTTCGCGTCCTACCCGGGGAGACGGCTCTGGCGTTTTACACAGCGACGAACAACGGCCCGACAGATATTATTGGCGTTGCGACGTACAGCGTGACGCCGGGGCAGGTCGCACCGTACTTTAGCAAGATCCAATGCTTTTGCTTCGAGGAGCAGAAGCTTAATGCTGGTGAATCGGTAGACATGCCGGTTTTCTTCTTCATTGATCCAGACTTTGTCAAGGATCCGGCCATGAAGGGGATTGATACGATTACACTATCGTATACGTTCTTCAGTAAGCATTTGCTGTTTAATTGGAGAGGAGGCCTGAACCGCTGCTAACTATTTAAAAGAAGCGCGATATGATGATAATGGTGTGCTCAAACCTATCCCCACGAACTGATCGTAGGGGCGATCTATGACTCGAATATTCCCCTCCGCGAATTTATTGAGCGCCAGGTAGACCTATAGAGGGTCTTCCTATAACGTGCTCATCGGTATACAATACCGAGAGAATACCTATCTCCTGCTTGCTTATCCACGATTTTCTAGTCTTGGATGAGAGCCAGAGCTCTCCCCTCCCAAATTAACCTGGATTTTCATGACTGTGTCATATTGGGCACGATTAGCGCTAGACGATACTTGTATCATACTACTGTACATATATATTGGTTAGTTGAAAGGTGCACAGTTTGCAAAAAATGGTGTCTGGCTGTTACTCTCTTTTCAAACCCTAATACAACGGCCATGAAGGCATTCTCCGTATTATATTATCTGAAGGTATCTATGACAAAAGAAAGCCTGTCCCTCCAGAATATCTTCCTCCATCTCACTAGAAGATTATTCTGTGGTGTTGGGGTACCAACACGCTGGCGTTGAGCCAATATTATTAATGCATGATGCTCAGGTTGGGAAAAGCTTTGTAAGCTCTTCTAATTCTGCCGTTGCGGTCAGAAACAATTCACCCGGCCAGTGGAGATATCTTCCACTCGATTTAGCACTAGTAGTGTATACCAACTTGTTGAATAATATTTTTCTTACTCCATCATACCCTCAAACCCTCACTCGTTACAAATGGCTGTTGGCGGTTGCTTTTGCGGAAAGATCCGAATCCAATATAGTGGCCAGCCTGTCACGGCGGTTAGTATATCCCCCAGTAGCAATTAAATTGCCCATTGAGTTGCTAGTTAACCTTCTCCCTTGTTTTCAACAGGCCCTATGCCACTGCTATGATTGTCGCAAACTTACTGGGACCCTCTATACCTACAGTTTGGTCGTTAAGCGTGCCGACCTGACAATCACCGGGAGTCCCAAGGAAGTGGCCAAAACAGCGGACAGCGGAAACCATATCAAGAATTATTTCTGTCCGGATTGTGGTGTGTATTCCTACCTGCTATGTGTATATCTGTTTTCTGGGGTTCATCCCTGGGTGTGGTGAGGGAAGGTGTCGTTGGGTCAACTGACAAATACCTTCTTTTAGGTACGCCGCTTTATGGGAATAGGATCAACGCTGATGGCGTTCCTGATGAGATTACGATCGTCCGGGCGGGGATTTTTGATGATTTGGGATTGTTGAATCAGTGCAAGCCTAAAGCAGAGATATATATCAACGGGCGCGTAAGGTGGATCGATTGCGTTCAAGGGGCTGCTCAGTTCGATGGCATGTTGCCGGTGCCATGATTCAATAGGAATGATGATAGAGCTTTTGAGGATTGGTTGGATCGGTCGCATAACATAGTATACCCCAATATACGATTCTGAGGCTCAAGTAGATATGCAATTGTGATCTATCACCAGATTAATATGCGTCGGAGAACTTCGAATTAGCAAGGATCAGCACACCAAGCATCGGCTTTTGGGCATCAAATCTAATTTGTCATGCTAACCCCGTATTCCGGTAATGTGATTGGAGCATCACTAACAACTTATAGGTACCCTTCAAAGGATTATGAGGTACCACCTTACTATGTAGCTCAGGAGTACTCCGAGCCATCATGTCTCGGATTCCCATCAAATCCCCGCATAGAGGAAAGCTGAACGCGGAACTTCGCCTCGGTTATTTCTTGACCTACCAGAGGAAAAGAATCTCTAAAATTGCTTAAATGAAGTTAACACTGTCAGTCACTTCGGGCAACTGCGTCCAAGCAGGCCATGACCTTGCGGACGACGACCTGCGTTCTCAAGACAAGGCTGGCATGAGCAGGAGCACTGTTACATTGGCCAGAACTGCGCATGTATCATTATTATTATTTCTTTGTCCTGTTGACTGACAAGCCTTTCAAAGTTTGGCGAACCCTGAAGGAAGGACATACTTTTCGAGTTACCCATCACACCCTGCGATTCCGACAAGGACCGGTGAACCTGATCATTGGGAGTTATAATTGGGAG
This sequence comes from Aspergillus conjunctus, assembly GCA_027569095.1. Classification (NCBI taxonomy): domain Eukaryota; kingdom Fungi; phylum Ascomycota; class Eurotiomycetes; order Eurotiales; family Aspergillaceae; genus Aspergillus; species Aspergillus conjunctus. The sequence goes on along the minus strand of JAPDEL010000030.1, from coordinate 236,302 downwards.
AAAAAAAAATTGAGGGCTCCCCTTCAGCTCCTTCATTGGCAAATGTAAGACTTGTTTAAGTTAGGTTATTTACACAATGATATGTTGACTCTGCTTAGGAATGATTCAACAAGAAGAAGGGGGGAAAATACGATGCACTTGTCTTCAAGCATCGATCCTTCAATCCTTCAATGCTTTTCTCCTGCTTCTGTTGATGAGTCCTTCGTGGGAAGGGATTATTATAAATAGGCAACTTTACCAGATCTCTTAAACACATCCTTGAAAGGCGAAAGTCTTAAGTATTAAGCCGCATGGAAATTATGATCTTGATCTTAAAGCTTTTCCAAAGCTTTCCGGATATATCTTCGTGGTTCGTGGTACAAAACAAATCGAAAATCATCCGTGCCGTCCAAACAAAGAGATAACGTTCAGTCCGGATGAACCTCTAGAGTTTTAAAAAATTCTCCTTGAACACAGTTCTGATCATTGTAATATAGAGATGCAGAGAGACCAGTCTCTTACTAGTATTACTAGTAGTAGCAATAGATATGGTACACACGTACAGCTAATACTTACACAGTGGCCTCCATTTTTTGTCTCTTTTTTTAAGATATTTCACCACGAGGAAAGATGTATTCTGCGCAAAGAATTGAAGAAACACCATAGAAAAATACCAAGTTAACCTGTCCTGTAAAGTACTCTAATTACGAAAATGCTCTACATCTATAATATAAATCCCCATACTGATCCCCTTAGAGATCCAACACTCATACAAACACCACAATATAACTACCCATAACGCCAACCAGCCCAAAAACTAAACTACCCTGCGCTTGTGGGAGAGACTAATAGCAGATGCAACAGAGAAAATCGGGAAGCTGATCAATATGACAGGGAGACAAAGGGAGTTGATGAAGAAGGCGGCATTCACAGAGGTGCGTGATGAGGTATTCAAGGTAGTATATACTCATCGCTGCCGCCGACCCAACCTTGAGAGTGCAAAAGTTGGAAATATAGCAGATATTACACTACTTTGTCATTAGACCAAATTCTAGCAGTCCTAATACTTTATTGTTGAGTTATTAGTTGTAGAAAATTATCCATTTTGTATGGGGAACATATAGATGTGCGGCGCTCCGTGGTCTGCGGCGCTTAGTGGTTGAATGCGTTATGGAGTAGATCCGCCGATCATCTCCAGCCAAAAAAAGAAAACAAATCAAGTATTCGGCTAAATAAGCAAACATCAATATCGCTCAATATCTAAACAGGAAATAACTTCAAAATCGCAAACAAATAAATATATTTCTCATAATTCAACACCATTGTAGATGTGTCTTCAAAGCGTCTTCATAGCTTTGTCACACCCCCACAGTAGAAAAGAAAAATTTACCTTACCCAGGCAACCGTCACCACCAAAACAACCTCTAACCATCCCATCTCCTCACCCAATATTAGCTCCACCACCTTCACCCCTCACCACAACAAGAAATATCACCAGAAGAACCCCCCCAAAAATGCCTCAACCACCACCACCACCACCATCAAGAGGAACAGGAACAAATCACCTCCGCTTCGACCCCTGGAACAATTCGTCCACAGGCCACCAGGTCTCCGAAACCGCCCCGGGAACCGCCTGGCGACGGACCCGGGAAGCGAAGCTGGCGCACCAGTTACGGACGGGCGATTGCACATTCTCTTCCACTTCCTCTTCTAAAGCGACAGAAAAAGCCCAAGGACAATGGGTCTGGAGCTCGAATGCGATTCCTGCGCCGACGGGGCTCGGTGCGGATCCGAAGCAGAGGGATATTCGGAGTATGATGCGGATGCAGAAGGGCACTGCGCCTGCTATCGTTTCTTCGGGGGGTGATGGTAACTTGGGGAAGGGGGTGGGGAAGGTGCCTTTAAGTATGGGTATGGCGAAGACAGAGCAAGGCAGGGAAGCATCACAACCTCCGAGCGAGACCGTGCATGACAAAGAGAGCAGCCTAAATGAACAAGGCGACGATAAAGAAGCAAAAGGGAAGAATGGGAGAGGAGGCGGAGGTCTTGAGCTTGAATCGACCATTCTCCGTGGAGCAACAGTCTACATCAACGGCCAGACAACACCGCTGGTCTCGGATCATAAGTTGAAATCGTTACTGGCTGCGCATGGGGCGACGCTGGCATTGGGTCTTTCGAGACGGGTCACCCATGTTATCATTGGGAGACCGAATCAGGGTCCTGGACGGGGTGGTGCGGGGGGTGGACTGGCGGCGGGGAAGATCCAGAAGGAGATCCAGAGGGGTGGATGGAGGGGGGTGAAGATTGTGGGGGTTGAATGGTATGTTCTCTCTCTCTCTCTCTCTGTGTATTTTAGGTTTACGGAGAGGGCTTGCTAACGGGGCTATATACGTAGGGTTTTGGAATGTGTCAAAGCTGGCAAACGTCTTCCGGAAACGAGGTTTGCGATTAACCTCTCGAATCAGAAGAGTGTATTGGCTTTTATGTAAGAGTTACTTGGTTACGTTGGGTGGGAAGAGTTTGGTTCATTCATGCGTTTGTTTGTTCATTAAGTCTATGATACCCTCATGTCACATTTATATACATACATTATCGTGTCATATCATATCGTATAAGATCATCTCTGCGTGAAGTGGCGAGACGCTAGATGAATGCCCATCGTTGGTTTGGGCCCTCCTCGCTACTACTGGTTGATCCGCGGCGTCGCCAGCCGCTGTGTCTGCGTGGGATCGTCGACTGCGTGTCTGAGCTGCTCACTGATTCGCGACGTTGTCGAGAATCCTCTGGTGATGCTTCCTCATCTGGTAGTGGTGGGAGAGGGTTTAACAGAGGTCGCTGATGGTACGCAGATTCTCCGGTTAGTGAACGTTGGCGTGTTGGTGGAGGCTTCGGCCTATCGTCATCTTCGCTGTCATCTGAATCCATATGCTCCAGCTTTTCGTCTTCGTAGTCTACCCGCGAGTCTCCCTGTACTAGACCAAGCCGCTCCTCTTCAGTTGCCGATTTAGGCTCGTGACCCCGTCGTAGAATACTGTGGGGGCTGCGAGGGCTCTTCGGAGCCACTGGCTCGCTTGGTGACTTTGCCCGGTTGAAGAAAGTGTGAAAGGAGAACTGGCGGCGCGCGGCGTGCACCGGGGGTTCTGGAGGGTGCAGGTGATTCGAGTCATCGTCGGCCCATGAGACTGTCCGTGGCGAATCGCTGACTCTGTTGGGCTCGAAAACATGTCCCGAGTAGCTTGTATTTACGTTTCTGCTATTTGGCGGTATCGAGTTGAGGGATACGGGAGGTTGGCTGGGATGACTGTCCTGGTCCTCGGGAATTGGTCTCCAAGGCGAGTGAACAATACTAGACGCCCGTGACCGGACCTCGTTCATAAAGGAGTGTCCGCTCTGCTTTGTCTCGGGTTCCTCAGACCAATCTTCCGGGAACCGAGACATCCCCAATGGTGGGAGTGGGCTCTTGATTGACGGTGTGTGGTGCTGGGCCATCGTTGGTCCTTCACCAAGGACAGTCTTACGCCTGCGTAGACCATCCCATTCGATTATCTCATTATCAGCAGGTGGCTTGAGTTGATCCTCATGTCTCTCACGGAAATATCGACGGGCTTCTTCGGCCTCTATGTTGCGGCGTGGGGTAGATATGCGGCGTATAATCGCTGCCGCGCCTCGGATGGTATCAGCTTTGGGTTCGGATTCCGGTTCCTCCTGGGTTGCAACCTCTCGGATCTGGTCGAGGTCTCCCTTAAAGACGGCAGCATCAGGAACATCCTTGGCAGATTTCGAGAGCTGGAGTAGCACAACCCCCGAGCAGATCTGTAAGAAACCCAGGACAACAGTCGCGATCTGCATGCCGGTCCCCTTGAAGCCTCGGAAGAGAACGGCTGACGTGACGATCGTGGCGCTGGTGAAGAATACGTAGTAAGTCGGCGTGACAAGCGCGGCATTAAAAAGATTTAGCGCTTTCTGCTCTAGTTAGCATGTTGCTGTGCTGAAGAGCACAGAAGATAGGGAACGCACATTGAGATATATGATTTCAGTCAACAAAGTCGCAACCACAAAGGCCAGCAGAACGTATAAAAACCATTCTTTAAACTGGGACTTGCCATTTATCTGAGCCAATATTGCCGCTCCCAATCCTTGGGTAGCCACTACACTCAACCCTCCGATCAAACTGCAGATGCTGATGTACACGAACATGCTCCGCTTACCATAGCGAGGTCCTGCCCAGAGTGCCGTGATAGTACAGCCCACGATGATGACGCCTGCGTACACCAAGAACCCTGGCGCAATCACATAATGCTTCATATCTTGGATATCTGAAACAGACGACTGTTCGGGCGCATTCAGCGCGATGACCACGGATCCCAAGATGCAAGTGAAGCATCCAATTTTGCCCACGAAACTCAGCCGCTCTTTGAGAAAGATCGCCGAGAGGATAGTCGTGATAACAACCGACAGAGCGCCTAAAGGTGTCACCAAGATGGCATCAACGAAAGCGTAGGCGACAAAATTACAGATCTCGCCCACAATCATCAGCGTCATCCCCGACCACCACCAAAAATTTTTTAGATAGCCATAGCCCTCGCCGGCTTCCTCATTATACTTGACGTTCGCTTTCAAAAGACCGACTTTCTTCAGCACGAACGAAACTCCGATGAAAACACCAGCGGCGACCGCCAGCGAAATTCCAATCGCCTTGTAGACCGGCGGTCGCTCACCATCGGAGGCGATCTGGGAGCGAGGAAAGAGATCCATTACACTGCCGGCAGTATCATCGATCGACTATCAATATGTACAAGAGCAAGGAAGATCAAAGGCGTGGGAAAGATGGAGGAGACGAGGAGTCGGCTAGAATATATAGATCTGGGCCATGGGATCGACAAGATTGAAACAATGCGGAGTTGATGGCGGTTAGATGTGCGGAGAGATTGGATCCGGCGGGGGTTCGAGGATGAGAGCCAACTGAGGGAGGTATATGTTGGATATTGGTTGTAAAAGGACTGAAGAAAGGGAAGAAAGAAATAGGAGAAGATAAAAGTCTGAGAGAAAAGAAAAATAGGAGACGGGAGAGTCTGAGATGATGAATCGTGTGGAGCTGAAGCGATTAGTTAGTGAGTTTGTTAGGGGAAGGAAAAGAAAGAAACAAGAGGCTGGGAGACCCACCACCAATCCTCCATCCAGACGAAATAATGAAAGACCCAAATGGCATTTACTATTGCCACGTTCTTGGAACACCGACGGGGTAAATGAGAGAAAGGAACCATGGGAGAGGTCTCACGAGGGCTTCCAAAAAAAGATTCTGTCTTGAGTCTGGCCTCTGGTCACTGTATGGAATACTTTCCCCTTCTTTGTGTATCTACCATATCCCCATCACAGACCCCAGTGCATCTTTCGAAATGAGGACAAATCTCCTACTTGCTCTATCAAGCCACGATGAACGAATCTTTCGATAGCTATCTATCGAGCACAATATCTCTGCCGTGTGAGCAGGGTTGTCTGAGACACCCCCCCTCCATTGCCACTGCGCCAGGAAGTCGACTTTCCCCTATCTTCTCGAGTATGATGCCAAACTAAACGCCACAATAATCTAAAATCTCTGGACGGCAGGGTATCGCTGGAGTGGCAATAATATCATGCTTGTCAGAAATACTACTCCGTACCAGGCCAAACAACCAGTAGACCCTTCCCCCCGCTTCATCTATGGATATGAAGTCATGTTATCTTAGCGCAACTGCTTTTTATTCGTTGCCGGGGCTCTAGAGGCTAGATTAGTACTATCTTGGGTTAGTTGGAGGCCTGTGAAAGAGATTCTGGAATAGCCTGATCGTTGACAGAGCAACGCCAGAAGAGACCTCAGGGACAAGAAAATCTAGCAGAAAAGACGAGACTTGAACACAATCAGTTGAGCTATGGGGGCGAATAGTAAGGAAATTATGAATTATTAACTTATATAGTATTTCCTAGAGATCACTTGATGATCGTAATTTGAATCCAGTTGAATCTTGAGAATCTCTCATATTTTCTGTACATAAACTTTAGTCATAAGTCGTACATATAATTATGCATATTTATGAATCAATTAAACTCGCGTGTTACGGGCCGACGCGTCTGGCAATCGCGAGAGCTGCCTGTCCAAAGCTGATTGAACGAATTCAATCACGAACGTAGCAGCCTTTCTACCAATTCACAAAAGACTGAGCTTGAGATCCACCACCTCAAGATGGCTCTTCTCGTTGACAAGCTGCGACCACGTTCTCTTGACGCTCTTTCATATCATCATGAGCTCTCTGATCGGTTAAAGTCGCTGGTAGGAACCATTCGAACGTGATCCAGAAAAAAAAAACCACTTTCTTACCACCCATTATGGAATGATATAGGCTCAAAGCGGAGACTTTCCTCATCTCCTTATGTACGGACCGTCTGGCGCTGGGAAGAAGACACGCACAATCGCAACACTTAAGGAACTGTTCGGCACAGGAGTCGAGAAGATCAAAATCGACTCGAGAGTTTTCCAAACAACAAGCAATCGCAAGCTTGAGTTTAACATTGTATCCTCCGTATACCACCTTGAGATTACGCCGTCAGATGTGGGCACCTACGACCGGGTTGTTGTTCAGGAGCTATTGAAGGAAATTGCGCAGACTCAACAGGTCGATCTATCCGCCAAGCAGCGGTTCAAGGTGGTTGTGATCAACGAAGCAGACCATTTAACCCGAGACGCGCAAGCAGCTCTCAGACGAACCATGGAGAAATACAGCCCCAACTTGAGATTGATTCTTTTGGCTAATAGCACGTCCAACATCATCGCTCCTATCCGCTCCCGTACTCTCCTGGTTAGGGTTGCTGCGCCAACGGAAGAACAGATCTGTACTGTGCTGAGCACTGCAGCTGCACGAGAAAATTGGAATGAGGCGCCTGGACTCAACAAGCGAATTGCAAAGGAGAGTGGACGAAACCTGCGGCGTGCTCTGCTTATGTTTGAGGCGATCTATGCTCAGAGGTCAGAATCCCTTCCCCTTTCAACGGTTCGGGATCCAAGAACTTAACGGGCTTTTTGCCGTGCAGTGAAAAAGTGACAGATAATACACCAATTCCTCCGCCGGATTGGGAGGCCCTTATTGGCTTGGTTGCAGAGGAGATCCTGGCAGAGAGGTCGCCGGCTCGATTGTTGCAAGTTCGCGCACGGCTGTACGATCTTTTGACCCACTGTATACCACCTACAACGATTATCAAGGTCAGTTCGACTCTAAACAAGCGGATAAGGAATCTAGGGCTAATTGACTTGTAGACCTTGACTTTCAAGCTCACCGCAAAAGTTGATGACACTCTGAAGCCGGAGGTGATAAAGTGGTCTGCATTCTATCAACACAGAATCACACAAGGCAGTGTAAGAGCTTGTTGCCGGAAACCTATGCTAGTAGAGGCATCATCCTAACATTTACTCCAGAAAGTTATTTTCCACCTTGAGGCGTTTGTTGCCAAGTTCATGCGCATTTATGAAAGGTTTGCAAAGCACCCCCCCCTTCCCCGAGCAGACGAGCAACCTCTGTTACTAACTATGCTGCAGTTATTTAATGGGTATGGATTTCTAGGTCGTATATGTATTAATAGCCTACGATTAATGATCTCTTTACAAAACTTGCGTTTTATCTCAACCTTTCCCTGCTTGTCCGACACGGAATCAAGAATCGTATTCGGAGTTGACTGATCTCCTGGGCTATTACCTTGAACCCATCGCTTCGCGACAATATAGTCGAAGCTTTTGGTGTAAGAAGTAATGGAATACCTTACTAGATGTCGCAACAAAGACTGCCAGGGAATTGTCCAAAAAAGGGCCGTTGACAGTTTTCAGCATCTGTATGTAAAATAGCTCCTGAGAAATAAGGTACCGATTTTTAGTATTTGCTGGGTATAGTCCCACGCAAAGATGAATGACATATGTCTATCGCCTGTTACTGTATAAGGGAATTTAGCTAGGCCAATATATGCATAGCGTTAATTTGATGTCGTAGGGCTGTGTTGAGGGAAGATGGGTGGAGGAATGGACTACGTCATACCGAGTCCACCCATTGTTACGACGACGACTCCGAATCCAATCCAGTTCATGGACTTCTTCTCGCCCTTACGCTTCGGAAACTTTTGGATCAGAGAATATTAGGTTAATTCCGAGTTGTTTTAAACAATCCTTATCATTGTCGCTTATCTTGGCAAAGTATATGATGGCCGACACAAAGCTAATGGATATTGAACCCGGTGGCGAAGACACTCCGTATGTCTGCACTTTGGGGCAACCTAACATTATTGTCCGTTGTGAAACTAATCTTGAAACCAGATATGAGTCTGCTCGAGAGTTTACCGTCACACCGGCCAAACAGACCGGGCAGCTGGGTGGTGCGCGGTTCACGTCCGAAGGTGTCCTGGCTCGGAATGAATCGATTACATCTGACAAGTCTAGTTTAGCGAACCTTCCACATACAATAAGTGAAATGAGAACGACTCTTCAGCCTGAATCCGGTGGCCAAAATGCTGAAGATGAAGCCTGGGCTAGGAAGCTCGGTGCGGGAGAGTCCGCTTCAGACAATGGGGAAAGGGAAACGGTAAATGCGCCCTCTTTTGTATGAAATTCCTTTTATAAGATACAGACACATGCGATAAATAAAAAGGAAACAGCAAGATCCTGAAAGCTGATGATAATATACATAATACCTGAAGCCCCCGATCCCTAGTGAGGCGGCAAAGGCAAGAAGGCAACAAGGGTATGGACCTGGTTCTGGTGTTGGGGCTTAAACTCGCGACAATCGAGTAGTGAAGGAAAATGTGAGGCATAGGGTTAAAATTAGCTGTGCGCGTGTAGCTTATTGGGAAGCGGATGGACTGGACGATGTAGACTTCGGGGGAGTCTCTAAATTGTTTGTGCCGAGAGGAGGATTTCTGCGGGCTCGTTTCAAGCTTTCCAAAGTCACTCCGTTTCCAAGTTTAGTCACACCAACGACAGGCGCATCGCCCTTCTTCACAAATTCCCAAAGGCCTGCAATATGATTTATGATCAGGATGGATGCCCCTCATACCTCTGGTTTCAGTAAAGGAATAAACGTACCTGGCAGCTTATGGCCGGCTAGACGGAAGGCTTCCCTTGCGATCTTCTCGTGCAGATCTCCCTTCAGCTCGAACACGATTCTGCTCACGGGCACCCTCGCGGTCCAGTAATCGAATTTACCTTTACCCTTACCCATACGCTGCTCGTTGCCCTTGGTGTAGACACCAATGTTGGCACTCACGCGCTTGTATAATGTGTAATTCATACCCCTTAGACGCCTCTTAATGGTTTCCTCTGCAATTTTGAGCGACGCGGCTGGGAGTCGGCGGTCGTGATCCTTCATCCGCAGGCCGTAATCTCCCCAAACCACTGTTGTTCCCCGAGATGAGCCACCGGTTGCGACATGTGGACGACCTTTTGGCGACTTAGATCTTTCCATAAACTTCGGCGTCAGCCAATCAAGCGCTGGTGACGTTGTAGAGAAGCATCGTGATAACGAAAAGACTGGAAATGCTGTTCGTAGATCTATCATCATTTCTGCATCAGTCGAAGGAACCGAGAAGGCCAGGAAAAACTTTTCCCGCAGGACCGGTAATCCTCACATGTTGGCTGGGTACAGGCCAGTTGCGGCCGTGCGAGAAACCTGAGATGTGGCCCCATTGCGAACGATAATTGATGGTAATTAGCGTCGCTTCTCGAGTATCTGGCGATGTTGGAGCACGGCAAACTTTCTGGATATCGGCGTATCTGCAACTCCGATCCGCAAGTCTTGTTGATGCCCCAGGCCACCGAATCCTTGGTGCCTTAAGGCGGAATGCGCGCACGTGCCAGGAGAGGGCGATTACATAATCTAATTAAATCGCGTCTTCCCGTGCACCTTTAGGCAGGCGCGTCGTGTTGCCTGGCGGAGATTCGTCATTTGGAGTCGCCGCCAGAGTGAACTTTGTCGCCAATTCCACTTCAAGACCTGGCTGCGCGAGCATGCTTCTCTTGATATAACGTATCATGCCTGCGGATATTAGGAGCTTCTTCGGTGGCAAGCCGAGTCAAGGCGCCGGATCGTCCCCTGCGAAACCACCCGCGAAAAAGGAGGTAAGCTGGGAATCTAGGTTGCGAATTCACTACGTGAAGCGCAAAGTGGGACCAATTGAGGCTAGAATGATTAACGGGCTAATACGTTATGAACATTAGGTTCCTGCTAGAAAGAAGCGTAAGCTTTCTGATCAAGTATACCTTGTGGACCATCTTTTTGACCAAAATATATAGGAACGAGGAAGGTTGTGGATGATAGCGATGACGACGACATTGTAGTGGCCGAGGCTCCTGCTCCAAAGGCCAAACCTCCGAGCAAAACGTATGCTTCTATATGAATGTTTGATATATACTTGCCGCCGGCCACTAACTTGTTACTGAAGCAAGCCAGAGGTCCCGCAAGGGGAGCCCACGACCACTTCGGACTACTTTGCCTCGAGCAAGAAGAAAGGAAGACCAGCTAAATCCACGAGTGAATCAACAACGAAAAAGCCTCAACCACCTCAGACTAGCCCTTCCCGTCCTACAATTGAACAGTCTACGGTCCCTGAAACGACTCTCCCACGAGGAACTCCCCGTAGGGCCAAACCAGCATCTGTCGTTTTGGATGACGAAAAGCTTGGGGATGATGACATATTTGCGACCGAGTACGGCAAGTCGGGAAGGGGTGACGATGATTATATGGAGGAAGACGAAGGAAGTGACGATGACTTTGCGCCAGCAGTGAAACAGGCCAGCAAAAATTCCAGAACATCCGCACAGAAGAAGCGCTCAGCCCTGGATGAATCAGACGATGATGGGGTCATGACTGACCTTACTAAACGATCAACTGCGGCAGCTAAAGCAGCAACCCCACAAAGACAGAGGAAGCGGAAATCTGAGGCCCTTGGTAAGGATGATGACGATGAATTTGAAGCCCCTCCCAAGAAAACCGCAGCCAGGGCAAAGCCTCAGAAGTCCAAAGCGGCACCTCCAAAGGAAGAAAGCAAAGCGATTCAAAATATTCTCGACAATATCCCGACTGTGAGAGCACCGTCACCTCCACCTAAATCGGATGGTGAGGGTGATGGTAAGAAGAAAAAATTCAATTTCGCTGCCCAGGCAATGCGTTCACAAGCCCAATCCTCCAGTGGAAATGCTGAACTACCAGTCGGAGAGGAAAATTGCCTTGCAGGCCTTTCCTTCGTTTTCACTGGTGTTCTTGATACACTGGGCCGCGATGAAGGCCAGACCTTGGTCAAAAAGTACGGCGGAAAGGTTACCGGGGCCCCAAGCTCAAAGACTAGCTACGTTGTACTTGGAGCCGATGCTGGACCGTCGAAACTTGGGAAAATTAAGGCACATAATTTGAAGACGATCAATGAGCAAGGCCTGTTCGAACTTATCCGCCGCCTTCCAGCAAACGGAGGAGATGGGATAGCAGCAGAAAAGTACGAAGCGAAGAAAAAGGCAGATGAAGAAAAGGTTCGAGCAATGGCGGCTGAGATTGAGAAGGAAGAGAAGCACAAGGCCAAAGCTGTGACGTCTTCTCAAGATGCCTCGAAGGTTGACGACCGCCTCTGGACAACGAAATACGCGCCGACCTCTCTCAACATGATCTGTGGTAATAAAGGTTGTGTCGAAAAGCTTCAGAGTTGGCTCCGAGACTGGAGGAAAAACGCAAGAGATGGATTTCGAAAGGCAGGTAAGGATGGCTCAGGGACTTACCGCTCCGTCATGATCCACGGGCCTCCGGGCATTGGCAAGACCACGGCGGCTCATCTAGTAGCCAACCTTGAAGGCTATGATGTCGTCGAAACAAATGCTAGTGACACAAGGAGCAAAAAGCTTGTTGAAAACGGTCTCCTTGGTGTCTTGGACACCACTTCCTTGCAGGGGTATTTCTCGACTGCTGATAAAAAGGTGGAGAGCGAGAAAAGGAACCTGGTCCTCGTCATGGATGAAGTGGATGGAATGTCTGCTGGTGACCGAGGTGGTGTTGGAGCATTGGCTGCCATCGCCAAAAAGACGCAAATTCCGCTCATCCTCATTTGTAATGAGCGAAGGCTCCCGAAAATGAAACCCTTTGACCGCATCGTATTTGAACTCCCGTTTCGACGGCCCACGGCTGAACAAATGAGAGCCAGGCTGTCGACTATCTGTTTCCGGGAGGGATTGAGGATTCCGCCTCAGGTTCTGGATAGTCTCATTGAAGGAACCAATGCCGATATTCGACAGGTCATTAATATGCTCTCAACTGTGAAGCTAGATCAGAAGAATCTGGATTTTGAAGGAGGAAAAGAAATGTCAAAGGCGTGGGAGAAACACATCGTTCTTAAACCCTGGGATATTGTTGGCAAGATTCTTAGTGCCCAGATGTTTTCCCCAAGTTCAAAGGCCACACTGAACGACAAAACGGAGCTCTATTTCAACGACCACGAATTCAGCTACCTGATGCTCCAGGAAAACTATCTGAGAACCCGACCGACCCTCGCCAGTAACTACCAAGGTCGGGAGCAGAAACTGAAGCTGCTAGAACTCGCTGATAATGCAGCTTCGAGCATTAGCGATGGCGACCTTGTCGACCGAATGATCCACGGAACACAGCAACAATGGAGTCTGATGCCAACCCATGCTGTTTTCAGTTTCGTACGACCTGCAAGCTTTATGTACGGGAACATGGCAGAACGACCAGGGTTCACCAGTTGGCTTGGTCAAAACAGTAAACAAGGTATGTATCGTATTCCTGGAGTATTTCTCTCTACATTGCTAATATCCTTTGTTGCAGGGAAACTTTGGCGTTTCCTGAAGGAAATACAGGGCCATATGCGCCTTCGCGCTTCGGCCGATCGTAATGAAATTCGACAGCAGTACATTCCGCTTCTCTGGGACAGAATGGTCCGCCGGTTGATGGCTGATGGGAAAGAAAGTGTTGATGAAGTAATCGATTTTATGGATAGTTATTTCCTTACCCGGGAAGACTGGGATGCCCTGGTGGAGCTAGGGCTTGGTCCCATGGATGAAACCAAGGTCAATATCGAGACGCAGACAAAGGCTACGTTTACGCGTCTTTATAATCAACGCTCTCACCCTCTCCCTTACATGAAAGCGAGCAATGTTCTTGCGCCAAAGAAATTACCAAAGGAGAAGCCCGACATTGAAGATGCTCTTGATGAGTCAGACGAGGAAGAGGTCCTGGCGGATGAAACAAAAGAGGAAGAGAGCGACGAAATCGATCTAAAAAAAGACAAGTATATCCGTGTACCCAAGAAACCTACTGCTGCGAAGGGTGGTTCCAGCAAGGGCAAAGCGAAAGCAACCAAAAAGAAAGCAGTAGATGATGATTTTATCGACGACGATGATGAACCGAAGCCCAAGAAGGGCAAAGGCAGGAAGCCCAAAGGGAAATAATAGCTGTTTATTTGAAACTTTTTGATAGCCTTGTACTTATTTTGTTGGTAGGGTCATTATTTGCGCAGGATAAGCAGCGTAATTCTCTGTATGTACTATGAGTTGTATAATCTGGAAGATATCACCAATTCTTAGACAATTGTGAGACCATTATTCTATTGTAAATGCTGAAGGCGACACTAGTAATTTATCAAATCATGCATGCCCACTGATCTGGTGCATTTGCCAGTCCCGGATCTAGATCAGTTGGACGCGCGCCGTGCGAAGTCTTGGCTGATCTGCGGAGATGTTGAGAAGAGAGTCGCCACCGGCTCTTCCTTCCCCCCTTCTACCCCTCGTGGCAACAGGTCGGTGAAACAGCTTCAGCTTCCCGAGGCCGGTCTACTATCAAATTATTTTCATTTTTCTTCCTTTTCTTTATTCTTCGTGATTTTATCAGGCTGGCCCTGCTTCACACTCTCCTCACTCCCTCTTTCTCCGAGCTCAGCGCATCATCCGTTCACTGCCACATTTCCAGGCATGCTCATTCGACCACGATAATCTTGCTCTAGTGCTGGCCTTGTACTGTATTTATTCCGGGTCGCGACCCTCTTCCCTGCATTTATCGACCTGCTCGGTCTTCTCCTTTTCCAGGGGATGTGAAAATGTCTCTCCTCCACAATGAAGAGTACGTCTAGCGATGCCCACTTGTCGAGGGTTTCATACTGAAGACAGATGCAGCTTCACAATATGGCAGTTACGCACGGCCTATCTTTCTACAATCAAGGATGGGATAGGCGATAGGCTGATTAACGTGAACAACTCCGTCCTTAACGCTCCTGGATTTCGTGCCGCGGGTTGGCTATCAGCTTCGGCAAATCCCAACTCACAGTTCGGCGCCCATCTCAAGCGAACCTACTCCCCGCCAATCCCTACGACTACCGCAGTATCCTCAGAATACTACCAGCTTGGTAATAGAGATGCCAATGACTCTCAGAGGTTCGGGTTCGGGGCGGATGCGGAGGACGATGAAGGGGGAATGGTGACAGGGAAAACGACGACAGATGGGATCGGGCCCCGGAACCAAGGGCGGGTCGAGAGGAGGATGCATCGGGGAGACCGTCGGCAACGAGAGTACCCGAAACAGAGAGACATTGAAGAGGAGGATAGCAGTGATTTGAGTGACGAGAGCGACGATGATGCGGAGGGCCCTCAAAGGTTCGTGGGTGGTTGATAGGTTGGACATGTTCTGCGGCGTTCATGAGAGCTAACATTTCGCAGGCCAAGCCAGCAAATCAAATTCACCAAGATGCCCGTACGGATCAGAGCCGACTCCTCTCCAATACGGGCGACGGACCGCCAGGAACGGCCCCAGGTTATGGTGACATCCCCTTCGCAACCCACAATGGGCACACATTATCGTACGGGGTCATTGGGAACAGCTCCTAGTGTCCATGAGCGTCCGCGACGGGATACGACGACTACGACCAGCAGTGATATGTCTTCGGATAACGAGTTGGAGCCATCGGCGTTCAAGAGACGACAGATTCAGTTCTCCAACCGTGACCAGGTGATCGAACCTCTGATGGAAGAGAGAGTGGAACATCACGCTAGCCGTCTCAAGGACCTGGACGAGGAGGCGGAGGATTCGGGTGCTGAATCGGTGGGGTCGGCGCTTTCCTCCGAATTTGATGCTACAGCCGGCTCAGCATCGTTGCTTGAAGGTGTGGGTATTACGGGCGGCTTAGACTCATCGTCGCCGGTAGCGTTGATGCACAGACTTCAAAACGGGGCGAGCTCCCAAACGACATCACCTAGGAAACCGCGAACACCAGCGCCGGAGTTACAGGATTTACCTCCCCCGAGGCCCATCAGCACTATACAGTCTGTGAGCCTACTCTCGAAGGCTCTCAATGCGCGCAAGAGGGCGCCTACGAATCCGGTCGATAAATTCGCGGTGCTTTCTGGGAAGGGGCTGAATGATGCCTTGAACATCAAACTATATGTACCGTTCTCCTCGGACCCCGAGGAGCCGATTGATCTGCCACTGGCGCGAGAATCAAAGCTGGCCGACCAGCCTGCGGCGGTGACGGTTGCCGAGGCGATTGGCCTTGCTCTCTGGAGATACTCGGAAGAGCGTCGGGAGCCCGGTATCGACCGCGCTAAGCTCACTGTGAATAGATGGACGCTTCGGATGATGGAGGATGGAGAGGTCGAATATGATTTCCCTGCTTTGGCTCGAACGTCACCCATTTCTGATTTTACCTCAAACAATAACCGAGCGGCTGGCGCGCGCGGGAGGTCTAGGGGGAAACAGTACGACGAATTCGCTCTTGTGGAAGCTTCTGATTCAGAGTTTGAAGAAAACGAGTGCCTGTATCCGAACTACACTTTATCAGTGTCCTCCGAGGAGACTGGTGAGACGGCGATCGCAGCCCCTGTTCCAACAAGCCAACCAGGTAGTGTGCAGAGTAAGGCCCCTCGTTCGAACCCGATTCTGGGCCAACCCTTCTCGTCCGCATTAAACGACAATACTCTTACCCCTGCCGACCGACCTGCGGTGCCAATCTCTCATGCTACTCCTCGTCTTGGGGTATCAAAGACATTAAAAATCCGATTCATCAACCTGGAGGCCTCAACGCAGGTTACAACGTTCAACACCTCGACCGATAGCTACATAGCGGAGATTCTAGACTCTGTTTGCAAGCGATGGGGTTTGGATAAGGGCAATTACTTGCTTAAGGTGATGGGATCCAACACGATTGCTCCCCTTGACCGTATGGTGGAAGCATTAGGTAACATCACGGAGCTGGACCTCGTCCGTCGACGATTTGGACCGCAGGTGATAACCGGCTCTCCGGGAAGCTCTTCCCCCAACGCACCGCTCATGGTTGAGAACAGCAGTGTTCCCGCCAAGAAAGGGAAGAAGAGCATGCTCCATCCTCTCAATCAAAAGCAGGATCTTATTGGAGGGTATTACCGGCGTTACTTTGTTCTTCGCAAGCAGTCGATGGGTTTCACCACGTCGAATCACCGCATCCTCACGTTTGATAACGACTATATGCATATCATGCCGGGGGACACGGGTAAGAACGGATCGGACACCAAGACACGATCAATCAGCTTTAACGATGTGGTCGGATGCAAAGTGAGCCGACGACATCCGAAGAATTTCCGAGTTGTCGTGCTTCGGGGCAACGATGCGACAGAGCAGAAACGGTACGACTTTGAAGCTCGGAATGCGCTTGAAGCGGTGGAGATTGTCGATGAGATTAAGAAGAACATGGCTCATTACCGTATTTGAAACCGATGGCCTTTTTTTTCTCTACTTGTTTTCTGCATTAGTATTTTCTTAGGGTTCTCTTAGTCTTGGGTTTTATTTTTCTTTTGGGAGGGGAGGTATCTTTTTTTTCCTAGGGAAGGGCTATTCCTGCGCTGGGCGTTTGAAACTATTAACTACTTCGCAACTATACAAGATGACAAGCTTGACCTATGTACCAGGGGCTGCATTATTGAGCCGTTGGTTGATCCTAAATGGGGCTTTATGGTTATGACAGATACGATGGCCTTTTATTCATCAAATCGATCGGGGTGGCTGTAGATCGCGTCTCTCTCTGAAATCGCCGAAGCGGGGCGTTCCACCGATCTGAGCTGTGAGAATGAAGTCACCGCGTGGAGTCGACTCGTGAAGGGCTGGACTGGGGGAGACGCGGGAAAAAAAGACGAGCCAGATGTCATGATTCGCTCTCTGAAAGCGAAGGTCTTTCCGAAAAGAGAACAAAGTATAAACCCTTCAGAGGAGTCCGCATTTGTTGATGATGGTGTGAGTAACTCCCGCTTAGTAGTGGTGATCTCATCCACTTGGGATAGCTTTGGCTTCCTCTCGCGCCCATGGATCAGCACCACGACAGAGGGATCTTACTTCGTGGGAATTTCCACTCTCGGAGATCGTCACTCCTGCACTTAGGTGTCTGCAAAGTGATTCCAATTCTTTGTCTGGGGCTTTCTTCCTTTTTTTGAGAAACAAAGAAGGCCCGACGGTCTCTCGCTATAGAGTAGTACACACTTGGCCAAATCATGAACTGTCTGCATCGTCGAACAGGAATGGAGCTAGGAATTTAACCTCCAATTATAGGAAGAGCAGGGAAGAATGATAATAACTACAAGGCTATCGTGCGATTCTGCCTTGCTGCCGTACATCCCTAGAGTAATATTGACGCAAAGCATCGTCTCCTCACTAACTCAACCCCGCTTCTCTCTTGGCCGACTTCTTTTTTGCCCCCTCCTCGGTGTCTGTTTCTGATCGGATCGATCTGATCTGCTTGGCCTCATTTCTCATCCTCTCTCTCCCTGTTATCCTCAGGCTCTGCTCAAGCTGTCCAACCCGTCATTGAGATTCTGCTCTTCCCTGTGCTCCGATCAACTGCCCCCAAGCCCCCGTGTCTACTGGGTCTCTTCGTGCCCAATTGAGGCTTCCGTTAACTGCCGTCCGGACCCAGTTGCTCTCCATCTGTGGTGGCTACCATTGATTAACTGATTCCGGGGGCTGTCCGTAGTATCCGCACCGGAACCATAAAAAACCTAGAAAAATAGTAAGGGAGAAAAAAACAGCCAAAAAAAAACAGCCAAAAAAAAACAGCCCGCATTCCCTCCACACCTAGCTCGGACGAAGGCGTTGGGCTTGCTTTCCTTTCTCTAGCATTTATGCTTCTGGTTTGTGTTCTTCTGCGTTCTTTGATCTCGCTTTAGAGCTCCTTTCTCCTCGATGCCTACTTTAGGAGGTCTTTTGAAGAAACGGCGAACAAAGGATTCGCAGACCCTCTCCAAGGAGCTTCCAGCTGGTTCATCCCCCACAGCCCAGACGCCGACGTCACCAATTGCGGCCGACGACCACCTTCACCACCACCACCACCACCAACACCCCGCCACCAACGCCGGATCTTCAACTGCAACAACTGCTGTTGCGCAGTCCCAGAATTCGTCCAACGATACTCCCCATCAGTCTTCTGCAGGTTCTAACAAAGCCCCCGAGGGTCAATTATCCTCCATGCAATCCCCCGCAACGCAAGCCTCGCCTGCACCCCACCCCAACCCTGGCAGCTCGCACCAGAGCAATGTCGCCAGCATACAGAACATAATCCACTCGTCCCACCAGAATACTGGCCACAATGCCGCGTATTCCGGATCGGAGGCTCATGGAAATCTCCAGCAGCAGACCACGAGAGCAGAGCGTACCACAAAGGGGAAGTACTCGCTGGACGACTTTGCCATCCAGCGGACCCTCGGCACCGGCAGCTTTGGACGAGTTCATCTAGTACAGTCGAAGCACAATCATCGGTTCTATGCGATCAAGGTATTGAAGAAGGCGCAAGTAGTCAAAATGAAGCAGATTGAACACACCAACGACGAGCGACGTATGCTGAATCGTGTCCGACATCCGTTCCTCATTACCTTGTGGGGTACTTGGCAGGACTCGAGAAACCTTTATATGGTCATGGATTTTGTGGAGGGAGGAGAATTGTTCAGTCTACTTCGCAAGTCTCAGGTGAGTTTTCGCCTTTTTTTCATTCGTTTTTTCTGGCTTCCCGTCCTTGTTCTGGTGATTACTTGAGCTATGACTGATGTAATGGGGAATCATTCACGCAGCGATTTCCCAATCCCGTTGCCAAGTTCTATGCTGCTGAGGTCACCCTCGCGCTGGAGTATCTCCATACTCAACAAATCATTTACCGAGACCTGAAACCCGAAAATTTGCTCCTTGACCGACATGGGCATTTGAAGATCACGGACTTTGGCTTCGCAAAGGAAGTCCCCGATATCACTTGGACGCTTTGCGGAACCCCCGATTATCTTGCTCCGGAGGTCGTTTCTTCCAAGGGCTACAATAAGTCGGTTGATTGGTAAGAGACTTTGAATACGGCTGTGCGTGGTGTACCATCAGCTGACAGATGCAAGGTGGTCGCTTGGAATTTTGATCTTTGAAATGCTATGCGGGTTCACTCCCTTCTGGGACAGTGGATCGCCCGTGAAAATATACGAGAATATTCTTCGGGGCAGGATAAAGTATCCGCCTTACCTCAATGCGGATGCTGTGGATCTACTTTCGCAGCTTATCACGGCTGATCTGACAAAGCGCCTGGGTAACCTTCACGGCGGCTCTGAAGATGTGAAGAACCACCCTTGGTTCGCTGAAGTCACCTGGGATCGGCTCGCGAGGAAGGATATCGATGCGCCGTACGTGCCGCCCATCCGGGGAGGCCAAGGTGATGCGAGCCAGTACGATCGCTATCCGGAAGAAACGGAAGCTTATGGCCAGGCTGGCGAAGATCCGTACGTCTCTCAAATGAAACTTCTTATATCTTGTCTACATTGCTAACATAGGTGGTACAGTCACGGTCATTTATTCCCGGACTTCTAATGCTTGTGAGATATGATGGAGTAGTAGATCTTTGGTGATGAAATCTTTGAGCAGAACTCATACACTACTATGACCGCAAACGATACTGTATGTGTGAGTGTGGAAGACAGCTCTTCCACCTATCATACCAGCATGTCTTGATGATCGCTGGCCGACCCGAATTAATTATCCTTCCTGTTTGCTTTTTTGATCTGGCAGTCTCACTACCTCTTATGCCTGGCCCGGATGCCTTTGCCAAATGCAAGCTGTGGCCGTTTCCTTCACTTGAACTACATATGGAGGTTTTTCTTTTCCCCATTCTTTTCACGGGCAATGAAGACCATTTGGGCGAAACGATACAACTCTCGATTTCCTTTCCCCAAGTATGATTCAACTTACTCTTTCAACCTCTTATTTTTGGCGAGATTTTGGGGAGGTGTGGTGCGGTGTTCGCCTTGGAAGCTTCGGGGAGTTCGCTGTGCCGACTCTTCCAGTGTTCAGGCCAGCTTTTGATTTCTTTTTGATATTTTTTTCTTCTTTCCCTCCCATGTTCCGTTCATCATGTCTTGCAAATATTGGGGAGCTATTCATTCTTGGGGTTTCTCTTTGTCTCTTCATCTTTTTTCCCTCGGGGAGACATCTGTATAATGTACATACATAACTTTTCCAATCTCTAATCGCAATGAAAAGTAGGCCTTGAAACTGAACCATTCATCTTCTGTCAGCGTACAGCAGACAGCCCTTCTCATACACACCTTCTATAGGTATCCCATAAGTTTGCCCCCAAAAGACATAATCTACAAAGGCAACCCTGAAAAAGAAATGCCAAAACCAGTCCACCCTCCATCTGTAATCGTACACACATTCATCACCGCACCCGCAAACAACCCTCTCGAACCCCCATTCCAAGCTCAAATCACCATTGCACTGTAATAAAAAGTGTCACGGGAATCCCGAGTTTTGAAAAGTTAAAAGCTCGACTCCGTCGCTCCACCACCAGTCGCCAGCGAATTCATCGCAACGGTATCCTGCCCTCCAAGCTTCTTGCTCTCACTGGACACTCGCGCAATATAAGTCCGGCTGGTGGCGTTCCAAAGATTGATGTATTTCTCCATGCAGCTCGAGAGACAGGATTCTTCTTTCGAGGTTATTGTTGAGCCTGGGGCCGGGATGCAGTGGTCGAAACAGTGTTCGTTGACTTTCTATAACCGTTTAAACATGACTTGATTAGCCTTTTGCTTCATTCGATATTTGGAGGGATTTGGTGCGACTGGTTATCTGGGGATAAGGAAGGAGGGTCATAACATACGCTGATCAGGTTTCGGGCGTTGGCCATGGCGGCTTCTTGTTGGAGTTGCTTCATGATGGCGGTCTTGACCTCTTGAGGGTTGGGGGCCGCGCCGGAGGCGGAGGGGGAGGCGGAGCTGGAGGAGCCGAAGAGAGCCATTTTGGGTATGTGTGTGTGTGAGGGGGTTTGATATTGTAGGTGAGGTTTAGCGGGTGGTGGAAGGCTGATGTATTAGGTATCGAGTAGTCGTTGTTGAGAACTTTCGATGGATGCAGATTTCGGGGATGGGAATCTTTGCGGCGCATAACCTCTTAGTCAGTTACATGGACTTAGCTAACGTAATTCCCAACCGAGCGAGCCACCCCCATCGAATTCGGCCACGGTCGAAAACTTGAAGGTATTCACAACCACCAAAACACGCATTTTTCATTAAAAGTAGCTAATTTAAAGGTGTAGAACATTGAAATCTAGTATGCCCTTTAGTATGGCAATTAGAACATGTAGGTGGAGCACGTCTTGGCGCCGCTGAAGGCGCTGTCCTAGGTTCTAGAGATTGACCTTCTCCAGCATTTTCTTGCTCATTCCTCTGTCCTATTAGATCCCGGGTTTCTTGTATAGAAAGGCCTTGATTAGGAGTTATCTAGTGTCTTGAGCAACGCCTTTTTTGCTTCTCCTTCTTATTAGCTAGGCATAGGTCATGGTTTTCCTTTGCTAGGATCATAGCATTATACATAGCTATCTCACAGCCCTTTATAAGTTGCTGTAAAGCCATTTTTGAAGGTGAAGAAGGGATTTAAGAGCCCTTTTTAAGCAGTTTCTTCACTGATAATGCTTGCTGCTGTAGTTAACGAACTATATAAGGTGTTGCTAGAGTTAATAAGCTTGTAAAGGCTTCACCATGACTGCCAGGTAATGTAGGAGTTGTTAATATAATATTTAGCTTATCAAGCACTCTTTGAGGGTCATGAGGCTGTATGCTAGCTGTAATAAAGTTATTTTAAATATTTTTAGCCTTGAAAATCTCTTGATAAGCAGTAGGATAGGCCTTGAGAAAGTTAAGCTTGTCAATGTGGTTATATCCAAGGCGCATTCTTGACTCTACTAAGCCTTTATATGCATGCTTTAATGGACCAAAACAACTAATATCTAGAGGCTGAAGAAGATGTGAAAAATGAGGAGGCATGTAAATAGGGATAATATTATTATCTGTGTATATCTTGTTAAACTGAGATGTAAGATAATTTCCATGGCTATCTAGAACAAGTAATCTGTATTAGCCTACTGCACGGCCAGTAATTACAGGTATAAAGACCTTTTAAAGCCAGCAAAGGCCTATCTTATTAGTTGTCCAGCTATTATCACTAACTTTAATTCTCTAGTTAAGAGGTAAAAGGCCTTCTTCATACTATCCCTCTATATGAACCTTTCCTTTAAAGATAATACATGTAGGAATTACCCAGCCACTTGAATTAATGCATTTAATGGTTGTAACCCATTCCTGGTTTCCTGGCTGAATAAGATAAGGTTTTCCAGGTATATTAGAGCATGTAATTACTTTAGTAGTTATAATTAAGCCCATAGCAAATCTAGTTTTATCAAAGTTAAAGATATCTTCCTCTAAGATATCATATTATAGTCATATCTTCTGTAGTTGCTTAAACTAGGTCTTAATAACCTTTAGATTCTCACATTTAACTCTTTTATAGTTATATTTCCATGCAAACTAACTTGCAATCTTATCATGATGTTTAATAAAGATTAATATCCAGTTTTTCCCTATAGGCCTGTATACAGATAAGGTGTCTGCTTAGAGTATAATATTAGCCATTTCTTGCACATGAGATGGCCTAGGAGCAACTTTATATATATCCCTTGATATTATCCATTCAATCAATGTATTTTCCTGTATTTGAGATAGCCTGTGATCATTAGCATGTCATTTAATTTGACTCTTGCGTCCATTTAGACACGCCTGGAGTGTAGGGCAATGGACATTATAAATCACTGCTGCTTGACAACCTGATGAAATTTGACCCTTTTTAATAGCTTGTATTGCTAATTATATTCTTCCTTCTTGCTCCACCAAGTTTCAAGAGTTTTGACGCGCTTTTGGTGGCATGGTTGCTGTTTGAATTTTTTCAAGTACTCCGACGCGTTGAATTCGATGGGGGTGGCTCGCTCGGTTGGGAATTACGTTAGTTAACGAGTTATGCAGAATGAGGTAGTGTGGCTGGTGGGGTAGCTACGCCACACTCAGCCCAGAAACGAAGTGGACACTTGTTGATGAGGAGAAGTCGGAGAGACGCTCGAATGTGATCACAGCCTCTGATCTGTCCAGTTCTCCGGATTTGCTTGATTTCTTTCTTTTCCTTTTTCGTTTCTTCTCCGACCCCGTTGACTTCTCCGACACACATTCCTTCCCTTTCCTTACCTTCTTATCTTTCTCCTCCTCCCGACTCCGATTGTTTGGATCTACTTACTCCGCTCTCGTGCTTTCTTTGGTGGAGGTATACATACACCTGGCGCTGTGCATGTCCCGGTGACATCGAGGAAGCGAAATCGCCGTTCGAGATACGCCGTACCGACCCGTTATTCGCGAATTTTTTTAATGGTCTGTCGTTCATCCTCTCCGGTATCATCTATCTCCACGATCGTTTTCTATTTGCGTCTGTGTGCCTGTGACAACAATGCTCCTCCCGCGGTTGTCAACGCTTCTTGGTCTCGCCGGTCTGGCGACTCTGCCGGCGGTCAATGCCTACGAAAGTGACGAGAATATTAAGAGTATCCCGGTATGCAGAGGAATCCGTCTTTTTAACGTTTGCCATGACACTTATTAATTTGACTGTCTGAATAGCTCCGAACTCACAGTCTCTCCACGGTGGGTCAACCAAATCAGCAAACCCTTTCCTCACCCCTCCCCACCATGCAACCTCGATACCTCCCTTGAGTATTGTCCTAACATGATGATAGCCATACTTGGACTCAGACTTCCAAAGCCGCTGGTTCGATTTTGGTGGTGATGCGATAATCCGCGCGGACAAGTATGTCTCCTCCCTTCTTACCTGCCTACAAAAGCCTTCCCGCTAAACGAAATGCTAGATACGTCCGTCTTACATCTGACCGGCCGTCGCAACAAGGATGGGTCTTCTCTCGTGTTCCTCTTACCGCGACAAATTGGGAGGTCAGTTTTGGATATAACGTTCTCCAATTGCGATCTGCAGCATACTAAGTGTCGGGCTACTTTCTAGATCGAGGTCGAGTTCCAGATTCACGGCCAGGGCAACCTGCACGGCGATGGCTTCGCCATGTGGCTCACCAAACAGCGCGCCACCCAGGGCCCTGTCTTCGGTGCCACGGATAACTTCGAGGGCTTGGGAATTTTCTTCGATACATACAAGAACAACCGCCCAGGAACATCGTTCCCTTACGTCATGGCTATGATGGGTGATGGGCAGACCTCCTACGACCAGGCTCACGATGGAAAGGCCAACGAATTAGCCGGCTGCTCTGTGGGTTCACCTGTTGCTCGGAGCGCAATGACGAACGTTGAACTAATTTGACGATTTAGGCACGTGGTCTTCGCACCACCTCGGTTCCCACCAAGGCTCGCCTCACCTACTTCCAGGACAAGTCCTTGACCCTGGACCTGCAGTACAAGTCCGAAGGGACCTGGACCAATTGTTTCACGCTCAACGCCCCCGAAACCAACATCGCCATCCCATCCGTTGCTTATCTGGGCTTCTCCGCCGAGACCGGCGAACTGAGCGACAACCACGATATCATCTCCGTCAAAGCTCAGAATCTCTACAACATCGCAGGAAGCAACAGCAACAGCAACAGTGGTAACAGCGGCAAGTCGAGCCCTAAGCGCGCCCCCCAGACCGATCGACCTCGCCGGGCCGGGAAGCAGCAGGGTGGCTGGGGATGGTTCCTGTTCAAGATTATTTTGCTCGTTGCCGCTATTGCAGGCGCTTATGTGGGATGGACCGTATACCGGACCAAGCAAAGATATTCGAGGTTTTAGGTGACAACAACAGATGGGGGAGAGGAAATGGAGGCGATAATCTATTATTCCAAGACGATGAAAAATACACCCCCAAAAAAATCTCCTTGCTTTTTAACGTTCAATAATCTCGCTCTAGCATAGCAATGTCATGTATATCTTCGGGATTTCCTTTGTGATTTATGAACGAGCGAAAAGTTTCACGAGCTCCTTCTCTTTCGCTTTTCCTTCTGTGTTTCCTTTGCTGTTTGGGTTGATTTGTCTATTATGAAGTAAGGGTGCAATTCGAATATAATAGGTATCAAATCTATATCATTGCTCAAACGCAGGAAGGTATCTGCAGGGGTATCATATCCACGCTAAGTCCAATTAAAAACGATATAAAAAGCAGGAGTATAAACCCTACTTCTTCACCTCATTCCAGAGATGATCAATGATCTGAAAAACTTCCGTCACGCTGCGCATCACAGGCTCATCAACCCCCAACACCCCATACCGATGCTGAATCTTATCGGGATGCCACCGAACGCGCTCTGCCTTCAACGTCGCAAGCAAATTCTCCATATCGCCACTCCCAGATTCCGAAGGAGGCGGAGCCCGCCGCATAAACTCCTCCACCTTTTCCCGCGAAACATCCCTCCTCTTCCCCGATTCCACAGGCCAAAACAGCAGATTCCGCAGCTTATTCTCTTCACCTTTCTTTGTCGCATCAGTAGAGGAGGCATTCACCTCCGTAACGGCCTTCTCAATCCTCTCCCAAGAAGCGTGATACGTCTCCCAAACTCCCTTCCACGCCTTCGTCTTCCTTCGCTGCTCCCCCCTCGCCAAACTCTCCTCCATCGCCCTCTCAAAATTCGATCTCTCCTTATCTCTCTTCTTCCACTCCCGCTCCTGATCCTGCTCCCATCTCTTCCTCTTCGCCCTCTCTGCCCTCATGCGCTCCTGCTCCTCTACCATCCCCTCCCTCGTACGCTCCCACATCCGCGCACGCACATATGCCGCGTACTCCTCCTCCGTCATGCGCTCCAGCTCACCGGCCGGTCCCTCATCCCTAGGCACCGTGTATGTGTGTATCGGCTGCCCATACACACCCTCCCAGTACGCGGCGCCTTCATCGTCACCTAGCGCATCAAAAAGGGATTCCCGGAACGCAGTGTCAGGAGAGAGAGATCGGGGCCCCTGGGTTGCGTCAGGGGATGCAGAGCGGGTAGTAGGTTTGGGTTTTGATCTCCTGTGGCGTTGGTGGTTGTGGTGGTGGTGATGATGGCGGCGATCGTCATCGCGGTGTTTGTGTCTATGCTTGTGTCTGCTTGACCTAGGGCTGGATTTAAAGCGGAATTTCCCTTTGGAGGAGTTGTATTCGTCCCTCGCGTCCTCATTGATTTCATTCTCTTCGTTGGGAGGTTTCGTGTCCATTGTTGCTTGTTAAGGACTCTCGTTCGAAGCCAGTGGGGTCAGCGGTGGGTGAGGAGAGCGGATGATTAGGTCATGATTAAGGTATATGTGTTTTTCTCTTAATCCTTAATTTGAAAGAAGAGGATGAGAAGGTGCGATGAGAATTGCTATGATGGGAAAGATGGAAGGAAGAAAGAAAGAACTGATTGGTTTGAGGCTCGTATTTAATTCGGATTAGTCATCTTTCTTATCTTATCTGATCATCAGCTCGTATAGTCCCTGATGATGTCATTTTACGATGGTCTTGAGAAATATGAACTGGACTTAAGGTATAAAGATAGTGTGATGGTGACATTCACAGCTCTAATATGATGCTCCAGGCCGGTAGGCGAGTTAATTTTGTCGAAGACTGAGTGATATTAAACCGTCCTTTGAGAATATAACGCCTCGGAGATTATACATAGCTTTCCCGTACTTAGGATCTGAATTTAGCCGGAAAAAAAAGGGAGGAAAAAAACATTTCCGTTTGTATCAGGGCAATAGGATACTTCTAGATCATAAAAATATACCCTTTCTGGTCTTGAGGTCTGGAACGTCGCCAATATCAATATCTCGCCATCTAATGCTTCTCCAACTCACATGGCCCGTGCGATACCATTCCAAAACACCCGTAATATACCGTATTAAATCCTCCCGTCCAACTTTTTCCCTGGCTTCATTTAGCTTCATCTCGACAGTCATCCAACATCCCAACAACCACCACCCTCTCACCTCGTTCGCAATGGCCCTCGTATCCTATTCCGACTCAGAAGCCTCAGACTCTGAAACCGGGCTCAGCACGCCAGCTGCTGCACCCGCACCCGCCGCCGCCCCAAACCCTTCCTCCTCATCCAACCCAACCACAAACTTCCACTCCATCGTCGACCGCAGCAACCCCCGCAAGATCCGCGTCGCATTACCCACCCTTAAACCCGAAACCCCAGATGAAAGCGAAGATGGGCCCGCCAGGAAAAAACCCCGGATAGGCGGCGCCGGCGCCGGCGCATTCTCCGGCTTCAATTCATTCCTGCCCGCGCCGAAGCGAGCGAACGCCGCTCCCAATACAGCGGGAAAAAAGAAGGCGCCTGCGCGGAAGATTTTCAGTCTAAAGACTGGGGCCGGGCCGGGGTTTGATCGGGAGGCAGACGCGGAGATGCGCAAGGAGCAGGCTTTCGCGGCGTTGTCTGGGGGCGGAGGGGATGATGAGTTTATTCCCAAGGCGGGGAGTTTACGTGAGGAAGAGGGGGATTCGTTCGAGAAAGCGGCTGGCACGGAGGAGGATGGGGGTAGTTTACCGGGTCTGAAGAAGCCAGAGGAGGTGAAGTTGAAGGGGAACCCGATGATGTTTAAACCGCTGTCTGTTGGACGAAACCAGCCGAAGAAGAGGGTGGTTATAGGGGCCAAGGCCACATCGAGTACTTCGACGACTGCAGGTACGGCTCCGGCTTCTTCGGCAGGGCCCAAGGGGGGGGAAGCGTCCATCTCGGGCTCCACGGGACAAGCATCTCAGACGCCCACACCCTCAGCGCCGCCTCCTGCCCCGAAACCGAAAGTCAGTCTCTTCTCATTGTCGTCTGCGGACGATTCGACTTCAACGACTACCAACCCTCCTCAATCACAAGCTTATGAGCCACTCGTATATACAACCACCGACTCCGCCCCTGCAGCGGGACCAATACCCGAGCCCGAATCAGAGGCCGCTGCCAAGTATTTGAACCAAACGGCAGCAGGATACCCTAACCATCCCCAAACTCTCGACAATATCGCCGATGACCTTAATCTCTCCCGCGCTCAGCGCCGCCACCTTTTCGGTCGCCAGGCCGATTCATCCAAGTCGCGCATCCTGCACTTCAACACAGACCACGAGTATGCGGCGAATCAGGAGTTATTGCACCAGACCGATCTTGCGTCCGTTCAGCATAACCCGGTGCGGGCGATCGCTCCGGGAAAACATACCTTGCAGCAGCTGGTCAATTCGGCGCAGACACAGAAGGAGGCGTTGGAGGAGAGTTTTGCGAGTGGGAAAAGGAACAAGAAAGAGGCTGGTGCGAAGTATGGGTGGTAAATCACTGGATCATGATTTCATTTCATTTTGTGGTAGATTGTCTATTTTTTTTTATGCTAGATACCAATCGTCATTCATATATTAAAAGGTGCACTGGGACAAGGTATTCGAAACCTTCTGTAGAAAATATTGTTTCTAAAAGTCTATGGCATAAATAAATACTTTTATATACATCATGAAAGCACAATCGCTTTTATGTACCTCCCAAACAAAAGAAAAGAAAACAAAACAAATACTCCCCAAATGCAAATTAAGATGATACATCAACAACTTCCGCAAACCATTGTTTCAACGCCGTGGCCAACACAGCCGGCAGTTCACGAACATCACGCACAACAAGGTAATAAGGGAACGGGAATCCCTCCAGGTATCTCTTCATCCTCAACTTCATTTCGCCCGTGCCGCTTTCCGTATCCGCCTCGAAGGACGCCTGGGTGAGGTCCAAGATGGAGCTGCCCTTCACTGCATCCACAATAATAAACACAATCATGATGCGTTCCTCCTGCGCCTGACGTACAAGCCGTCTGATCGTGTCATGGTCCTCGCAGATACCGTCCGAGATGATTAGCTCCAGTTGCCAGAGATCCGCGCCCCCACCGCCTGGAGACTGCTTCCAGCGGGCCTCCCGGAAGAGCGCGATGGAATCCGCGATCAGCTTCCGGACGTTGGTGCCCGTTTGCTGGTAGCTGAAGTGCTGGAAGACCTGGACACCGGCCTCGGAGGAGAAAGGTTTGCCGAATTCGTGAGCGACGCGGACGTGGTCCTCGTCGCCGAAGCCGAGGACGCAGAGGTCGCCTGCCTCGAGCATGCTAAGACTCTTGGCTACGAGGGCGAGGGTTTCGAATGCTAGCTGGCCACTACCACTCTCGAGCATAGACTTGCTGTCGTCGACGGCAAGCATGATTTGGTAGTTGCGCTTAGAGGGGATCGAGCGGCGCATCCAGATCTTGTCGCGCTTGTACTGGGAGGCGATGTAGGGGATGATGCGTTTGATGTTGAGGCGTTTGCCCGTGCGGAAGTCGCCTCGTAGCTTTGTTGCGAGAGTTGGGGCAAGGATCAGACGTAGCTGCTCAGTAAGAGAGAGGGAGAGGTCGTTGGTGGCGGATTCATAGGTCGACCAGAGGCGCTGGGCTTCGTCTCTTGGTGTAAGCGGGGGGAGCGTAGATGAGAGATGGATGGCTGCCAGGTGTGCATCAACTTGATCCAGCTCTTCATTTTCTGCTTGCTGGCCAAGAGGTTCACCCGATTGTTCTTGTGCGTGGGAGCTTCCGGGAATCATTGCTCCCGCAGTCTGGTCTTCACTGGGTGCACCGTTCTGGTCCAATTGCATCTGATCCTCTAGTTCGTTATCGGGGAGGTCTTGGGGCTCATCAGAGGCATCGGGCAACATTTCTTGATCTCCAGGCTTGACGTCCGACTCCACGCCTTTGTTTTGGTCCAGTGCTTGAGCTTGCTCTTCGCTGGCCTTTCCAAGTGCCTGTGTATCGGCAACATCGTCTTGATCGGCCAAATGCTCGAAATCAGCATCTCCCATGTCGGTGTCCTGGGGCAAGGGCTCATCGGGCTCGCCGTCTTCCTGCTTGGAGGCATCCATAATTTCTTTCTGTCTGCGATGCCACTGCTCAAGAATATCACCCAATTTCTTGAACGCCTGTAGTTGCGGATCTTCCGGGTTAGCATCATCCGCCCCTCCTGCATCTCTGTGCCTCTGGTTTTCTTCTCCCTCTTTCGCAGCACCTGTTTGCTGGTTTGGATCAGCTGAGGGATCCGTAGAGCCATCCTCTTGCTGGGCGTTGCCGGAGGCACCTTTCTCTTGGTTATGGTCTTGTTCAGCCCCGAGCCCACCATTGACAGCTTCGCTGGGGGCAACTTCCTCTCCAGCAGCCTCATTCTCATCTCTTTGGGTCAGAAAATCGTCTGGTTGGGCTTCATCTGGCTCTTCGCCACGTTCCTTTGCATCTTCCTCGCCTTCGCCTTCGTTCGTGTCTTCCTCGCCATCCTCTCCCTCATCGGCCTGGTCGATTTCTTGCTCCTCTCCAGCGAGCTCGTTATCGCCATCTTCAAGCTTGTCTTCAGCATTATCCATGGGTTGCTCATCATCCACGGGAGCAGCACCGTTGTCCGAGAGATCGTCGAACCCATCGTCATCTTCTTCTCCTTCGTCCATTTCCTTCTCATCGCCGTCAAGCTGCATCTCATCCGGAAGGTCAAGTGCTTCTTGTTCTTGGGTGTGAGGATCGGTAACGTCCATATCTTCCCGTCCAATAGCCTCACCCTCCTCGTCAGGCGTCTCCTCATCTTCTCCTTCCTCCTCATCCTCCCCTTCATCGTTTTCGCCCTCTTCGCCTTCCTTCTTTTCCTTCTTCTCTTTCTCCTGTGCCGCTGTTTGTTGGTCAGCCTCCGACATACCTTTACCCTCTTCATTCTCAGTCTCCTTCTGATCCTCATCATGAGTACCGTCCCACATCTTTTCATCAACGGCTGAAGTGTCTAGGTCGTTGACACTGCCTACTTCCTCATCAAGATCTCCCTCTTCTTCTTCTTCGTCGCCACTTTGATCTTCATCTTCTTCCTCCCCATCCTTACGATCGCCGCTCTCTCCTTGCATTTCTTCCTGGTCCATATTCACCGCATCCGCAGATGTATCCATATCATCTGTGGGATCTTCCTTTTGTTCTTGCTGGGCGAGCTCTGAAAGGTCTTCGTCATCCCCGACATCCTTACTGATGTCTTCAGCACCCTCCCCATCACCAAGACCGGTTCCGCTCTCCAATTTCCCAGATTTACTTTCTTCAGTAGATTCTTCATGCGGGCTACAGAAGCCTTCCGATGCAATCTGGATAAAAGACTTCGAGAGTATGTAAGACATCTTGCAGGTTTCTCGGTGAACCGTTAAGAAGCGAATGACAACATCCTTACAAATATTGTAGTACTTGCTCATGATAGGTAGCAGGCTTGCCATCAATGCCACAGCAAAAGGAATACCAGCACCTGGTCTCTTTTGGAGAGCCTGTAGATTTTCCAAGACGGTATTAAGAGACCTTGTGATATCTGGTAAGTGAACGGCCTTCAGCGCTCTGGTAAAGAACTCGTCGCTTCGGGAGAGCGATCCACTAGGTGTAACCAACGTGGGTACTTCCTTGAGCTTCTGCAGGCTGACGAGAATCCTGTCAACAGTGCCAGTGAGGCTAGAGTCGAAGTCCTCAATGGCCAAAGCATCTCCATCATCTTCCCAATTAGCAGTTTCGGCCTTGATATTCAGCCAAGGAATAATTTGATCCAGTACAAACGATAGGTCAGGGCGAGTTTGCGTCCACTTCGACAGATCTCCATCAAATTGACCCAAAGAGCTTATAGCTTCTTGTAGATTCTCTTTATGGAGGCCAGAAACGACTCCATCAGGCAGCTCTGGTAGGCGGTTGAAAGACTTCTTCAGGCGATCAAAGCTGTCCTTCCAAGTTTGCAACCCCTTGGAAACATTTGATGAATCGATTCCGGAAAACTTCGAGTGCAATTCAACAATGGTACTGGCTAATCCGAGAGTTGGCGTCAGTGAGGCAATGGCCCTCATAACACCTTGTCTGTCATCCAAAAATCGAGTCTTAGGTTTGAAAATTGAGGTTGGGCTGGATCTCCAGAGATTGGATATTTTGGAAAGGGTTAACTGAAGCAAATCCAGGTCCACAATGGCTGGGGATATGGAGGTTCTCTGCTTCCTGATCAAGAACAGCAGATGCTCAATAGACCCAGAACTCCTTGAAATTTCCACATTACTTAGATCCTCGGAATAATTGCGTGAAGCTAGACGAGCACGAGGAATCAGGTCCAAAAACCTGTGGAAATAGAAGTCACTATTGTCGACCAGATGTGCCACTGCAGAATGAGCAGGGAAGGCTGGGCAGGTGGCAAGCACATGTGCGACAGATGCCTGAGACTCTATCACATTGGTGCCAGCATTACGCTTGAGGCCCATCTCCAATAAGTACCGTAGAGTTTCAGCATAGAATCGACGCTTCTGAGTCTTGAGATGTTGAACGTTAGGCTTGTTCTCTTCAGTTAGGATCTTGGGCGTCTGTGACTTCAATTCTTTAATAGTCTCAATGAAGTCCTGAGAAAAGCCTTCAAGATCTCGCGCGATATCAAACTCAGCCGGAATCGATGCATACATATGCACCATGTTGCTGACAGTACCATCGGGATTCTTAAATCTTGGGGGCCGATTAGACCAGATTGTGTCATGCCTTTCACATAGGGCTAGGGCTTCTGGAATAACAGCGAAAGGAAAGTCTGATTCCGGTTTAGGGATACCGACATCCTCATCCTCACCAGGCATGGCTTGGCCTAAGATCTCCTGGACGGGTTTCCCGAGAATTGCGCGGTACTTCCGAACAAGTTTGAACAATTTCACATGCGATCGCCGTGCACTTTCTCGTAGTGCAACAATATTGGTATCCTTCCAGCTGGCAAGTTGGATCTGTTCTCTGATATCCTTTTCGAGCGCCGACCGCCTCTCACCCAAAAGTCGAAGCACCGATGGTTCGAATTGGCAGTAATGACGAAGGAAGTTGTCCAAAGCAGAGATAAGCTGCTTGAGTGGCGGGAGATCGGAAACATAAAGTTCAAGCAGAGATCTGAAATTCCTGGTCAGACGTATGCGTTCACTATACTGACCCAGAGTTGCTGATTGGAAAAATTGCTCCAATGTAGCGACCACACCTTGGACATGATCAGCGAGGTCATCCTGCCCAGATTCCGCGAGAATAAGGGGAGCCCGAATAATTGCTTCGAAGGCAATGAACCACCAGGAGCTCACATCTTCTTTACACTTCTCCTTTTCGATGTCCAGAAGCTTCGCCCAAGTGGACAGCTCCAGTCGGCGCCAGGATATTGTCAGGTTCGTTATTTCGTCGTAGAGTGAGGCTGCTGAATACTCCCGACTGGCAACTAGTTGCCATTCGTGGACAAGACCGTGAAGCTTCTCGAGCTTGGTAATGAACTTGGCGACAGGTTCAATGTGCCTGAACTCGTAAATCTCCTGGCAACACAGGATGACATCTTGTAGGACAGCATGGTCTGGCCAAGACTTTAGGATTTGGGTAAAGCGCGACTGGACCGAACGGGTCAAAGACAGCAGCTTTTTGGCTTCCATAGGGTTTGAATCCGTATAGAAGTTGTATTTATTTGCATTTCCTAGCGTCTGCTTGTTGATATCATCCTCCAGCAGTAGGAAAATTCCAGACATCTGTTCCTTGGGGTGAAGCTGTGGCGAGAAGGTGCTGCTCTCAGACCAGATCGTACCCAGCAGCAGCGCAGACTGCTTGACATGATTCACTAGCTCTTCACTGCTATCTTCACACTGGAATAGCTTAGCGTGCAATGCGGCTAGTCTCACAGAGATCGCCTTGGGGTCGATCGTGTCGGGCAGTCTTGTCTCTTGATCACCGCCGTCTTCATATGTTGGGAAGAGCTGGTGTAATTCATGCTCGTCGACCTCTTCTTCGTCTTCCCAGGATCCCTTATAATGATACAACTCGGATTTTCGGGCCTGCTCTTCCTGGTCCTCTTTCAACTTGACTTTCCACAGCATATAAAACTGCTCCAGAATTTGGCGAAGAGATTCACGGCCAAACTGAGTATTGAGAAGCCCCGGGTCGGTGCTTTCAGCTACTTTGAGCGAAGACAATTCATGGAACCACAATTCAAGCGCATGTCGTGAGTTGTGCTCCAGCGACTGGGTAGAGATCGAATTGACAGCACCCCCAAGGAATGGCGTGCTCCGACAAATTGTTTGCAGAACTTCCGCCTCACTTGAACCAGAGGAGTGAACGGAGCTCATGGAAAGACCAAGATCCAGAAGCTGCAAAAATCGGACAACAGGGATAGTTATATCATCGTAAGACCGGTAGTGAGAGCTTAGGCGCTGACTTAATTGATGAATATTATCACGAAGCAGGCTGGTCATTCGGCGATGTTCTACACCCTTTTCTTCTGCCACAACCAGATTTTCTGGGTTTCTATCAAGGACGGACTTCATCAAGCTGGAGAATTCTCCATGGAGAATGCTAATTTCAGAAGCAGGTGGTCGAGTGACAGAAGACGGGGGGGGTGCTGAACCTAGACCCCGCAGCTCTTCCTGGATTATTTCCTGGCGCATATTCGTACGTTTCCCAGAGAATCTCTCTTCGAATAACACAAGAGACTGATTCTTGGCTGTCAGTTCGTTAACGCGGTGGTAATGGCGTTTTCTGTGTACAACAAGGCCCAACGAGGGATCAAATGGCTTGTCTGGAACGAAAAGTCGTAAAAGAATGACGGCCAATTGAACCACCCCAGCAGCCGTCTTTTCAATAGCAAGTTCCGTGCTGGTTGCACCGTCCACCAGTGTGGTGATCAGTTGAGGGAGCGCAGTGTTTGCAAATGCATTGAAGTAGTGATTATTAGGCAGGTTGTTCACCATTTGGACTCGC
Source organism: Aspergillus conjunctus (assembly GCA_027569095.1). Lineage (NCBI taxonomy): Eukaryota > Fungi > Ascomycota > Eurotiomycetes > Eurotiales > Aspergillaceae > Aspergillus > Aspergillus conjunctus. Next base: position 201,231 of record JAPDEL010000030.1, on the reverse strand, counting down.
AGCGGTGCTGAGACCACAGGCAATCTTTGCTCCTTGACTGCGCGGAGGAAGACAACCAGTTGATCAAAGGACTGGGGATCGAATAGCTCTTTATGGGCAACAATAAGTTCCATAGCAAGATCAGATACCACCTGCCTGAGAACCTTGAGCTGATCCATAGCAAACTCCCTACTTGTCAAAGCCAAAGCATTAAAAAGTGTTTGTTTCTCTGCTTCTAAAGCATCCATTTGACCAAGGCTAGCTCGGCCGACAAGGGCCAACTTGTTCAGCAGCGACAAAGAAAATGTGCCGCTAATGGCAGTTCCAGTTCCGCTACTTGAGGAGCGCTCGCATCCGGAGAAGAGGGACAACCGATGGAGGAGATCAGGAACCCGACTGTGGAAGCTTGAAATGTCCAAAGGACGGGCTGGCCGGCCCGCCAGTAGCTCGAGCGTGGGTTGAATAGTGTGTTTGGGGTCCTTTATATCTTGATTGAGGGAAGCAATATCGTGGTATTGGCATAAGACCTCGAACTCGTTTGCGAAAAACGGACTCTGGGCAAGGTCTGAGTCCTGAATAAGGCTAGCCAGATCGGTGACAGTTTGTTTGATGCTCTGATAATTATAAGTATTGGGAAGAATTGAACGTCTAAAAATGGTTCCAATAAAGATACTCTGAACTCACCTGGACGAGATGGCCTGCATCGGCACCTTCCAACAGTATAGATCTTTGAGCACCAACCAAAGAGCTCCGCACTCTGCTTAACTGAGGCAGGTCGAGGCGTGTTTTCGTGGCGACCTGCATGAATTCGAAGGCAACTCTCTCCAGATCCAGCATTGCTTGTAGTTGATCTTGAGTCGCGGGAGTTGTTGGCCGCCATGTCTCCCATAGTCTTTGCATGCTAAGTCCCGTAGTCAACGCCCAATTATCTTGGAATCGGTCAAGAGCATGAGATAGGGTAGAGGCCAACGGGTTGAAGAGGGGGCTCGAGTCCAAGAGTGTGCCGCATAGCTCTCTACCAACTTGAAGATATATTTGAAACTCGCCTTCATCTACTTCACTGACCGCAGTAACTTTGAAAACGTCTGCGCAAAAAGTGATAATCGCGCGAAGATGAGGCACCAAGTTGGGGACCTGAAGGGTCTCGGTATTTAGTTGTTGGATGAAATCATAAGCTGCCTGTCCACATTCAGATAAGAAAGCAGCAACCGGCTGTGTCGAATCTTTCATCAGAGCAGGGATGCGGCTTGAAGCTAGGGACCTTTCCAAACGATTCATCTGGCTCGGTTTAAGAAGCTTCCCGGAATCATCTGCCTTTATCAAGGTCTGCTTAAGGTGATGAAGATCGAGTTTAGATTCTTGTAATTGTGCGAGAATGATGAGCAAAGCCAATGGAGCATCTTGTCCCAGTATCAAGGCCAGAGGCTCATTGACCAGCGGGTGAAGGGGCTGGGCAGAACCTTGGATAGCAAATGAAGCTCCACCTAATTCGATGGACTTTTGAGCGGAAGCGAAAGGCTGGCAGTTCTGATTATCATGCACGGTGGACACATATCGGTCTAGAATTGTGGGAAACACCCCACCAGCCAAACCAGATAAATAAGGCGCGACCAACTTCTGTGACCACTGGACATAGGCTAAGTCCGAAATCGAAAGATGGTCAAGACAGACCGCACGCGACAGCTCTTGGAGCTCTTCAGTGGTGCTTGATGGGTTAAAGGTCCATAGAGGCCGGAGACGATACAACGAAGATTGGCATGTGTAGGCAGGTAGAGTTGAGTTGTTCGATATTTCAAACTCTTGCGGCAAGAAACAAATCTCAACACAACGATTCCGCATTGCCCGAGAGAGCTCCCCATTGCGAGGATCCATCGTTAAGAAAAGCCTGAAATTTGGATGGGGCGTGATAACTCTGGCGTTTCCACCCTCGGTCCGTTGCTCATTGAGTATGAGGGCTCCGTTGGGTTCGGTCAGAGAATTCAATCTGTCAAGAACGGACGGGTTGCACAGATTGGCATTATCAAGGATAACCCAGTCTCCATTTTGAACAGCCTGCGTCAATACACCTTCTGTCCACTCAAATCCTACCCTCATATTGTCCGACTGTCTCGAAGTTTTCAAGAGGTCTCGTGATCGATGGATGAATTCCTCTAAAGCAGGCTCTGGATATAGTTGATAAAGTGTTTCCAGCGCTGTGCATATCGTATCAAAAGGTGTGTCCGGTATTTGCAATCGTTCATAAAGTTCGAGGAAAACAGAATATCCCCCCGAAGAATTCTCCAACGGGTGAGCAGAAATTATATTTTGTCGAAGGAATAGGGAAACCTCGTGTATAATCGTGGAAATTTCCCTATTGTAATCAATCTGTTCGAAGCCACCGACCAGATCCATGGTGTCAGTATCAGCGCTCAGAGCCAATTCAACGAGGTTTGCTCCATTAACGGCTGCTAGTTTTCGGATAAGCGTTGTCTTTCCGCACCCAGAGGATCCCACCAAGATGCTTGGCCATGACTGTTCAATGCACAGCATCAGCGACTCCAAGATATGAAGATCACTGGGAAGAATTTTCATATGCAGGTTTGGCATTTGTTGGAGGTTGGTGTCTCTTCGCATTACTCCGAGCCCAACTTGCATATACTCCGGGGTAAGATTGTGATAGTAGCTTTTGACTATTTCAGGGATATCGGTAAAGACTTGTTTGTAAAGCTGATAGACCCGGTCCCTGTCTCCTTCACATCTAAATCGTTGAGATATGACAACGTCAAGGAAGTTCTTGGTATGTATTTGTAAACTTCTGCGGTCTGCTAGCTGAAGCCATCTTTGGATGTCACGTAAATTGACCTCCCATGGACCGCCAAGAACACCGAGTCTTCGTTCTTGGGTAATGGCGACGTTCAAGAGAGAGATAAAGTCCACGAGCTTCTCAGTCTGTATTGAAGGGCTTCCAGGGAAAAGTTTTGAGCATATACGTTTCAAATCAGTGTCAGTGAAACTATCAGCATAGACGACAGTAAATCTGTTGACGAAAGACGCGGGTAATCCCTTTCTCCCACCGCCCTGATGATGAGGATTTTGTGCTGCGAAGAGAACGAAGTTTGGATGTCTTTTGAATGTTTGGTCGAGCTCAGCCACGTATACCATTTGGCGGTGATCCAAACAAGCATTGAGACCTTCGAGAACGGATTGGGAGGCCAGGTTCATTTCGTCTAACAGAACCCAATCACCGCGCTGCATCGCTTGCAAAAATGGAGCATCACACCAAGTAAATTGGCCAACATCGCCGCCTTCCACTGGTACATCAGACCCAAACAAGTCGGTAAGATCTGTTTGTTCCGATAAGTTGATTCGAGTAAGAGGTTTCCCAAGCGCTCGGGCAATAGCAGTGACCAACGTGGTTTTCCCGACACCAGGACTACCTTCAAGGAGAATAGGCTTTGACAATTGCAAACCGCGGGCGATTCGAACCGAATTGGCGATCGTGGTGGGGGCGTCCATTATAAACTGAGGATCAGGCTGTGAGTTATCATTCATGGCAAGATGGAAAGGTCCGATGCGTAGGAGACCATCATGAGCATCGATCGTTGACTTTTGCAAGTAAATGCTCGAGGCGTCAGTATGGAAGAGTTCCTCGAGTTTGCTCAGGCAAAGTTTACGATTGCCTTCAAGATCATGCAGGGTGTTCGCAAGCATAGCCGCAGGGTTTGCACCTAGCGTGTCTATGAAAACCATAGCAGCGCCTTGTACCACTGCAAACGTGGGGTCTGGGCCTTGACATTTGTTGACAAAGTCAACCCAGGCCAGGAGATCACGGAGAGAAAGTGACGTGGTTGAAGAATTTTGGAAGGTCTTCTTGAACCACTTCGCGAATTGCAACATTGATTGGGAAATGTGTTCAGAGCTCAAGTCGAGTTTCATCTGCAAAATGGGAAGAATATCCTCATCTTCGGAAAGTTGAGGGGCCCAAATTTCAGTCATTCGGTTTCGAAGAGCGGCCGAAAGCTCTCTTTTTCCATAATCGCCTCCAGGATTCATTGTCGAGAGGAACTGGAATCCACCGTCAGCGACCACCATAGAGTTGATAGGGCCCTTCTCCGCCAACAGGATTGACCGATGAGGCTCTAAGACACTATTCAAACGTTCAAGGACTGAGTCATCGGCCAGGGAAATTTCATCAAGGAGGAAAAATTGCCCCGTTTTCATGGCCGTTATCAAACTGCCATCAGTCCATTCGAACAGCGCATTCAGGCGGGTGAAGTTTTTCTCAATCCTGCGAACTAGCTCTGGGTCACACGATTCCCTCTCATCAGCCGTAAGTGCGCCAAAGCTTTGCTTAAGCTCATCCAGCAGCTTTAAATCGCCATCAGCTACGCCCAGCGCGGCCTTCAAGTCACCCAGAAGTGCTTCTTCAATAGCCGTCCTATTTCGAACAGGCCGTTGAGCACCTATCAGGTCACCAGTTTCCAGGTTTACGTGAGCATTCACGACGAACAATTGCTTCCTGAAGACATCTGAAACGGCCTGACAAAGCTGGGTTTTACCACAACCTGTTTCTCCCACAAGCAAAACTGGCTCGTTGTTTTCAAGAGCTGTGGAAACCAGAACGAAAAGTCTCCTCATGGCCCTTGTCCATACAATTCCAGGAGCGAGCTGATCAAGAAGAGGTGCACGCTTGGCCATCTCAGAAGAGCTGTATATAGTTTCTTCATCGATCCTGACTTTCATGACTTCCTCGATCACACTCTTCACTGCTGCTCTCTCCTGCGGATTTCTCACCCTTTCGGCGAGGAGCATGAAACCATTGATGGCCAATTGTTCGCGATCATCTGCTCGCCGGAGAGCCCATCGAAAGAGGTCACGAAGGGTAGCGAAGCTGTTCTTCTGCTCGAAAAGCCGGTTTGACTGGCGGAGGAGTGATAATTTCCGGTAGACAGATACTATACGAGCACAAAACGATGGGGCAATCTGAGACCGCTCCTTCAGAATGTACTCCAATTCACTTTCTGGAATATCATCAAAATGCAGTTCAAGGAAACGATTTCGAAAAGCACGAGAGAGTACCTTCCGGCCTCCGTACAAGCCAGCAGGATTCTGCGTTGCGAATAACATGAAATTTGGATGTGGGTGGACAACTTCCTGAGTCTCTGGAATGAATAATTCACGGTTATCGTCCAAGAGTCGATTCAGGGCTTCCAGGACATCAGAGGGTGCCAAGTTAAGTTCATCCAGAACAATCCAGTAGCCGTTTCTCAGCGCTTCCACCAATATACCTTCTTGATATCGAAGCGTCCCGTCATCGTCAGACACGTATGAACCCAGATATTCTTGAAGATCGGTATGTTCATGATTATTGATACGGACGAACTTGTTCCCGGAAACCTTCGCAAGATATTCGATCATACTTGTTTTTCCGGCGGATGTCGGACCTTGGAGCAAGACTGGGAAGCGTCGTGTTGAACTTGCTCGGACAAGATTCTTCAAGTTCTTTTCGATAAAAGGCGTGATAATATAATGTGGTTGCTCCTCGGGAACAAGGTGCCCCTTCCGCATCCAATAGTGTTTGAAAATCACATAGTCGTTGCCATCGTTTGGGGGTCGGGGGGTCTGTCCAAGAAGAGCTCTGATATTCTTCACATTACTGAAAACGTGTTTCTCGAGGAGGGGCATTAGCAATCGCTCTGATTCGCGACTCAATACCGTTAGGAAACTCATAGAAAATCCTTCGAATATCGCTCGACGGAGCCCATACACCTGCGCATGATCAGCGACATAGATGAGAGCTCGAACAAGCGTTCGTATACTAAAGTGCGGGCGTTGCCCCGCGCCATCTGTAAGCTTATTCTCATTGCCCAGCTGCTTTGTTTCCATGTATAGCTGGGCAAGGTCAGGTACAGCTCTCAAGTCACTTAATGTCAAATCTCCAAGATACTTCTTGATCAAAGCCAACAGATCATCAAGGTCAGTATCGGGCGACTGCACATATAGTTCAGTAAACCGGGACCGGAGGCCAGGCGGGAGGTCCTTTTTCCCAGCGTCTGTGGCTGGATTCATGGCACCGAATATGCGGAAATCAGGATGCCCAAACACTCGTTCCACATCGCCTGCTTCAGAGAGCAGAACAGAAGGAGAACCCTCACTACCATGATGCAATAGACTAGCAATATTCTCAAGGGTATCTGGCGACGCAAGGTTAATTTCGTCAAGAAGAACCCATTCCCCGTTCCGTAAAGCGCGGACAATCTTTCCCTGAACGAAAGCAAAGGCAAACTTAGCATCACCCTGAGATACTTGTGCTTCAAAGTCATGTAACTGGGCAGCAAATCGTTCCCACCGCTGCCGCAAATGCTGATACTTCGGCGAATCTAGCTTCCTCTTCTTTGCAGGCTGTTCCCCCTCGCCTGTTTGACTTGAGCCGGGTTTGAAAACCCCATCGGCTAGCCGAACAGCTTCCTGCCAATGATTGACCAGGCGTACCCAATTTCCATGAGCAACACTCTTTGTAACTGAGGTCAAGAATTTCTGATTTTTCTTTGCCGAAAATGTCAGCTCGAACAGAGAATTGAATTCGTCGAACATGGGAACTGCCATTGTGCGAATGTTGACCGGTTTGAATCCACCCAGCAAGTCAGTGCTCTCGCTTTGTTGTGATAAGTTGACTACGGTGAGCTTCTGCCGCATAGAGGAGGCAAGATGTTGAATTACGGTTGTCTTTCCGATACCTGTTTCTCCAACAAGCAGAACCGGCTCAGCCATTTGAACCGCAGCCGCTACCTGCTCCATAAGTTTCAGAGCAGCTCTTGTGGTAGCAAAGCGCGAGGAGGCTCCTGCCAGCTGTGCAGCTGATCCGCTTGGCACCTTGATCTTTCGGCAAACCTCTCGTCCCAGCACCATGTTGTTTCCTTGGTCTAATAACGCTGGTGTTCGCTCGTGGAGGCAAAATTGTGCACGCTGCGGCGAAATGTGAAGCGCTTCCGCAACGACCAAGGAGAGGGAGTCGGCTAGGGCCCTCTCGGGGATGTACTTGAGAAATATGTCCACGATATCCAAGAAAATTTCATTTTCAGTTCCCTCCGATGTAGGCTCATAGCCAGTCTTTACCCCAAGTCGTTGTAACCGCCTGTGCATCCGGTCACAAAGCTTGATAAGGTCGCGAAGACCTGGAGTCCGACCTTGGGAGCTCTTGATCGCCAGGCTGCCATGGAAAGAAGAGCAAAGCCTCTGGTACACATTTATGACGGTGGGTACCCGAGATTCGAGCAAGGGGAACTTTCGGGTGATAACCTCCTGGATTTCATCAATCGAAAGAGAGTCGATCTGCACCCTCTGCCACAGTCTGCTGCCGAGGATATTGGTACTCGGGGCCACCTCTTCTCCTGCAATGTTATAGGATGATTTCATGGTTGCAATTATTTTAAAGCCCTCTGCGCACTTGATCCTCTCCCTTCTACTTGCTATAGTGAGCTCGCCCTTTTCAATAATTGGGAGAATAAGGCCAATGACTTCGGAAGGAGCACGGTCCAGGTCCTCAATCAAAATCCATCGGCCTTCTCTCGCAGCCTTGGTTAAAACACCAGGCTGCCAGGAAAAGCTACCTGTAGCTGGAGACGTCGAATACATCCCAAGAAGACTTTTGGCATCCGTCTGCTCATTCAGGTGAAGGGTCACCATGGTCTCCGATTGACCCATTGTTGCAGCCACATCATTGATTAAAGAGGTTTTTCCCGAATTCGGCAATCCAACCAAAAGCATGGGTTTAGAAGAAATCAAAGACGTCGCAATTCTTTGTAAATTTGTAATGGCCGTAGGGGTTTTCACAATTGAGGACGAGGAAACAGGAGCGTCAGCTAGACGAGGAATTAAAACGCCGCAGACCTCCGCAGTGCGAGCAGTAAAGTATTCCCGTAGTTGTTCTGTTTTCGAGAGGCTCTCAGAAATAGGCCGTGTGGACCTCACTGCCTGAAGCTGTTTCTCGATAGCCTCCCACCGACGCTCTTCCCACAGACCGAGACAGCGGTAGTCAATAACGATACCTTCCCACTCGCCCTCAACAAGGTCGTCCGCACAGTGTGTTCTTATGATTCTCTCCGTCGCAGCATCGGCTGCACGCATGTATAGACAGAAACATCGTACTGCCAAATATCGCACGGAAACGTCTCGGTGTCGGAAGAGGGTCTGGAGTTGAGAGGGGGAGATAGCGCCCGAGAAAACATCTAGGTCGAAAGATAGAAGCCTGAAAATGGCTAATAGTAGTGTACGAATCGTAGAGTCGTCTATCTGCGTAAGTGTCAATTCATTAGAAGCAGCCAAAGCCGACAAAGGTCCAGCCCGAGACAAGGCATATTGGCTTGCGAAAGATCGTAGATACGGTGCGAGGGGTAGAATTCGTGCAAATGCGGCAATAACTTCGACTTGATCAACGTTGAATTCGGCCAATATCCAACGCGCAGCCAAATCCACGAATATCGGCTCGTATATGTAAAAAAAACTTTCTGTGCATCTAGGTCTCAACGCGCCCACCGCAAGCGCATTCAAGTACTGAGTCCCAGAAGCTGTGCGAATGAGTTCCGCAATCTCATTCGGAAGCAGCTCAAAGAGCTGTGACTCATTAAGAGCCTCCTCGAAGGCAGGTTTGGCATCCATACCGTACCCTGCCACCAAAGGAACTCTGCGATGGAACGATTGAAGAAGAAAAGGTTCTCCAACAGCGCTACACTTTTTTTTTTGGTATCTTTTTTCTGCCCCCCGATTGTGGCACGGCCCCCACAAAAAGGTGCTCACCGCCTTTACATAAGCACGGAGCTTGCGCCACACCTCCGGACGATAGCACAGGCAAGTGGTCGAGGCTGTTCCTAAAGATCAACCAGGGTTTCAGCGACAAACGGCCATGGTCTCCTTGTTCTGCGACGTGAAACGCTTACATGATTCGCCATGTCAATGATGCAGCCTGGGTCAGAATCTGAAGCCCCGTCACCTTCTGCAGAGTCATGGAACCAAGGCCCCCGGTTTCCGCGTAATCGCCGCAGCCCATCGCAACCTCTCCCCCATATAAGAGAGCCTTTGGGGAGTAACCTGGACGAGCCGTGAGTACTGATCGACCCAGTATCTAGCGCCAAATGTGTATCACTAAGAATTTACAGGATATCATTCAAACGAAAACCGAGGCACCGACCCACATTCAGTCTCTCGAATATACTCTCCAACACCTTCGGCGGAAACTCCAACTTTGGTCCTTCAGGCCACCGCGATGGACAGCCCCTAAGAGACGTACCACAATCCACCGGCGAATCGGCAAGTGGCAATGGGAACCATAACGCGCAGAAAGAGGGTGGTCTGTTAGACTGGTATGTGGAGGGCCCAGGGCGTCGGGTGGGCTATGATGATTTTACCGCAATCGACTGGATTTTTGAATACTCTAAAGAGCGCCAACGGAAGAGACTCCTGTCTGCGAGTGGGCAAGGGATCGTCGGTCATGCTCGCAGACTGCTTGATGCCAGCAATGTCTGGTTGGTTTTAATTGCTACGGGAATTTCAGTTGGAATTATTGCAGGATCCATCGATATTGTTAGTAACTGGTTGGGAGATATCAAAACAGGGTACTGCAAAAATGGCTCCGGCGGGGGTAAATTCTACCTAAATCGCAGCTTTTGCTGCTGGGGTCACGAAGGGGGTGAGAAATTGCGCTACTTGCAACCTGAGCGAAGTTACTGACTAAAAATATAGACCCTTCCAATTGCTTGGATTGGACGCCGTGGGGAAAGGCGCTTGGAGCTACTTCTTCGGGTGGTGTCTACACTGTGGAATACATCTTCTATGTTCTTTACTCGGTACGTGCACGCACTGACTTTTTCCAAGCTCTCTGACCAACGATACAGGTTTTGTTTGCTGTCTGTGCCACTATCTTGGTTAGGAACTATGCCATTTACGCGCGACATAGCGGAATTCCCGAAATCAAGACCGTTTTAGGCGGCTTCGTGATAAGACATTTTATGGGCCCTTGGACACTCGCGATCAAATCGCTCGGTTTGGTTGGTCATTCCAAGTCCTACGCCCACGTGCCATTTTGCTAACAATGCCAAAGTGCTTATCCGTCGCATCTGGTATGTGGCTGGGCAAAGAGGGGCCTCTTGTCCACGTTGCATGTTGCTGCGCCAGCGTCATTATGAAAGCATTTGACGGCCTTAATTCTAATGAAGGCAATTATACCCCGGTTTCCCAGGCATAACTAGGTTCTAAAAGTTTGTAGCACGGAAACGTGAGGTGCTCTCAGCGGCTGCGGCTGCGGGGATCTCCGTTGCATTTGGGGCGCCAATTGGTGGTGTCTTGTTCAGCTTGGAGGTACGTAATTTGCAGCGACGCTTCATCTGCCACTTGCTGATGATGAGATCAAGCAATTATCATATTATTTTCCCGACAAAGCAATGTGGCAAAGTTTTGTCTGTGCCATGCTTGCAGCAGTGACTCTGCAAGCACTTAATCCCTTTCGTACGGGGAAGATTGTTCTCTACGAAGTCACTTATACAAGAGGGTGGCATCGCTTTGAGATGATTCCGTTCGTCGTACTTGGTATCGTAGGTGGACTCTACGGGGCATTCCTCATTCGATTGAATATGAGAGTTGCAAAATGGCGACGGTCTCGAAATTTCTCCTACCCAATTCTGGAGGTCATGGTCGTAGCCCTACTCAGCGCCCTGATTAATTTTCCGAATATTTTCATGAGAGCCCAAAACTCCGAGCTTGTTCATTCCTTATTTGCTGAATGTGGAACAGGAGTTGCGGACCCTTTTGGCCTTTGCAAAACCTCCGCTACCACAATAGTCATGTTACTGGTCGCCGCGATTCTTGGGTTTTTCCTCGCTTCAGCGACATTCGGTATGGATATCCCTGCTGGTATCATTCTGCCCTCTTTCGCAATTGGCGCTCTATACGGACGGGCCTTGGGCACGGGTTTCAAGATGTGGCAGGACGCATATCCGGATTTTTTCCTGTTTGGCAACTGCGAGCCCGATATCCCTTGTGTGACCCCCGGACTTTATGCAATTGTTGGCGCAGCTTCCGCCCTCGGTGGTGCCACCCGAATGACCGTATCAATTGTGGTTATCATGTTTGAGCTCACAGGCGCCTTGACCTACGTGATACCCATCATGATCGCAGTCATGCTGTCTAAGTGGTGCGGAGATATTTTTGGCAAACGGGGCATCTATGAATCCTGGATCCAGCTGAATGAATACCCATTCCTCGATCACCGCGATGATACAGCGCCACCCGATGTGCCCGCCCATACAGTAATGACCAAGGTAGATGATCTTACACTGATAACCGCTGTCGGCCACACAATCGGCTCTTTGCGCAACCTTCTTCAGACGACTTCTTACCGCGGATTTCCCGTCGTGACCGACACATCGAACCCTATCCTTCTCGGCTTTATTTCACGCAGCGAGCTCTCGTTCGCTTTGAAATCACCAATCTCTCCTTCCGATCAAGAACTATCCAATTCGACGCAAGTTTTCTTTGCCCACCAGCCCTTTGCGGACCCTATGGATACGCTCGATCTTCGTCCCTGGATGGACCAGACACCCATCACTCTCAATAGCGGTACAACCTTTTTAATTGTGCTTCGGATGTTCCAGAGGCTCGGACTCCGCTACGTTCTCTTCTCTGATAAAGGTGTTCTTCAAGGGCTACTCACCAAGAAGGACATCTGGTCTGTCCTCAACGATCCTCTTTCTCGACGGGACGAATGGCCGAGAGGCGATTCCTTCGGGGAAGGCCATGGATCCGAAGCTGTTGGCCTACTCGAAGGTGATGATGGAACCAGCCTCGCCAGTTCTCTGGAGATACGGGAGTCACTATAATCGTCCAGGCCTGGAGAGATATCTCAATACAATTTACGATCTATGTTAGATTTAGATGTTCAATATTTGATGTAGCTATTTTTGCTGGATTGGCGTTCATTTTTGCCTCGGACCTACATAATCTTTTGCTATTTTGCTCTTGAATTGGTAACCAAGCTTTGCTAATCTATTAGAGAAGACTAGGCTTGAATGAATTATGCCTCTTGGATATTCAAAGTCATTTTTAGGACCTAAACCTCAAAAGCTGTGTGATCATAACTGGTCAAAATATATAGTTCCCATCGTATCCTTCGCCCAGCGGTAGAGGTAGAGTCATCAGCCACCGTACTTCCATTTCCTCAAAATAGCTATATATGCAATATTTAGAATATAATTAGGAGTATAGCCACTAGATTGTCTCTTTTCTAGAAAAGTCCAAAAAAATTATAGGTACATCATCAGGTCGAGATGTCCGCATTTGACTCACCCCTCATATTCTGCCACCCCAATATCCCTCACCGCCTTCATGACATCTCCGAAGTTGCTCCGACGATAATTCCACATCTCCAACAAGCAACCATCTTCACAACTATTGCAGAAAAGCCCAGAATCCCAGAGATTCTGCATCGGAAGCTATGATGGCTGATCCATTCGAAGTGCGCATGCGATTCACCGCGCAGCTCCAACACCTAAATGCATCCGTCACCTCATCTCAAAAAGCAGCACATTATGCGCTGAGATACCGCGACATGGACGAGGATCTTCACTCGTGCATTTTAGAACAACTGGAAAGGGTAAGCTAATCAAAATCTCTATCCTCCGTCTATATCTGATGTGAATAACCTAAATTTGACTGATCTTTGCTCGCCTAATAGAACAACATGAACAATCGGGCGAATATTCTGTACTTCATCGAGCAGTTCTGTGAAATGGCCACAAAGGAAGACCACCCGCCCTATGTGCGCATGATCCAGAGGGATATTTTCCGTGTTGTTGATTCGGTAGCACCCGCGGACGGCTCCGGAGCTGCAAATGTCAAGCACGTTCGTCGGGTTCTAAAGGGATTGCTGAGCAAGGAGATTCTCTCTGCGGAGACCGTTGCGGAGATCGACGCAGGATTGAAGGAGCGGGAGACGCACGCTGCGCATTTGGACCTGGAAGCCGAGGATGGCGGCGCGGAGGCCGGGACGAAATCGAAAAGCGGGACCCCGCGGGGCTCGAGGCCGAATGGGGTGCGGGTGGATAAGAGACAGATTGAGCAGCGGATTGAGGAAGATCGAGAGCGGAATAAACGACTTCGGGAGAGTATGTGGACTGTCAGTGGGGATGATGGTGATGAGCATGGCAAATTCTGGGACGAGACGAGTGATATTGGGGAGGACGACTTTATGGCTGCGAATGAAGAGCTGATGGAGCGGAATCAAATGGTTGGTGCCGTGTAGCACTCTTTATGGACATGGCCTTTGTTATTCTTGCTCTTGGGTTGGGAGTTAGGGAACTAAAAACAGGCGATTGGCGTATTTGTTTCTAGGGTTTTGGGTTACAGTTAAGATACCATGATCTGATGATGTATATTGCTATATTACTGTCATTATTGATGATATGAAATATTCGACCCATGTTTTTCTGCAAAGTACCCCATCCTCCCTTTTCATTGTATAGGCGCCAAGCTCGATATTCCCAAAGTCACCCTCCACGCCTGTCCCAAGACCATTTAAGGAAATATGGATATAAAAACACGCAGTTGATGATGGCAAACAAATAGCGAGGCAAACTCCTAGCCCCTCACAAATGATCCAATCCACTATTAGCACAAACCATACGATCCTATACGTAGAGTCAAAACCAAATCCACACTCAACAATCAATACCCCAACAGGAACACTTACCAGAATCCAAGTAGGTACAAATGACACTATAAACCGAGCTACCGATGACATCGTTCCCCTCGAAACAGGACCACTCGCACCCCCAAGGACGTCATTTACCAGCCGTCTCGCAAACACAGAGGGTGACATAGCGCCCGATATCAACTGCCCAGCCGCGAACTCGTTGATCTCCTTCGACGCTCCCTTGTACTGCGAATCTGCAGGGAGTTCCACCCTAGGGGCGTTTGCGAAGATATTCGTCCCCACGGATCCCGTCAAGGAAGTCACGACTTTGACTCCTAGGGGGGCCATTTCAACGCGGAGGGCCTCGCTGTACGATTTCACCGCTGCTTTGGTAGCGCTATAGAAGGCTATATTATATATTGTTTAGTCGAGCAAATTTCTAATCGTCTGGCTCCCCGGGGGAGGACGGGAGGGAAGATACGTACAGTGGTAAGGCAGATGCAGAAGACCAGCAATAGAAGCCATATTCACGATACTTCCCTTTGCTGCAATTACCAGCGGAGCAAACGCATTTGTCACATTAACCAGACCCCAGACGTTTACATCGAATAGCTTCCTGGCCTGCTCAACATCCGTATCAAGCGCTGGCATCACCAATACCTGGCCGGAATTGTTGACCAGGTAGTCCAGTTTCCCGCCGGTTTTGGTTGTGACAGCCTCCACCGCGGCGGCGATATCAGTGGACGATAACACGTCGAGCTGAATTAGAGTCACATTGGGCAATTTCTCGAGATGCGAGATTTTAGATAGTGATCGGGCTGTCGCAAAGACGTGCAAGCCTCGATCGTGGAATGCCTCAACTAGAGCAGAGCCAATGCCGCCGGCGCTGCAGCCGGTGATCAGGACAGTTTTGAGGGGTTGTGCACTGGATTGAGCCATGACGATAGATTGCGAATCAGAGTCACTAGAAGTAGTGGGAGGTGAGAGGGAGAAAAGAAGTGTGAAAAATCTCTGTTGGTACCTCGAGTTAAAGTAAGTGTTGGTGAAGCAGTTGTCACCAATCAGCGACCTTTGGTGCTGGTGCGAGTTGGATCGGATTCGACCGAAGTCGACCGATTTCGACCGATTTACCAAGATTTTGAATATTTCAAATTTCTCGGCCTTTCTTGCACCATTTTATCCTGTCTTGGCTTATCCATGCTCGAGATTCTTAACCAAAATAGGCCTTGCAAACCATTTCCTCCATACCATTCCATCATAGCAACCATGTCTTCAAGGAGCCAAGGGGATCGGATCGAGGGAGATAGGATCTAAGGTGTATTAGGCTTAGCGGCCGCCCTGGTGCAGCCTATTAATTCCAAGTTGTATTTTAGCTCATCCTATCTGGATTTAGTATTTGAGACTATTCCTAAAGTAGAACTGCCGGCTTTCGCCGCCTGCAAGAGTATAACGGCAAGACGTCCAATCAGCTTGTTTGAATGATGATCTCATTAGCGACAAAACAATCCTCAGGCTATAAACGTCGACCATGTGGGGGTGCAGTATAGACAATGATGACCTCTTCTCACCGGTACAATTTGCGCCCGAGACCTGGCAGGGCACACCTCGAAAATGTTGCTGTGGAATCAGAATCTCAGGGAGGCTCCACGCCTATGTGCTGCCGAGAAGATGATAACCATCACCTCGCTGCACCCGTAGCAGTGGAATGTTCCGAACTGGCGAGGTCTGATGAACATCATCTCTCTGCACCGTCAGAAGCAGCCTTGGGGATTTACCTGCAGACAGCCGTTTGCTCTACCAGGCCCCGCGAAAATGGACTCTCAATCATCTCAGAATCGCAAATGTTCAACAGAAGCTCGATGTGCCTTTGGACAGAATTGTGGATGCGAGATATGTTCCTCCTGAGGGTGACCCAGGTAAGTGGGCATCTAGATAGAATTGGCAATCCATTCTAACACCTGGAAAACAGACTTCGAGCGCATTGCAAATCAATTCCAAGGTAATATTGCTGAAGAAGAAGATCCTGACATAGAAGAAAGCGACATTGGTGGTACAAAAAATCCATTTTTCCGTTTCTTCTACGACGTGCGAATTTATAAGCTGTATGGGTTTTTGGAATCGTACGATGGCAACGTTCGTGTCGTGGGCACTATTCTCCGGGAGATGTACCCGGATCGGTCCTTGTTCGTCTCATCACACACGTATATTTTCTAGGACTCGCTTTTAACATGACTAGAGCTTTGAAAGACTTGAGCCGCCTTCCACTAAGTATTTCTTCGCTTAAGGCTGGGAAGGGTGTGTTTGTTGATGGTTCTATTCTATGAATTTCGAAGGCGACTAATGAGATGGGTATCCCGTTGTGCGTCGTGTTGGTATGTTCCCTGCACTTCTGCTTGCTTTTCTTTCGCTAACAAGATAAATCGACCCAGCGTAAGCAAGAGCCAGGTGATCTAGGAATGGCACGATGTAAGGTCCCGCAGCTTTTATTACAGGCAAATATAGTGTTCAACTACGATAAGAATTTTGAAAACTACGAGGCCTTCCTCATCAGCGCCGAGAACTACACCTACACCATTATCCGAGCTATTGTGTCCCCAGAGTGCCTTCGAAGCATTCGGGCTTGCGGTCTGGTATCTGGTACTTTTCAGGCATTACGTAGTAGGTCGTTTGATATCACCCACTGGGAAACACGCAAGGAATTCTTGAGGGGTATCATGGGACTGGGGAGGTATTTTATTCATCGTCGAGAATTTCTTTTTCCTATGCGAAAGTAACGTATTGTAGGTTGAAGGTATCGGTGACTGCAAATTGAATGTTACTATCGCCATAGTCAATAATATGATTCTTCGTTCTTCGTTCTCTGCATTTGCATGAGCTATGTTTGCTTTTTATATACTCCTCCTTGATGGGTGGCCCACTAGCCCCACTAGCGACTACCGGAGAAAAGTGGCACCGACAATGTTTGATAAATTTGGGACCAAAAAAAAACCTCCGATTATGGGCGCAACAACATTTCTCCAGGACATAATCCCTCTATGTTTTCGCAAATCGTCACAAGAGCAAAGGGGCTTTTTCAACCTGGACGAGATTCCGCTGAAGCCTCACCTAGTCGCCACATCGACACCAGCAATCAGCCAGAGGCCGCCTTTGCCAACCAATCGAAGATGGTCACAGCTACCCGCCGACGCACATTCGGAGGTGATGACGACTCCCCCACAGAAAATGTTCTCACTAATGGACTGAGCGAAACGAATGGAAAGAGGAAGCCGGAATCTGTCAACTCCGCCAGCAATGATACCCCGCGCAATAAACGGAGAAAGAAGGCCAGCCCGGAGGTGGAGGATGAAGCGGAGCGGGAGGAGACGACGGGGTCATCCATGAACGGGGCACATGTGCGATTCGATAGTGAAGAACCAGTACTACCAGAGGTTACCGAGCTAGAGGGGATACCAAGCAATCAAGAAGCGCTACGGGTTGATACTGAGGACGATAGCGACGACGAGGCCCCGGAGGCTGTTGATAATTCCGCCATTCTCTCTAAGATCCGATCGGAAGCTAAGAAGCAGGAGAAAGCAAGGCAAATGTTCGTGATCTTGCATAAAGCCTCTATCCTCCACAGCTGTGGCGTGACTTCGGCACCATACTGACAATTGAACAGAGAAGAACAACTCCAAAAGGAAAAGAGACGAAAGCTAGATGAAAAGCGAAAACTACAGGCGAAGTCTTCAACAAAGAAGAAAGAGGTTTCTGATGATTTGGTTTCCGAAAGTTCAGCAACCCTTCAAGGTTCTTATACACAAGACATAAGACGTTCAGCTCTTCCCGCTTTACTTCCGGACGATGTTCTGAATGCCATCCCTGAGATGCGACCCCCGACCCCTCCGCCTGAGACAATGGACCTGGCTCAGAAGAAGCCAACCAAGCTCAGATTCCTTGATAAGAAGGAAAAGGCACCCAAGGACGTGAGGATGGGCGACGTGACAATTAGAGTTCTGGGAGAAGACGGCTCCCGTAAGAAGTCCGGAACAACCCTACCACCCAAAGCCTCGAAGCCCGGGCGAAGCTCGAGAGAAAACTGGCTCCAGCAGACTCGCAGCACGGGCTACGTCAACGGCCTTAGAAGAACCGGCGGCTCAAAGGGATTTGTACGAAAATAATCGCATTTCGGTTGCAACCTCTAACGTCTAATTGAAAATTTTGGGAGTCGAATTATTTACGAATATTGCGAAGATTGAGCGAATTGTTCAGTCTTACCTGACTTGTTGAGGTTGTGGTTTGCTAGCCTCGAGCCGCTCATGATCGACAAAAATTATACCTCGACCTCAGTAGCTTACTTTCGGTCATTCTGCGTCTTTTGGAACGAGCAGATATTGGAGTTCATTGCATATAACATTGTAAGGAGCAGGTTGTCTTGTACATAGTTTTTTTTTTTTTCCCTTTGACAAGTGGCGAAATTTCGGTTGGCTGGGACGAAGCATTAAAAGCTGCTTTCTTTTGTTGGCCAGTCTTTGCTTTTTTTTTTTTTAAGCCGGTTATTTTCTCTAGAATCATTCTAAAACCTATTCCATCCTAATTGAGCCCAGAAGCTCTTCCAGTGAAGCCTCTTGATATTTGATTTTATAGGAGTAGCTTTCCGGATCTCGCAGACAATGGCAACGGCCAGCGAGAGCACGTGCGGAGCTTGGACTCTGGAGCTTCTTCAACGCTCAACGGCCATCACCGCTGCCAAGCTTTTCTCTTCCTCGACAACAACCCATTCGTGTCCGTCTTCAGGAACGGATTCACTTATCGCAATTCTAATCGGAAGCGTGACCTAGATTCCGTTTCACTGCCCATACCCTTTGCCAGACCCAACATGACTTCCACCACTGAATCGTCTCCCCTCCTCCCTCACCCGGCATCCGCCAATACGTCACCGTCACCGCGAGGAAGCCGACCACCGCGAACCGTAACCTTCAACCCACTCGCAACTGTGAGCACATATCATGACAACACCTCCGCCGACCCCACCTTCAGACCATTGAATTCGTCTCCCTCATCAGTCCCGAGTTCGTCGCCCAGTCAGCCCCGCCCCACTGGACTATCCGCTCTCAATAGCAAGCTCCGC
The DNA here is from genome assembly GCA_027569095.1 of Aspergillus conjunctus. Lineage (NCBI taxonomy): Eukaryota > Fungi > Ascomycota > Eurotiomycetes > Eurotiales > Aspergillaceae > Aspergillus > Aspergillus conjunctus. The sequence goes on along the minus strand of JAPDEL010000030.1, from coordinate 182,485 downwards.
CGTCGCAACAGCCATGGTGCTCCGTATAGCGCAGCAGTCTCGACAATCGCACCAACTCCCAAGGTTGGCCCTCAGCGAACAACAAAGAAAGCACAGAAGTTGAAATTGCTCCCTGATCCGGTGACTGAAGAGGAAGTTCTGGAGGATGACATCCCCTCGGATGTATACACACAAATCACTCGAATCAAAGAGCCGGCCGCCAGAAGTCTTGCTGCAAGGTTAGGAAAGGCAGATCGAGATCGATTACCCCGGGTAAGCGCGTATTGCACAGCCAATTCGTATCGACTGGAGGGGGTTTTCAAATTTCTCAAGTCTCGCTCTAGAACCCGAGGTGCCAACCCCAAGCTGTATGACGAGTGTGTTTATTCACCCTTTGATTACGAATTCGAGGAGAAACAAAAGGGTCCCCGAAATGGGATCATTAATGAGTTTAGCACAACGGACCGTCAGACTCCGGAGCGGCCTCCGAGAGAACGCAGGTTTTCGGATAGTGCAGTCGAGGTGGACGACATCACAAAAAGTCGAAGGGAAGAGCTCATTGATTTGCGGGATCCGGATTCCCCTTCCGCCGCGCAGCATGCGCCGGAAAGCTCAACAGTAACTGAACACACGGCGGATTTTGATACCACCATTCATACACCGGAAGTGTTTCTTTTTGATTATGGCACGGTCGTTATCTGGGGGATGTCACCGGCCCAAGAGTCACGCTTTTTATCCGATATATCCAAATTTGCGACATCTATCCTAAGCCCAGAGGATACCCAGGTGGAGAATTTTAATTTCTACTATGCCCGCGAGTACCAGGCCCGGATCTACAATGATTTCATCTCCCTTCGCGACCCCCGCAACTACATGATCAAACTTGCCATTTCACACGCACTCGCCCAGTCAGTCAAGACGTCCCTCTTTGAGGACCTAGTGTCCGAGACAATTTCAAACACCGCACCCTTACCGGCCCAGATTGCTCAGACCGGAAGTGTCAATCTAACGCGACGCCAGATCAACATGCAAGTTGGAGAGCTCTTCATCTTGCGGATTAATATTCATTTACAGGGCTCCGTCCTCGACAGCCCTGAACTGATGTGGGCAGAACCCCAGCTCGAGCCTGTCTACCAAGCAGTCCGGAGCTATCTCGAGATGGACCAACGCGTGAGTCTCCTAACGGAGCGATTAGACGTGATTGCAGATCTTCTTGCAGTATTAAAGGACCAATTGACTCACCGCCACGGTGAGTATCTGGAATGGATAGGTGGGTTTCTCCCTTCTTGCTTTTACCTAGTAGATTAGCTAACGTCTGTCTACAGTCATCGTCCTCATTGCAGCCGAAATTCTCGTCGCTGCTATTAATATCGTAGTTGATCTCTACGCTGGCGTTGAATAAGCAGAAGCCCAAGCTGGTTTTTTTACAACTATACAAAGGATTGGCTCACTTTTCATTCTATTATCATATTTGACCGAGCACCGGCGTCGGGGGAGCGATTCATTACGGGACATTTTTGCATTGTGGGCACACATTTGGCCATTTCGTTGGAGATTCTTAGGCTTGATATGATACCTCTTATAATCAAAATAATAATTTAGCCAAGATTTCTCTGGGCTTCTTACCGATGGGATTCAAGGAAGTAAGACGCTCTATTCTGCTATCATTCAGTTTATTCCTTGATCTTCAATGCTATAAGAATTAAATGTATAATTTTGAGCCAGTAAAAAGACAAGCAACAGGTCCTAATAAACCCGCCAGGTTGATAAGAAGACAAATGGAGAAAGAAGTAATATAATAAAAGAATAATAGAAAGGACAAGGAAATGCCCCCCGTAAAGCAGAAACAAGTACCGAAAGTGTAGGATCGCCCCGTCGATGATTCTCTTGCTTTCCTCACATGACCAACAAAAGAAAAGAGAAAAAAAACATAGTAAACAGTCATCAGTTATTCATGCAAACTCCAAAATTAATGATAGAAAAACGGGAAAGTAAAAAAAAAAAAAAAGAAAGGAAAGAGAGTAAATCAAGCCTAACTCTCCTCCTTCGGCTCCTTCGAATCTATATCCATCGGGGTCGTCGCCGAATTATTCTCCGCAGATGGATCAGGAACCGGCTCCCCGGACGGAGAGTCCCGGGCCTGGCTTCCGCGATCACTGCCCGCGTATCCATTATTAGCGGTTTCCTTCTCGCCTCCAGAAGCAGAGCCGTTGCTGCCCGGCTGGATGCGGAACGAGGAGGTCATATCTTCTTGTGTCGGGGCGGGAGCCAGGCGCGGCCAGTTTGAGGATGAGGAGCCAGCTGCTGCTGCTGTCCCGGTGGCTTCGGGGGTGTCGTTCGCGCCGGCGCCTGCTTCCTCTTCGCCATCCGTGGGGAGGTTCGGTTTCCGGGATCGTTTCACGCGCAGGGGCCGTTCTTGGGGCTGGTCAGGACATGATAGGAGTCAACTTTCTATTCTTTCTTTTTTCCCCCCTCCTTGATTCGGTTACATTTCCATTGAATGATAGTAGGCAGAATAAGAAAGGAAGAAGGGGGTCGGGGAAGGGGGAAAATAAGAATAAAAATAAAAAAAAAACTCACTGTAGGAGGCTGCTCATCCGAGCTCCCTTCTGTCTCATCCTCAAAATAACCCGGTCCATTCTTCCCTCCCTCTGCGTCTCTGGACCCTTCGCCAGAAGCGCCATTCAGGGCGGCCGCGCTGGTCATCATGGAGGCCGCGCGGGCGCGCAACTCGGGATTGACGCCTGCCTGTGCCTCCTCGGCCATGCCGGTGACCATGGCGAGCCGTTCGAGCAGGATGCAGGACTCGAGCCGCATCTTCTGGATGTACTGCCATCCGCGGCGGTTGCGGGCGCGCATCAGCTCATTCTCGGCTTCGATCTCGCCGAGGCGTTTCTTGAGGGCGATGCATTTGCGTTTGTAGGCGATTTCGACGCTGGGGGGGTTAGCGGAGGGCTGGGAAGTTGATATCCGGGTTGTTTCCATTGTGCTTAGGTTTTGTGGTGGTTGGGGAGGACTTTTCGGAGATGGAGAGCTGTGTGAAGGGGGATGGGCGTAGAAGGGTGAGAACGGAAGGAAAGAGAGGTGGAATGGGGGTTAATTGGGGTTTTTTAGGATAAGGAGCGACAGGGAGAGGAGAGCAAAGGGAGAAGATGGAGATGCGACGCCGAGCGATGGTTTGGTTTGGTTCGATAGTTAACTGTGAGGTGAAATCGCCAAGAATCTCCAAGGCGGTGACTTTGCTCAACCTCTACATCTACATCCATGATCTCGACTTGTTTCTCTACGTCCGCTTTGTCTTCAACAATACGATCATCATTTATTCCATCATTTATTCACACAATTATTCTAGCCTCTAACACCATGACCGCCTCTAATGACCTCCTGTCGTTGGAAGACCCAGGAACACCTTGAAGGAATCATAACTACGCTTGTCAGCCACGACTACATCCAGAGCCAAAGAGAAGGAAAACACTCACATCAACCATTGGAATCCTGTCAATGTACCCAGCATGACAATTCTCACAGGGAGACCATTCCACAATCCTGAGAATCCAATATTACCATAGATCCTCGACACAGCCGTCATGGCCGACTCCCCAGCTATGCCAGTCAGCACCGCAACCCAACCATCACAAAGCCAGCAGCTTTCAAACGAAATAAAGAAGAAAAAAAAGAAACTTACCCTTTCGATCCGCATTCAATTTACTAACCATCACATCCGCCGGATGACTCACAATCGCACAAAAGATCCCCGCAATATATCCCCCCAAAAAGCTCACCCCGGTCTGCTGCAACCCATTAAAGCTCTCCTTGGGCTTCCCCAGCGACCGATAGATGAGATTGACCGTCTCCTCGAACGTCGCAAACTTGGTCATCGTATACGGGATCTGTCTCGCCCACAGCGGATACAATCCCTTGTAGAGGCCCGACATGCCTTCCTGGGCGACGATCTTCCCCCAGCCCTCGCGCAGAGTAGACGCGAACGGCGGCAGCGTCGTCTGCATGCGCACCTTGATCGCCTCGAACGGGCAGAGCGCCATGTCCGCGAAAAACTCGGCCGACGCGGACGCCCCCAGGAACACCACCGTGCGGTTCATCCCCGGGAACAGCTGGTCGCCGTATAGGTACTTGAAGTACTCGTAGAAGCCGTACTTACCGGCGCCCTGCAGCGAGTAGCCGACGAAGGTCGGGGACCAGCCGAAGAAAATGCCCCGGAGGCCCTCCTTGGAGATGATGGAGCGCCAGGCGGAGAGGTTGGAGGTGTAGATTTTGGGGTCGACTTGTCGGCGGCATTTGACGAGGTCGAGGGGGGTGACGGAGGTGTGGGTTGGGCCTTTTTTTTTTTTGGTTCTCTATTAGATGGCGCTCAAGGTGAGTGCGTAAAAGAAACGCCGGAGATACTGACCACAAGCTTCATATCGGAGATTCAGTCAGTTATACAGTTCTTCATTCACTAGAGATATACATGGTAAGATAAGAGAACCATACCGACTATCCCCCCAATCGTACAGAACCCAAAATACTTGGCCGAATTGGGCTCGATCTTCCCAAAGGGAAGCTTTCTTTCTTGCAACGCCATTCTCTCTCTCAGTCTCAAGTCAAAACGTACGTACGTACGAGCAATCGATACTCGGAAACAAGGATAAAAAACCAATATAGGAGGAGGGATGAAGTCCAGTGATTTATGATTTAGTACTCATGGATTACCCCTTCCTCACCGAAAGGGTAACGTAACAGCTATATAGTCATATAGCGTCGCATAGATACCTCCCAGCTGAAACCCCCGATATAGCCGGATATGGGAGCTGGAGAACACCCACCTCCCTTACTAAGATACCCTAAGCTACCAATGTCGTCAGTTAAAACCAATCCAAGCTTATCTTTTGCGAGGCGAACCAATAATCCACGAATCCAGATCTTGTGTTTCCTTCCCTTCTTTATCCTTCCCCCCCCCTTCTTTGGCTGACGACGTGTTGACTCGGCACTGATTTGCCGAAGCTTATATCAGTTGATCGATCAGTGATCAGTGATCAGGGCATCTTCCGGATGCTGGCGGTTCATTGCTCTATTATCTTGGCGGATATAACATTTATTTCTAGATTTTTGTTACTGCAGTAATCTAGTCCTTTCCTTTCTCTATCACTCTGGCTGAATCAAAGGGTGATTCCCTTCGATGTGAAGTGAACTGGGTGTCGAGGGGGCTGATTGGAATGACGTCATTACTTCCGGGGAATGCCGCTGGGTTTCATTGAACGGCGAAGGCTGATTTATACACGGAGAATCGGAGGCCCAAAGCGCTTATACCATATTTATACATCGTGAATTAAAAAGGTGGGAATCGCTATACTAAGGTATATATGCCCAAAACTCCAAAATATTATATCCCAAGACTCCCCACCTATACCGTATCCATAACAAAACCCTCGTCGTTTAATAATGTCTTTTTTTTTTTTTTTCTTTTTTTTGTAAAGGGTTTCAACCCCGAATTGCATTCGAGATAATCTGTCCATGTGTCTGCGTCGACGTCTCCCTGGCTAGAATCAACGCTAGCTTAATCCCCAGCACGGACCCAATCCGCGCGAGGAAGCTCCGCAGCTGCTGGGCCTGGCTTGGGGTCGCCATGCCACACGATAGGATGTACCAGACGGGCCACATCATGCTGTACACGGAGAAGGCGCGCAGGCGCGGCTTCGCGTCCCGGCTTGAGGACGTGGACGGGTTCCCGAGCGTGTCGACATCGCCAAACGAGAATGGGATGCTGCGGCAGACGTCCGTGATCATTTTCTGGATGAGGCTGGGCACGCCCGGGTCATCGAGTGTCAGCAACATGTGGCTGTTGGTGTTATTCCCCTGTTGTTGTTGGTTTTGGGGGTTGCTGAGGGCGGCGGCTGCGAGAGCCCGACGGAGCTCGAGCATGAGTTGGTGGAGGATGATGCGCATGGCGCGGTAGTAGGTCCAGATCGAGGCGATGGAGACATGTTGATATGTCATTAGGGGTTCGCCGGATTTCTCGGAGTAGACGATCAAGGGGAGCCACTGTTCGGGGAGTTCCTGGCTCCAGGCGCTTAGCTCGAGGTCGAGCTGGCGGCCGGTTTCAATCCAGGTGGTGAGCTTGGCGAGGCTTTTGGCGTCGGAGAAGGAGAGGGTCGGGGCGGTTGCCGGCATGGACGATGTTGTGGCGATGAAGAGTTGGCTGATTTTGGAGGCGGCGAGGATAAGTCGTTCCACCGGATGCGTACCGTTTAATTTGCCTTGCATCCAGTCGGTGTTGATGTTAAATCGGGGTTTTGTTCGCAGGGCTAGTATTTCCACATGCTGATACGGTTAATTTACCAGGCACAGCGAGAGTGCAAAAGGGAAAAGAGGTAAGGGGCTAACCGTATGTGCATATGCAAATTGGAATAAATCGCGGCCCTGCGCATGTCCGAGCTGTCCTTCCCCCCTCAGCTTCATTAAGGCCCCAAACCCTGCCGAATGCGAACTTGCCAGTCCATTTCGTTCACCCGCGATATCCTCAAAAAGCGACAGCAAGACGAGAGTCGTAAACGTCTCGTCCTTGACCGCCTGGGTCTGGGAATCTAGTGCCCGTCGGAGACCCCGAAGCGCCCGGCCATACAGTTCTCGACCGCGTAAAGTCAGCGCAGGCGCCTTGACCTGATTGCTAAGGGTGATGAGGGCTGTCGCATTAACGGCAACTCGCAGACAAGAGGCAGAGGGGCTATCGCTCTCGTCTTTATCTCGGCAGGCGGTAGCATATAACGACGGGAGAAAGTTCAGGTAGCTGGCATACTCGCAGCTATCTGGACCGGCAGTGTACTGGTCGAAGAAATAGCAAATGGCCCGTTCTTCCCAAGTGGAGTCGGCAACATGTTGAAGGGAGAGCGACGGCACGACAGTTGAACCCCGGCCACCGTGCGGGTTGTTGGTGGGGAGTGAGCTGCCAGATCGCTTCACAAGTTGTTCGACTTTGGAGGTCTCGTTCCGGAAGATCGTCTCCAGTCTGTATCCCGGACAGGGTCGTCCATAAACAAGACAGTTGCGACACTCGGGGAGGGCCTCATCGCACTGTCAGATCAAAATTAGCATTAGCATTCCTTTGTGTATCATTCTATTTTGATGTTATCTAGATTCGAGGTCTGTCCCGATCGATGGAACTCTTCTCAACCAATAGGAAAATAATCATGGGGTCGGAGGGGTGCAGATGTAAATTGCCGTCCTACCTTGATCTTGCGTTTGCGGCACAAATAGCATCCAGTGCTTGGCTTTCCTCCATATACCATGTTCACTCAAGAGAAAATATCGATTTCTCTTTGAATAATCGTCGGACTTTTAGGAGTTGCAGTGAATGGTCTTGCAAGACTTCACCTAAGGATAAGAAATGTAGACAAAAAGGGAGAACGCGATCCTGTCAGACTCGGACACCAAGTGGGATAATCGATCTGCTGCCTAGTGGGCAATACTCGAACATGATGAACCAGCACTATGTCGTACGTGCTGGTTAACTTTGTTGCACGGAGGAGAGTTAAGCTATATTAGAAGATGAGGTCCAACCAGTCATCTGTCAGGCGTGAGACCCAATTAATATAATATAAGAACAGGAATAATCACACCAACAAAACAATGATCATCTCACCCACTCGAACCATCAAAAGATAAATTACTCCAGATTTGATGGAGAGCGGAGAAAAGACGCTACGAGCTTAGTCACTCCACGCTAAGTCTGCTCAGTGCTCACATCCTGGAAAGCTTTATTCGTTCGTCTGGGAGTAGCGGAACGATTGAAGCTTCCGAGTGCCGACAGAATTTAGAAGAGTCTTCTGGACCCCGCTTTGAGCAAGAATGTGCATCCTTCTGGCAGAGCTGGTCATTTTCACATGATAGTCTGGGTGAGATCGTACTCAACTTCAACCTAGGCATCTCAAAAACGGTCATATCTTCCCCCCCCATACGGCAGCACTAAGATTGCCCATTACCCTAAACCGGTGGTAATAATGCATCATCCATTCTTTTTAAAAATTCCATAATTAGAAAACCGGGTGTTGAAAGAAGATATATCAAAGACTTTTAGGTATCAAATGAGTCACCACCCGAGGCAGGACCATTTCAAACACAATAAGAAGCCTCGAGAAATGAAGGTAAAAAAAGTCTGAAGAAAGGGTCCCCGTTCGTGCTCCAGCTGGTACCATGGCCAGTAGTGAAGGAGGCCCCGCCATTCCTGATCTGTAACTCCACAAGTTCACACAGCAGAAAATCACACCAGGTTGAGAATCGAGCACAAGAAAAAGAAATACCAGAACACCCAGAATGCAAATGCTAACCACTTCAAGTCCGACCGAATGCCCTGTACCCGCCAGTAGTCCGCCAATGGTAGGAGGTTTGCAAATCTCATAAAGACAAGGAATCGAGCCAACAACGCTGAATCCGCAAAGTAAGAAAAGATTACATGATCGTCATAGCAGACTCGCCAACTATCAAGATGGGGCATCTGGCATGGCTTGATCATCATCGCTGCCCTGAGGTGGGGGTGACGTCGCTAGAAGGGCCCGCGGCCGAGGGCCATCGGTAGCTGCATGGATCCCAGAGCTATTCGAGGAGCTTTCAACAACCGTGGAGCTGTCCCCGGTTTCTTCTGGTGGAGGAGAGAAAGTCCAGACCTAAGGAGGTTTTAGTTATAAAATCGGAGGATCAGAAAAGTAGACGACTGGAGCTTACCTCCATGACCGTACGGCCGGATCGACTGGCCATGATCACTGCCTTCTCCTCCTCAAATGTAACTCGCCAGACAGTTTCTGAGGGCGTGGAAAGCTCCCGCAGAAGTTGCCCCGTTTGGAGACTCCATACCTTGACACGGCCATCACTGCCGCCACTAACAATTCGGGTACTGTCAAACTGCAGACTAGTTACGCTGTTGTCGTGGGCTGCTAGTCGGTGGATAGGCGCCATCTTTGTCAACGACCACACTCGAACCGACCCATCAGAGCCGCCAGTGACCAGAGTATCACCACTCATCTGGAGTTGCCCGACCAAGGATGTGTGTCCTTGGAGGATGGCATGGCACTGGCCAGTGTGAGGATCCCATACCCGGACACTAGTATCAAGACTCCCAGTAGCAATCCGGCGACCATCAAATGCGATCGCATAAATCTGGCTGAAATGACCCGAAAGAGCGCGAAGGAAGCGCCCTTCCGAAATCTTCCAAATTCGGGCAGTGGTATCATAGCTTCCGGAAACAACGATGTCTCCATGAACGGCCAGACATCTGACGCTCGCCTGATGTCCCACCAGGACGTTCCGGCATGTACCGGTGGTGAGATCCCAGATCCGCAGCGTGGTATCTCTGGACCCAGAGATCGCCGTATTCTTGTCCGACATTTTCAGGCAACGCACGGTTGATGTGTGGCCACGTAATAGGTAGATTCCGGCCCTGTAAGAACGGAGCGCTCATTAGTCCCTTGAGGTTGACCCCTAACATAAAAGAAATAGTGGGCTCACCCAGTAGCCATATTCCAAACTCGAACTTCTCGGTCACAGCCGCCGCTCACGAGAATATCATCCCAGGGAACCATGGCCCATACACCCATCACATGGCCTTGCAAAGTCTTCTGGTTCTCACCGTTGGTATCATACACATGGATCTTAGCATTATCCAACGAGGCCACAATATATTTGGGAGTTAAATGTAGACTTGTGACTACGCCATGATCGGTTGATACATGTCGTTGGGTACATCTTCCACCCTTGTTCCACGCGGACTCCACCATATATTTTTGTTTGAAATGGGATCTATACGACAAAGGCCGGGACCGTCGCTTTCTCGACTGCAGGCTGGATAGAGAGTGCCAGTCACCGGACAACGAGCGCGGAAGGTCGGCGAAGCCGTCGCGGGACTGAACAGCGGTGTTGGGTCGCCTCTGGAGCCCACTTACAGAATGGGTACGTTGGTTGTGGATGGGCTCGATAAAATCCCGATCATCCTCGAAGAACCGCCGTTGGGCGTACGCATGCTTTTCGCAAAGGTTTTTCCAGGTGATGTCGTCATTCAAAAGTTCACGCCAGCGCAAGGATACTTGTGAGGCTCTTGCTAAGGTTTTCGGATCGTCGATGAAGGAGAGGACCTATGAACCCCCCCCCCCCCCCCCCAAGTCAGTCAGAATCAACCAAAATAGCCGCAGAATAATCTTTATTAACTCACCCTCAAACAAAGCTCATTTGGAAAAACTTGGAACGGGTCCTTTCTCAGCCGAGGACTAACGTAACTTGATACGAAGCTGAGATGTTGGCTGTCACACAACCCAAGAATACCCTCCAAAAACCGCTGTTTCTTTATGCTCGAAAGGGAACTGAAATGAATGCGGGCGTTCAACAAAATGGCTTCGTCATCGTCGTCGGCCGACTGCCAGGTCGGGGGCCTCTGGTGAGGGGTGGGACTCGGGGCCGGAGTCGGAGGCGACGCAGGCGCTGACGGTAGGAGGTTGGGAGGAATAGGAGTGACAGTCTTATGGGACGAAGACAGCGATCTCGAGTGCGAGCTCATCCCGCTATCCACCGAATCGATACCTGACGCCCGAAAATTGTTCATGGGTTGCGGCGCGATAAACCGGGGTCATAGAGCAGATTAATCCAACCACGCTTGACGACGAATCGAGGTATCCTCACACTGATGTTTCTGCTGATAGACTGTATTCATAGATACGGGGCAGGGCGGAGATTAGCGATAGTGAAGAAAAAAAAAAAAACGAACGTGTAGTAAGATCGTAGAATGATAGCGATCAAGGACAATATGTATATAAGAAGAGGAGGAGGAAGAAAAAAAATAAGAATAGAATAAAGGTGGAGGGGGAAACAGCGAGATAAGAGTGGACGATGCTTCGGCAGGTGGTCTGGGAAAGCGTTGGCGCTGGGGGTGGAAAGTTCAGCTGGGAAGAGAGCGCCGGAGAATAGGGGGGGAGAGAGGAGATGAGGTCGGGAATGAGGTCGTGACGAGAGTCGAGGACTACTATTGGAAGAGGAGAAACGGCGAAGAGGAGAGGAGAGGAGAGCGGAGAAAAGGGCCAGGAAGAGTGATAGGAGTAGAGAGCGAGGAAGGGGATAAATAATAGAATGGAATAGAATAATAAGAGATGGAAAAAAAAAATTGAAGTACGTTTTGTGAGTGACGGAAGTACTCTAGAGATGGCAATAAGCTGTCCGACTGGCTGCTTCACGAGGAACCTCCCGACACCATCCAAAGCAAAGGCCAAAATCACTGAACAAGCGAGAGTCTCGATCATGCGATGTCGTGATGGGCGAGAAGGACTGGACTCTCGTTTCTGTTTCCTTGTCTCCAGTCTCCAGTTTCAACTCAAGGACCCAGCGACTAGCCTGGTCTCTCTGTGTCTTAGTTTGAATCAAGGACCCGGTTTGGCAGCACGGTTTGGCCGATGGGCGGCGGTCAGCAGCAGGTGAGGCTGTGATTAGTGGAGAGACCGCTGCTGATCCACGAATGACACTAGTAATGGGTCCTGGTCGGTTTTCTTGGGCGTCTCAGGAATCAGGATTCTTCTGATCTCGTTGGAGAATAATATGACGGGTGCTGCTTCTGCTGATGATGATGCAGATGAGGTTCAGCTGAACCTAAGTACCTCGAAAATTAGCTTATTATCAGTTCATCGACAACTGCTAGCCAATTATTTATCCCATCCATCCAGATGTTTCGTTTCTTTTTTTTTTCTACCTACTCGACCGCTTCGTGCGTGGCAGCACCGAACTATTGATAATAACGAGTCCGGGTCTTAAGCTCATTCACAGTGGTCCAGTCCTCGATTGAACCTTAATAATGCTCTCCCGGGCGTGCTCCCAAGGTTGGATTGCCAGACGATCGGGAGCTTCCCAAGTCGCTGGGACCCCTAGGGTGGAACCGGCTGTAATAAAGGTATGCCGGGGTATATGACACTTGACGAATTATTTCATCACCGTAGGCATGCTGTCCGAGGTTTGAAGGGTAAGACGGGTTTTATTCAGGGAGGTTGCGTCCCTTTTATAACCGCTGTCTGGGATATCGTTCCTCATCTACGTAAATGTGATTGCACGATCATGTAACTATACTATGATTGGCAAGTAGGTTCCCATGACGAGGGAGGTATATTGTAACAACTAATATATCAACACCAACAACGCAAAGGATAACCTTTCCATCAAATAACGTGGTTCAAACCGTAGTCGCTTCAAAACTGCTTTGGAGATCTCTAACCAAGATAAACACAAGCATAAAAGGGTAAATAAACACATATCGAAAAAGAACTAGAGAGAGAAATGAGGGAGAGAAGCAGGAACAAACAGCAGATTTTTAATGGGCATGTCCTATTTGGAGGAACAGAGGTAGTATCATGCCAATGACAGAAGCAATCAAGTCTCTCATAGACTTGTCGGATTTAACAGGTATATCTCTGGGGTCGTTATAACCGTTTGCCAAGTCGCGTGAAGTTGAACTCGGGCCGTTCTCCTGCATTGTGTGCATGGCCACGTACCTGCAGGCATGGTTAGTAATCTTCTACACCAGGAAAACACATAAGCAGAAGAGTCTTACAAGAATGTACCAGCCGAGAACAGCAAAAGCATTCCCGTGCGCCAGTGGCTGTCCGACGCGTCCCCACTGGAGCCGGAGCCCAGAAGATGGACAAACAGGAAAGTGGCCAAGGCACCCACAGGTGCTGCCAGGCTGAATATCAGCAAATGCGCACGTGCAGCACGGGTAGATAATCCTTGCTTTAGCAAAATCGACGTAAGCCCAAAAGATGCTGGGGCTTTGTGGACCATGATGGCCAAGAAAATGATAAAACTGAGGCCCGTATCGGAACTCGACGCTCCCAGTGCGATTCCGTCCGCCGCGGCATGGATGACAAGCCCCGTGGTTGTTGCAAAGCTGTGGCTACTCCGCGGAATACTGCTGGCATCCAACAGTCCGCCTTCTCGTGAAGGCGAGGAGTTGCGACGGAGACCCGAGCCAAGATTGTCCAAAGAGATGTGGTGGGGAGGCTTTTGCTGCTTGGCTGGAGACGCAAATTCGGGGATTTTGTCGATAAGATACATCAGAATGAAACCACTGATCAAGGCGATGCCAATCCAGGCATGCGGAGAGCCTGTCTCATGATGAACATCAGCCTGTTCCTCACTCGAAGTCTCATCCGTTCGTCCCTGCGCCCTGGAGCGCTGATTCCGTGTGACATGTACGGTGGTTCCAACGTTGTGCGAGTCTGATGATCCCTCCCACAAATGCAAGTCTTCTGGCTCAGAAAATTTCGTAAGGGTGGTAGGAATAGCTTGGTATTGCCAATGGAAAAGAGGCGCTGAGCGGCTGCTGATCGCCTTCTGATTTGCATGTGTGTCTGCGCTGTACAAGGTTTCCACCCCCTCTGGTATAATAACAATCAACGACGTTCCGACCAAAACTCCCATGCCAATGGACGAGATAAATCGTAGTCGTGAGGGGGAAAGCTTGAAGGCTAGCGGCAATGAACCCACGACGAAGGACCTAAAGATACGGATTAAGAAAAATGTCAGTTGGCAAGAAAGCAACACAGAAGACATGAAACCTCAATCGAAGAGCTCACGTAATTGCCATCACAATGCTCAAAACGAGCAAAGTGAAAAGTCCCTCCATGATCGGCCTCTCGTTCCCAGAGCTTGGTCTCCGCTCTAGAGGTCTTCGCTCATGGTGTCAATTCCACAAGAAACACTATTTGCAACGGTCAAGGCGGGGGACGAATATCAGGATCCTTGACAAATCCTTGGGCTTGTCGGGTGGGCTCGAGGGCAAGAGGGTGGGATACGGAGGATGGCCAGCCAAGTTGTCAGCGCAATGGTGATAGTTACTTCGAGTGTCAAAGTCAGGAACAATTCCTCGTACAGAGTGGCCGTGACTGAAAACGTGGCGTCGGGTTGATAACGACCCGCCGCAGTCGGAAGGGGAAAGGGGTGTATTTTCCAGGTTATTCTTGGTAACATCTTAGCCCAGAAGGGAATAATGTTTGGCTCTCATTGGTAGTGATTCGGTTGAATAATACGCAGGGTGTCCTGGTAAGAATGAGGTGGAATTCAGCTGGTAAAAGCCGGTAACTTTTGGGTGTTGGGGCTGAAACACGGGTAATCCCATAACGCCCCTGCCCTACAAGGCACCCAGGTGCTGCCGCTTTAAGGGCCAGCCTTGTCCTCTTCCACTCCATGAGCTTACAGAAATTCTAACACCAATAGAGGAAGATAACAAGCAACGAAAAGCTACAGAGCGATCCTTCATGAAAGGATTTACTGGCCTAAAGCTAACTGTTTACTGACATCTTTTTTTGATGATGTCGAGTAACGTTCCTTGACGTCACGGGGCTTGGACTATAACTTTACTCCGGCCGGAATAATGAGTCGGGCTCGAAAAATCATCTTGACGCTGTCAAGAAATCCTTGCCTATGGAACTGCCACAGAAATCAATGAAATAACGATCTAGGGGGCCAGGCGGTCTTCGAATCTGCAGGATTTGTGGGACAATCTACGATTTGCTGTTACTGGGTGTAATCAACTTCCAAGTATGAGCAATGCTACAAGTGCAATCTCATATATTCAAAAGATATCTCGGGGTCCGCCTTCTTCGACCCCAAATGGCAACGGAGATGATCCCAGCGCTGCCCGGATTTCTTTGTTAATGCGGAGTGGGGAAGTTTAGGGTTTGATGCGGTCCTCAGTGACGAGAGATTGCTCAATTTAGAGTCTGGGATGGCGCAGCTTCGTTATGCAGCGGGGGCACGGCTTATCGGAATGCGTATATCGTGATTTCCGTCGCGTTTGTATGATGCCATTGCCTACAATGAAACTGCTCCCAATAGTTATAGCGCACCGTTCGGATACTTCGGCTCAGAATGGATACGGCGGTTCCGTACTGCACTTGGAAGACGTTCGTGCCTTATTGCTTGGTCTGGCGCTCTGCTTCATCTTCAAATAGCCCACTGACGTTTCCTCCTCCCAATCTGGGTCGAAGCCCCGCCAGCGTGCGAACATTCAGCGTCTCCGTGACGAATGAGGCAATCCACCGGAGATCTTCCAGACCCTAAAATTCCTAAGGATCTGACCTTATACTCCGCAGTGGGATAGGCTCCGTGCTTCATCGTACTGGAGTCGAGCAGCGGATGGAGAATTCAAATATTACTCATGGCCCTAATCAAACTATAGGAACTGAGGTTCCAAAAGGTATAAAAGCCTCGAAAAATCACACTCCCAACTCCCAATTCCATCACCAGCACCAAAAACCAAACTGAAGACAAAGACAATCAATTACAAATTCCAACTACAAAATGAAATTTCTTCTGGCGCTCCTTCCCCTCGCCTTGGCTGCGCCTCACGGCTCTTCCATGGCGCGCAGGCAGGATGATCGGGGCAATTACACGGTCAGTGGCTTAGGATCTCGCAAGCAGGAGATCGTGAGTGCCGGTGGTAACTCCATGGATCTAGCTATTGCCATGCTAGAGACGTTAGTCGCCCCTTTGATCTCGACGGTACCTGACCCTTATGCCAACTTCATACTAGGGAGACCATGACTACCGATTACACTTATGGTTTGAACTATCCTTTGATATATTGACCAAAACGCATCTAATAAGAAAGCAGGGGACGGGAAGACAGGAGGCGCCACCAATTTTGGCATCTTCAAGCAGAACTGGATGATGCTCCGTACATCAACCACGCAGTTCGCTGGGCTCGCCGAGGCGGATGTGGACCAAGGTGCAGTTTTGAAGTAAGTATCTAGAGACAGAACAAACACCAGTGCTAGACCTCTATCACTAACAGAAGCAGCTCGGACCTTGGTGCGGACATCACAGCTCGCCATGAGAGCGAGAGCCACTACGGATTCGAAACCTGGTGCGCTGGGCATCGCAATGGAGCGACTGGTTTGAGCAACCCTAACACCGATGACATTAACAGTGAGTTTCCTCGGTGCTGCAAAGGCTGTCTTCCCTGTGATTACTGACCTCAACTAGCCTACAAGAGCGCCATTGAGTGGATCCAGCAGCAGATTGACAGTGACGAGGCCCACCTGTCTGACGATATTCGCTTCTGGGTGGACGGCACTGCTATCTAAAGGAGAAGGCTAGGAGGGACTGGGAAGGTCGCGTAGACGATTACATCAACTTGCCTAATTCTGAAGGACAGCGTCAAGACTCCCATAGGAGTTGAATCAAAATATATCTCTACCTCTAGGCTAGTCTTAGCGTGTAGGTAGTCCCTCATTTACACTCTACAAATGGAACCATGGTTCAATATCTCAACCCGGGTCCTCGTCAACTTACCTGGGCAAATCTATGTGCTACGCCCTCTTGACTGTAGAGTTATATGGTCCGGTTGGTCGAATTCCGTGATAGTTCAGCCATGTAACTAAATGGCAAAACCAGTTAGATTCGTTAGACGTCACTTTAGCAACCATATTAATGCTATAAGCAGGTGCTAAAAACGTATTACAAGGCCCTACTCGGCTCCGTACCTCCGGCCCTGCGCTTCTATAAAATCCCGCAGTCTTTCCTCCTTCTCATGGACCTTCTCTGGGGTCAAGGTACCGTAGGCTTCATCCGTCTGTGTAATGACCTTCTCCTTCCACCCCGTCCCTTGCTCGCCCAGCACACTCACCTGTACCAACCCATCCCACACCTCTTGCATCGTACCCCCCAGCTTCTCCAGAAAAGCCCTGATCCCACCCTCCCCTCCTCCCTGTTGATAACTCTCGAAGACCCCATTACCCGCCCACCTCGGCCCCAGGCTAGCCATCAGAATCGTATCGAGGTCTTTCACATCCACCACATCCTCCTGGACCAGATAGCACGCCTCCCGCAGCAGCGCAAAGGCAAGGCGATTCCCCACGAAGCCCGGGATCTCCTTCCGAATAACGACCGGACGATGTCGCGAGCCCGCGACGGAAAAATACTCACGGGCGAACTCTACCCGCTCCGGGGCGGTGTAGGGTGCCGGCACGATCTCCAGCAGCGGCATGATATGTGGTGGGTTGAATGGGTGTACCACGAGTAAGCGGGTCTGGTCTTGCATGTTGCGCTGTTGTGCGGAGGCTGCGATGCCCGAGGTGCTGGTCCAGAAATGGGCGGCAGAGGGCGCGAGAGCCTCGATCTGTTTCCAGATGGATTGTTTGAAGGCCAAGTTCTCCGGTCCTTGTTCCTGCACGATGGTGGCGGATGCGCAGGCGGTTTCTAGGGAGGAGTGGATGTGGAGACGGTCGGATAAAATCAGGGAAGCAAATGTAGATGTCGAGTCGGGGGTGGTGGTTGGAGCCAGGAAATTGGGCAGGGTTTTGAAAAGGTATTCTTCAAAGTCTGGCCTTGTGTCGAATACGTCCAGTGTTGTGTTTTTGCGGGAGAGATGGAGAGCTGCCATGGACATGCCGATGGTTCCCATTCCGATCAGGGCGATGCGCTGAGGGTCTGTAGCCATGCTGATAATACCTGATCGTTTGTCGTATAGTGTGATGGGCTCGGGTAGTAGTGAACTGCAAGATTTGGCCGAGTTGTGTCTGCAAGATGAGTTGATAATACTGAGTAGATCTGTTTGCGGGGAAATGGAGCTCCCCACTATATCGGACATCT
Source organism: Aspergillus conjunctus (assembly GCA_027569095.1). NCBI lineage: Eukaryota > Fungi > Ascomycota > Eurotiomycetes > Eurotiales > Aspergillaceae > Aspergillus > Aspergillus conjunctus. Next base: position 164,896 of record JAPDEL010000030.1, on the reverse strand, counting down.
CTCCAACCCTGCTCGATTAACGGTCTTGCAGCCGAGGCTAGGATTCCCCGACGCCACGAATTATGGGGGAAGGAGAAACAAGAGAAGTTTTCTCCACTAGTCTAAGTGATGGCATCGTTAGGTGTAAGATTTTAGACCTGGTCAATGGTTGCTGTTCTGGACTTGTTGAAGAGCAGTATATCCTGAACTTCGCGTGCCTAATGGGCGCGATTGTAAACTTGACAATCCTCCTTCATGAGAGATCTTATCTAGAAATCAATATACTCTCTTGCTTTTTATAAAATAAAGTCTCTCCCCCCCCCCCCCCCTTTTTCAATTAAAATTCATTGAATACTTTCTTTCTGGTGGTTCTTCAAGTCGAGGATTTAAGGCCATCCACGCTAGTCCCCAAAGGGTTATACCCGGTTCACGCGCAACGCGAACTTCCAACGAGCGCGCAAAGAGGAAGAAAAGAGAAGCCCTGTAACTCTCAATACTTCAACCCCCCCCCCCCGATCTATCATTAACCCCCCTTCCATCGGGCGCCACCACTGTCTCCTTGGGAATATCGCGATCGCACACCAGAGCCGTCATCATGTCTGACCAAAGCGACTGTAAGTATTCTCCTTTCCATCAATCCTACCTAGGTATCCAAGCTAAGCTGACGGCTTGGTTTCTCCAGGGAACTGCGACGCCAATGACGCCGTCCACATCACCGTCGTCCAACCTGGCCAACAGAATCCCAAAACCCTTTCTAGTTTTCATCCCGTATTCACATATCCTATCTTCGGAGATGAGCAACAGATATTTGGTTACAAGGGTTTAATCATCCGCCTGCGGTTTGCGGCCCATAACCTCCGTCCGCATGTCCACATCTCTTATGATGATAAGTTCAAGGCTGTGGAAGGTGCCGAACCCGTTGACCTGCTCAAGGCACTGAAACCGTTTGTCGCAGAGGGTAAGTTCCTGCACCAATGTAGCTTTAGTGCAATTAGTCTGACCTTTTGCTTTTTTTGATTTTCAGAGGCGTTTACGACCCTCCCCGAGTACGAGACAGCCCTTCAGGAGCAAGATGCCAGCGGCTTCGTGCCGCCTGGCAAGCTCGTACACAGTTACAAATCTCGTGGGCGATCATACGAAATATGGGCTGGCTCCCTCGCTGATCCGAGAGCACGAGAGCTCCTGAACCGCGCCCAGGTTTTGATCTCACTGTTCATCGAGGCTGGCACGCCTCTTGACCTGGACGACCCCGAGTGGACGCTTGAGCGATGGACGGTCTATTTCGTGTATGCGTTCCTACAACATATTGCTCTCAGGGGAAGGCATCATTTGATGACTAACTTGAATCAGGTACGAAACAGTCGAACCTCCGACCCCCAAGGGCTCCAAGTACTCGCTCGTCGGATACGCGACCACCTATCGCTGGTGGCTATATTCAAGAGATAGAGCGCAAGCGCCGACCGTCAAAGACGACGCATTCCCATTATCCGAGATCCGACCAGCCGACCTCCCAGCTCGTCTGCGCATCGCGCAATTCCTTATCCTTCCGCCCCATCAGCTCTCCGGCCACGGAAATCACCTCTACACAACTATCCACACTGCGTGCTTCAAGGATCCCACAATTGTGGAGCTCACGGTCGAGGATCCCAACGAAGCCTTTGACGTCCTCCGCGACACCGCAGACTACCACATCCTCCACTCAGAGTTCCTCAAGCACGATGTGAACATCAACCCCGACCCGTTCAACGGGAAACCCAAATCCAGGCGCGTACCGACCTCCACCCTCATTCCCACTCCGCTCCTCAATGAAATCCGCACCAATTATAAGATCGCCCCGACGCAATTCGCGCACATCCTGGAGATGTTCCTTCTCGATCGCATCCCGCTTAAGAATCGGCAGAAGGGAGGCGCGAATATGGCCCGGCTCCTCATCAAAAAGCACAGAGCAGACGACCCGAATGACCGTCGCTATTACTGGTGGCGCATGTTGACCAAGCAACGTCTGTATAAGCGTTCTCGCGACATGCTGATTCAATTGAAGTTGGATGAGCGCCACCATGCGCTCGAGGAGACTGTTGCGAATGTCGAGACAGGTTACGAGGAGCTGTTGGGTGCCTTCAACGAGAGAGAGAAGCGTGCTAGTGCTAACGGGGAAGATGAAGAGGAAGAGGAGGAGGAGGAGGAGGAAGAAGAAGAAGAATCAGAAGCTGCCATTGCCAGCAACAAGGAGCAGCGAGCGAAGAGGAAGTTTAGCGTCGAGGATGACGATGATGACGAAGAGAACGCCGAAGACTCCACAGCCTCCAAACGCCCTAAGGTATAAACCAATTTACGAACCAGATAATTGTACCAGAAGAAAAGAAAAAAAGAGAACACTCAATGCCTCCATCGAAACTGTTATGTAACATTAAGGATACAAAATGAAAATGAAGGATACTTCCAACCACTTCATCTCAGTGTATCGTATCGTATCGTATCGTAAATCCCTCCTACATTAAAGCAGATTGAATCGAAGAATGTACAGGGAGCCAGCAAGGAAAAGAAACAGCCACACGCATCCCATCCACCTACGGATGATAACTCGGAGGCGGCCCCATCGTATCCGCCGTCTCCAGCGTATCCAACGTCAGAACCGAAGGCGAATCCAAGCTCATCAAACTGCTCGTGCGAGGCGACATAGCCGTCGACAGACCAGCTGTCGACGATGGCGCCGTCGGCACGGGGGGCGTTTTACTCCGTCGTGTGTTTAACAGCTCGGCAATCTCCCTGTCTCCATCTCTGGCGCGGGCGTAGGCAGCCTCCAGATCGTGTGTCGGGTTGCGGACGAGTTCCCCGACGTACTCGAGGGCTTGTCGGAAGCCCCTGATCTCGGCTTGAATGACGCTACCGGGGTGGTGACTGGGTTCACTGAAGTTGGACTCGGATTGAGCGGGTTGGGATTGCGTGGGATGTTCCATGCGTGGAAGGTCGTTGAGCTGCTGTTGTCGGTGGTGGGTGTTGGGGGAGGTGAGGAAACCATCCCACCATTGGCGCCAACGGAGACGGCGTGCGGCGGAGCGGTAGGCTCGTCGGGCCTGTCGCTCTTCGCGACGGGCAGCGAGGTCGGCTCGTCGTCGGCGACAGTGCATGCTATCATGGCAGATTATGAAGACGAGAACCAGGATGCTGCCGATGAGGGCTGCGAAGACGCCGACAGTGAAGAGGTGTGCCATTTCGTATTCGGTGGAGAGGTCTAGATCTGCCATGGCAGAGTCTTCAAAGGAGTCGTATGAGTAAGGATTGAGTGGAGGCGATGGTGTTACGGAATTGTTAAATTGGTCGTGAGAGGTGGTTGTGTTTTCAACCGTGGAGGCGTACTGTGCGCATTGGTTGTGGTTGGGGCACTGAGAGCAAAATCCAACCGGGAACGCAGACGGTGATGATCCAACCTGGAATTTCGCCTGGCGGAATAGTTCGGGGACTTTGGATAATGTAGCCTTGACTTTGCAGCCGAGAGTTGAGCAGTCCTCCCATTTCGTGGAGTTACTCGAGCAGCTCTCGAGTATTCGGCGCAGCTGGGCTTCCTCTTTCGCGATCTGTTGATTCAATGCATCTGCTGATGCCCTGAGATCCTGTAGCCGGTTCCATAGCGCTTCGAGGCTTTCTTCTGGCTGAGGCTGACTTTTTTCGTTGCTAGTGCTAACCGGAGTTGGCTGTGAGTCCAAGCAGTCGGTGTCCGCCAACTTTCTCCAATTCTCTAGGTACCAATCCGGGATGAGTTCCCATGGTGGATTGCTGAGGCCATGGATTGTAGGTTGCGATGCTTCCATCAAGGACACGGCGAACCCTACATTCTCGCCTAGATCTTCAGCACCCACCTGTTTGAGGCGAACGGTGAGAAGCTGAGACACAAGCTCTCCTGCATCACTTTCAGATATCATGCAAACACTCTCCCAGCTTGCGGAGATTCCCCCATCTGGGTTGCCAGAGAGTGATGGAATCGTGCCAGATCCAGATCCAGAATTCCCATCCCAAGTGTGGTAAAGGTCATCGCCATTGAGAGATATACCTGTCCCATCACAAGCAATGCGGACTTTATGAACCCTTAGTTCGAGGGGCTAATCCATCAAGGTTAGTGAATTGCACTGTTTAGCTCATGCGAAGAGTCCAGCAGAAAGAGCCCTTACGACGCTGGTATGAGAGCCAATCTGATGACACTCTAAGCATACAGCGTGGAATTTCACGACGGTATATTCACTGGCTATGGAAAAGACTCAGGATAAGTAGTCACGAGCGCCAGAAGACGGACTAACTTTCATGAAGGCTAGCAACAGCAGTGGCCGATGCTGTCTCAACCACTGGCAGGGCGGCCACGAGACAAGTAATGGGGACAGCAGAGAGAGGCCATAGTGCAAACTTGGCTGACGAGCGCATACTGAATTGGTTGGGAGAATGGTAGAGAACTACATGTATGCAATATCCCAACCACGTCTGGGCCCGGAGAAGGGGCGCACAGGAGATTATCTTTTGTTATCGATAAATCTGGGTCTTTGTTAAGAAACAAGTAATAATAAATGATGACACTCTAATGCTTCTGGAAGCCAACTGGGCTTCGGAACTACATTTATTCCGGGATGAAGTGACTGACTGACTGCTTGAGCGCCTGTGCGCTGCAGCGGCGAGAAGCTCTTGCTCTTGCACTATTATTCACCAAAACAAGAAGCTATTCTTACGCTGTTGGGATTTTTGGGGTTTGATTCCTTTTTTCCCACGTGCTGTCACTGTATTTTCTCGATTTATTCTCTTCCTTTCTTCTTCACCCGACACTATCCTGGTAACCGGCTTTGCTTTCCACAGCTCAAACCGAACCTCACAATTCAGAATGGTAAATTGAGGAAGCCATATGATATCCTAATTGATGCGCATGCACTAACAATGCGACTTATAGCTCCCTCTGGGCCTCCTAACGGCTGCGCAGGGCCACCCCATGTTGGTCGAGCTCAAGAACGGGGAGACTCTAAACGGACACCTTGCCAATTGCGACAACTGGATGAACCTTATTCTGAAGGAAGTTGTTCAGACCAGCCCGGAGGGTGATCGTTTCTTTCGACTACCAGAGGTCTACATCAGAGGAAACAATGTACGTTATTCCTGGCGCCGAATGAGGTGCCCCTCCCCCACTAACCCGAGGGACTCTAGATCAAATACCTACGAATCCCCGAGGAGATCATCGAAATGGTGAAGGAGCAACAGCAGAACCAACCATCGAATCGCAATCGTGGTCCTCGTGAAGGCGATAGAGGCGGTCGTGGTGGCCGTGGTGGCCGCGGTCGTGGGCGGGGTCGCGGTCGGGGTGGAAGCTAAATATCGACCTTTACGTGCTATTATTGCGATGGAATGAGCCAACGAGACGAAAGATACCCGGGGATATCAAGTAGGTAGTGTCGCTAGGGAGGACCGTTTGGCGGGTTAGTCGAGCATGGCCTGGCGTATCTGGTTGTTGCTTTTCAATGGGAAATCGAGCCATGTGAATTGTTCTTTTAAGCCATAATTATCAAATTAAATATGCCCTTATGGGACTCCAGCTATTTCAGGCTCTTACTCTCTCTCCCCTTTAATAAAACTCTTGGAGAATTCTCCAAGAGCTGCGATAATCACGTGACCCATGAGCTCATTTTGGCTCTCTTCAAGCCTTCGAATTCTTTTGATTTGGCGAACGACGCAAAGATGGCCCCCAAGAGGCTTGTCTTGGATGGACTCTGGAATTGCCTTTGTCCTTCATTTGACATTCATACGTTGAATCGCTCTCGTCTTACGCTTGCGAACAAGCGATTTGGGAGGCAATTTCTCGCATCAACCGCTTTACCATGCTCAATATCAGCATCCCAGCGAAGATGCCGCAACACCCTCTCCACTTCACCGACGCACGAATCCAGCTCCCCCAAAAATAACCATATTGATGGAAATGGGTCAACCAAACACTTCCAAGCTCATAAGGTTGCCGATCAGAAGGGTGGAAACTCCGATATCCCGAACGCGCACCATCAACTACACGACAATAAATGCCCGGAGGATGAGGATCTGTCCTGGCGTACACCGGGCATACCCAAGGCATTTGAAGTTCAATCAACACCGACACTAGAGGCCAAACTCCGATCCTACGCGAGCCGACCCCCGAATGTTCAGAATGCGATGGAAATACTGCGCGTGTTAATTAGAGACCGCCATCTTCGCCCTGAAGCGTGGCACTACAAGGCTCTAATACAATCAAACTCGGACCCTCGTCGCGGAACACCTCTCATCGTGCGCCGACTCCTAGCAGAAATGGAAAGGAATGGGATTCCTACGGACTCCGGGACCCTTCATGCTGCGTTACAGGTACGCATCAGGACATCGCCTGTCAAACAAACCGAAGCTAACATTAGTCTCTGCAATCAAGGCAGTTGCAGTTCACCCGGATTATCTCCTTCGCCAGGACATTTTGCGCATTCTCCGAGACCGATGGCTCCCGTTGAGCCCGGATGGTTGGCATTATGTGGTGGCCGGCCTGATTCGGGAACACCAACTCGAACTGGCACTCGATCATATCGCTCTTATGGAAAGGAAGGATATCATTGTGGAGAGCTGGCTTCATAGTCTTCTCATCTACTATTTGGTAGAATTTGGAGAGTTTGACCAGATTATCCAGCTTATGCGCTCGCGCTCAAGTCAGGGCCACGATATCTCCGTAGATCTGTGGAATCATGTGCTCGATGCGGCGGGTAATGCGTTACACCACGGTGCAACCTGCTTTATATGGGAGAGAATAGTGGAACTGGGATACCTTCACCCATCGCACCAGTTATGCGCTAAGGTGCTTGCAGTTGCATCGAATGAAGGAGATACAGAGCTTGCGGCATCCGTGGCTCGTTTTCTTGACCAGAATGATATTCCCTTGCAAAGAGAAGACTACGAAGAAGTTTGCAAAGCGCATGTCGTAACTGGCAACTTGTATGCCGCATTCGAGACGCTCTGCGAAATGCACCTGGCGGGGGTTGCATTACAACCAAGTTCGACAGAGCCAATTCTTGCTTATACCCTACAGAGAAAGACGCCACCTCGGGAAGTATGGGCAATCCTCAAGCGATTGAAAGCTGCAGGCCTCGAGATCCCCCTCGGATGTGCCAAGGTAGTTATTGAAATCTGTGAGCACGGGGCACTCAATGACCCCTTCGCCGTGGACGACGGGGTTGCATTCTACAAGGAACTTTACACGCTGTGTCGCGAAAAGCCGGATCCCTCACTTTACAACGCCCTGATCAGCATGTGCCGAAGATCAAAGAACACAGAGTCTGGCATGTTCATCGTGAAAGAAATGGCGGCCTTCGACGTGATCCCGGACGTCACCACGTTTGAGCATCTGATTCTCATGTGCCTAGAGTCAGGCAATTTTGAGTCTGCGTATATGTATTTCCATGATCTCCTGGAACGGGGACTCCATCCTTCTGAGGATGTGCGCACTGAAATCCGGGAGCTGTGCGTCGGATCGCATGACAAGTTCGCTGCCAAATTGAGGTATCACCCGGCAATTAGTGAAGGTCTACTCCGGAGTGCGGCTGACGAGGTGCGTGCGGAAGAGGGAACTCGCCTGTTTCACAAAATCCCGACCACTCCAAAGGGGGAAATGGCAGACCTCCAACAGCGTGTTCTCCTGAGAGACCTGGAGCGGGAAAACACGCGTGTAGAACAGGAAAGGAAAGCCTGGGAGGCGCGACGGCGGTATAACAAGGAGCGTCGCAAGAGAAAGAGAAGGATGTTGGCGATTGCGAAGGCTCAGGAAGAGGAAGGCTGGATGAGCTATGAACCTAGCGGGCTTCTTCCTGAGGACGATCCAGTGACGAGCAGTAAGACATCAGGCGGCTAGTCGAGCCGGTTGTATATCACATACACTTTTGATACCCTGTACATTGACAATACTCTCTCTCAATCTATATCACTGTATAACATGTCTATTTCAAGAATGTAAGACGGGAACTTGTCATTAGAAGGGAATGGCTTAAGAGACTCCTCAACAAAGGCTTTTTATGTAGCATTCCGAAACCGTGGTGCGACAAACGGTCCTTATAGGAGACCCTCGGCGAACGACCGTTCATCCCTGCTGGGGAATACAAGTCTTCAAAAAGTATCACCATATCAATCATGATTCTTGATTAAGTGCGTGTCAGAGTGGAACTTGGAAGAGTCAGGACCCTCAGTTTGATCCAATCCAGTTGGCAACCAAACAAGTAACTCCCCGCCGACGAGATGGAGCCCCTGAAATTCCTCTTGATAGGCGATGTTCCAACCTCCAAGTGCGAGTCTCCCAGGATCAACATCCATTGCCAAGGGCGATCGACAGCCGACCATCCAATGTTCGTTGGATGGTAGTTTGGATCTTCTCCACAGGGAGCGCTTCTTCATCTCTTATCCTGATTCTTGATCCCGGGGCAGTAGACTAATTATCTAGACATTCGTTCTATTTAACAGACCCCAACCCCCAGGAAATATCCACCATCAGCACACCCCTTGCTTCATCCGATCGACCATTCTCAAACCTGACCTTTTATTTTGACGTCTCGTCAATCCACCTTTCTCTCTCATCTCTCCCCTCCTCCAACCAGGTACATAAAACACCCCTCCCCTAATCTCTCCATCATGCAAATCACTTCCCTTCTCCCGATCGCTCTCTCCCTCTTCACGACCACCGCCTCCGCCACCACAGCCATCCCCCTCCGAATCGCTGCCGACAGCCCAGCTCTGACGTGGCATGTCTCAAATTTCACCGTCGGCTGTTCCCCCGGCGGCTGCGTCTACGACTTCAGCATTTACGGCGTTGGAACCTCCAACACACCTGGCTTCAACACCACTTGCTCCGGCGTCGCGGCGGATGAGGACTACGTCGAGTGCCAGGATGAGAATGTTCTCGCGGACTTGGTTTACCTACCCTACCCAACGTGGAACCTCAAGGTCGAGCATCGCTGGCGCCAGGGCCAGTACGGCGAACAGCAATTCTTTGCCTATGGCCAGAAGAATATTACCGTTGGCACGGAGCGGTTTACGATCCCTGTGACGGAGGTGTATGGAGTTGCGTGAGAGGCTTAATTAAGCACTGTTGGATAACTATAGAACGCTTCCAGAGGAATCGCCTTGGGAGGAAGGAAATGGATAGGAATCCTCGATTCAAGCCGCAAGGGAATACGGATGAAGCGAGGATGGCTGACTGTGTCATATTATGTGCCTTTTGCTTTGAATACCGGTGTCTGGGTACATCGTAGATCCTAATTGTATTTTAATATGATGCTACACAATAATGAAAACCACACTATCTTCTACTTCTCACACACACCCTGCTCGGTTTCTCCTGTCGGGACGTATAGATTTGTATAGTTACCTTTTTGGCTCTCATTAGACCATGACATCAGCGGCTTGGCACCGGACCAACAGGTTCCAACGCGGAAAACGGTTAAACACCAACACGGCTGACCGACTTGACGACTCCCGAGTGCTCGTGCTCAACAATATTAATCTTGCTTTCTTTGCCATCCGAACACGCCGCTCATCTTGTTTCCTTGAAGGTAAACCCGGCGGAAGGATTGGGGCACCAGACGCATCAATGGTATGGCATAAAATCCCCTTCATATACAACTCCCCTTCGCTTCAATGCATGCCGAGACTAACCTGCTGCTGCTGCTTTCTTGGCTCCATGCAGGCGTCGATCCTCCGACAGATTGTAGCTGGCCCTCGATTACCACATCCTGAGGCTGGTTTGGATCTCTGCTATGTGACAGATAACAGTGAGCTTTCCCCTAACCCCACCCCGCCCCATCCACCACAAGCGCGCACCATCCTGAATTGACTAACCAACCCGGACCATGGAAATCAGTCATCGCAACTTCCGGCCCCTCCTCCAATTACCCAAAGCGAGCCTACAGAACCCCTCTAAAAGACCTGGTCAACTTCCTGGACTCCAAACATGGCTCCGACTGGTGCATTTGGGAGTTCCGCGCTGAGGGAACTGGATACCCCGATTCGGAGGTGTATGGGCGAATCCACCATTTCCCCTTTCCTGATCACCATCCGCCGCCATTTGCGCTCATCCCGGATCTCATGGCAAGTATGCGGAACTGGATACACCGATTAGATGAACCGCAGACGAATACAGGTTCCGATAATGATACAGAAGGAGGCGATAACGATACCCAGATACCCCAGCAGCAGTCAGAAGGAGACGAAGGGAAGAAGCAAAAACGACCAAGAGTCGCAGTCGTACACTGCAAAGCTGGCAAAGGCCGCAGCGGCACCGCAACCTGCAGCTATCTAATCAGCCAGGAAGGTTGGAAAATGGAAGACGCGCTACAACGCTTCACAGAGAGACGGATGCGAGTCGGGTTCGGGTCCGGCGTGAGCATCCCCAGTCAACTCCGCTGGGTGCGCTACGTCGACCAGTGGACGAACCAGCTCGACAAGAAATACGTCGAACGGCCCGTGGAGATCCTAGAGCTGCACATCTGGGGTCTCCGCGACGGCGTCAAAGTTGCCGTGGAAGGGTTCGTCGACCAAGGGCGCAAGATCAAATGTTTCCACCTCTTTGATCGCGATGAGCGGATCGTGATGCGTACCGAAACAGACGCCAGCATCAGCAACGGAAACGGGAACGGGTATGATTATACGAAGACGAACGATTCCTCGCCTCTCTCCCCCGAAACTGCGCTGTCACCGTCTTCCTGGACGAACACCACCCAGCGCAGCGCAACGACGGAATCAGCCGAGTTCCCGACACCGCTCACCTCCGCGGTCCTCCTCCGCCCAAAGACGCCCATCGTCCTCCCATCCGCGGACGTGAACATCGACTTTGAGCGGAAGAGCAAAGCAGCCTACACCGGTCTCGCGATGGTCACCTCCATCGCGCACATCTGGTTCAATCCATACTTCGAGGGAGGCGACAAATACGACTCGGGCGTTTTCGAAGCGGACTGGGAAGCACTAGACGGGATCAAGGGCACAACGAGGAAAGGCATGAAAGCCCTTGATAAATTAAAGGTGGTGTGGCGGTACCAGACACCGCAGAAAGAGGGACAGCCCGGGTCTGTTCCAAGTGGGATCATCACCGAGCCGAAACCGGGAGAGCCGATCCACGAAAGCACGCCGGCGGATTGGAGGCTGCAGACTCAAGACCAGGCGGTGGAAGAGGACGAAGACCTGCCCAGAAAGGACCAGGAGAATATTCCTTCACAGAGTAATGGGGGGGTATTTGCCAAGGTGAAGGATCTAGCTGGGCTTGGTAGTCCTGACTCTACGCCAACAGAGGAGTCTGGCTTGCAACAACGGGAAAACAAAGAGCTCTAGCGACAGTACAGATGTCCTTCGGACTGCGGAACATGATAATTGTGACTTGACTGAGACGGTAAATCAGCCGGCTCTAGATTAAGTGGGACAGTTCAGTTTGATATACATGCGAACGCTACGCGAAACGAGCTATAATCCCTTTATATAATAATTCATCAACATACACGACATATACGTACCGAAACTACGCACTGTCGATGTTGCAATCAACGGATTTGTCTAATAATCGCCGACTAAACCGGCACTAACTGTATAGCATATCTACTGGGGGGATTGTACATGCAGGGATCCTGAACGCCAAGATACAAGGGCAAAAGGAAAGAAAGAAGGACGAGGCATAACACAAGGAAACAACGAACGCAATACATAGCATATCTAGTATATATAACATACGATTACTCAAGAAAGATGAAGCCGCTCCGTATGCTGACGATGCGTCTTCTCTTGACGTCGTAACCGGTCATTTCGTTTGCGCTGATAAACCGCCCGGACCACCCGCTTGATTTGGTCCTCGCCCTGCGCAAAGTTCGCTTTGGCGAGTCCCACCACCGCATCGACCTGCTCGGGCGTGTAGACGAAGTTCCACGTGGAGAGGAAGTCGTCTACATCTGGGTCGATCGAGCCCGGGTGCGGAGTGAGCGGCTCTGCGGACTCAGAGGCAGTGCTGGGGTTTTTGCGCTGGGGTGGGGTGGGGGTCTTAGGGAGGACAGAGGTAGGCGGTAACTCGGGAGCATCGGGGTTGGGGAGTAGAGGGAAGTAGACGACGGCGATGCCGGCGTCTGGGCGCATGAGGTGAAAGTCGGATTCGGAGTGGTCGTCGTGTCGCGGGTCGAAGAGGCGTTTGGAGGGTGGGGGTTTGTCATCGGTGACCTTTTCTTGTTTCGTGCCGACCCAGACGTTGCAGTAGCCTAGATCCGTGCCGTTGAAGGGGGTTGTGCTGCAGGAGGAAGAGTTCTGGGCGTCGGTGATCTTCTTGTTCATTTCTTTCTCCGTCATATGGTCTGTTTCTCGGAGGGCTTCTTCGGTCTTCTCGACGGATTCATCTGCGCGCGGCCACCCGGCTCCCATGGGCCAACCCTTGATCCCTCGTTGCCGTGCGTAGCCGTCCACCACGGCGAGCCAGTTCTCCTGCTTAATGTCTGCCGAGGCATCGAACGCAACGATAATGTCGATGTCTCGACCGGGGCGGAGAAGAGGGTAGATGGGGAGGTTGTTGCTCATCCCTGCATCCATGAGACGCAGGTATTGACTCCGGAATATCGACTCGGGGCAAGATGTGGGTAGCTGGTCTTTCATCCCGAGGGCAAAATTTGGGATGGTGGCAGGGTCGATGGGATGCACTCGAATCAAGTCTTTCGACTTCCCTTGAATCAAAGAATCAATCCCTCCAAACCCCGTAATTCCTCTAACCACCGGCCGGATCTCCTTGTAGTAGTGCGAGAGGGTAGCACAGAAAGCACTGCCCCAGATCCCCATGAGGCCAGGAACGTGGAGCTCAGGGAGCGGCAACGTTCCAGGTAGAATCTCATTCCTTCCACCATTGAAATGTCTTCCCAGAGCCCAGGTAGGTATACCGGCATTGAGTTCCTCGCAGAAGAATTCGTACGGCGTGAATTCGAACCACTGAAACCACGCCTCATTCCTCGACTGTCTCATCAACTGCTCGGGGGTCTGCCGTTTCTTGGTACCATCTTCCTGTCCATCAAGAATCGGTATCTCGTGACGGACAGCGGTGTAGATAGGGAGTGGATGGGCTCCACTGGTGAGATTGAATCTCTGGTTCGACAGCTTGAGATCCTGGTCCGATGCCCCAAGTTCCCCCTTGGGCACGAGCAGTCTCGCGGCTAGCAGCATTCCGTATACATCCACCAAGCCAAAGTCTGCATCAGGGTCTCCTTTAAGCTTCTGGACCAGCCCACTTAGTAGATATTTGTTTGTAGGGGCAGCTGTGAGCGACTTTAGCATGGTTGGTGGAAACGCCATGTGAACACCCAGCCTGCTTTTCAGATGATCGACTAGCTTGTTGAAGTTGCGTCCAGTGATGGATGAATGGTAAAGAGTCTGTAACCAACAGCTACCGCTCACCCCCGCAGTGTAAGTAACGCAGTCCCATAGCCCAGCCTCTTGTGCCGCCAGGTAGGAGCCCGTCCCGGCTACGAGAGCGCGCAAACCACCCCCAGAGCCGCACACAGAGATGATAGGGACGTCGTCCGGGTGGATATCTTGCTCGGGGATATCCAAATAGGAGGACAGCGCCTTCACTGCATGTACCTGCCGCTTTCGTCGGAAAGCCAGCTCCTCATCGCAGAGACTGTCTCCGACACGGACCTTGGCTTCCCACTCGATCTCCGGGTTCAGATGTGGATCATGAGCTTCCCTCCAAATATCGTCAGCCAGGGAGCCAGAAGCCATTGACAGCTCACGCTGCAGCTTTTGCACGGTTTCAGGAAGTAATTTCGTCCAGTCGGGGATTATATAACTCTTGATGTTACCCCCTAGCTCATCAATCCAGTCAGGCGAGCCCACGGATTGCTTGACCCCTTCAAACTTGTGCATGATATTCGTCCACACAGACCCGGAGTCGGCCTCTCCATCAGTAGAATTATCCCCCATGGCTTTTGATAACCGACGGTGTGGCCAATGTGCGGTGATTCTGGTCAGTGGTGTTTGGGAGTCTGAGCGTGGGGATGAATGTTGAGAGTTGTGCCGAGGCCGTTCAATTGAGCAAAGTATGCGGCCTTTGGGGATAAATAAAAACACAGGACGAGGTTTGCGTAGACGAGTTGCCCTCGCAGCGCCCAGATACAGATGGGCACCACGTCTGGCGTGGGGGAGGAGAGAGCAGGAGGATGCCATGTGGGCTGTAGGTCCTACTCATACGCTAGGTAGTGCCTGTGCTGCTGCAGCTCCGGGAGTGGGCCAGACCCCGGCGATCCTCCGTCACCATCGGCGAAAATCGAGGCCTCAGGCCAGCCCCGTTGGGTGTCAATACAATGACGTAATGTCACGTGTGACAGGTCATGGATCATCGTCGAGCCGAGAGTCCCTTCCTGGGACTAGCGTGGATACTGCCACTGTTTGTCCTGTGGGGAAGCAGGAAGGCTGCTGTCTCGCAGGACGAACGAAGCTGGGACGTTGAGAGCTTCCGCTTCACTCAAATTAATTAATAATAATTAATTACCCAGGCAATGCGAAACTGACTTGCTTCCTGAGGCCAGGCGCCTCATTCGGTAGCTGCTCACCTTCCGCTGTGCAACCCCCCTTTTCCATTCTGATCCCGACCTCGACGAGATATGACGACTCCTATTCGTACGATACCCTGACAGCGTTTACATTTTGGGACTTTCTATTTGTTTGTCGATATTTGCGCAACCATGGTTGCTCCCAGGAATGCCGCGTTTGCGGAGGAGAGCGCGGAGGTGGAGGTGCTGTACGCCAACCTCGAAAAGCTCAATCTCCTGACCAAGAAGATCCAAGGCTCTCTCGTGCGGCTCGAGACTGGAGGCAAAGTCGTCAAGCATGCTATTGGGCCTATCTACAGTAATACTCAATCCCTCCAGATCACCAACAGCAACATTGATAAAGTTAATGAAGCTATCGATCGTCTGCGCAAACCCCTCGATGCAAAGAACCGTGAGGAGGGGATTATTCGCGCTGGGTACGTGCCTTACTTGTTTGCCTAATGCACCTTCGTTATGGCTGACAAAAAGAATGAAAAGACCCCAGACCGATGATTTGTCACAATACCTGGCGGCGATGAAACGCGTGGACAACGCACTGGTGGATCTCACATCAACAAATCTAAAATCAAATCAGAAAGCGATTTCCGAATTCACGTCTCTACTGGGTATCGGAAATACGAAGCTTCAAGACCTGCTGCGACTCAAACTAGGCCAGCATGTCACCCCTATTGAACCCTTACACTACTTGACCAAAGGTGCGTATGAACCAACCCTGGCTCAACCGAATTTGAAACTTACCCTTCTGGCGTTGACCTAGATCTCCCATTTCCGTCGATTCCCGAAGATAATCTTGCAGAGATTGGACCTATTTGTACCGCGATAAGCTCAGCCGCAGTCCATACCCCCCATCGTGGGGAAGGCGGCAGTCCCGCTCTCAAGATATATGCCGACATCCGTGGACCTTACATCACCTCAACCCTACAAAATCTTGCCATAGCATCCCTTAACACTGTTAAGCGGAGAGCCGCAGATGGTCCCTACAAGCAAGGCACCAATGGCATCGGCATTTACTCGAACGCTCTAGAAAACATCATATACGCAGAGCATAAGATCATCTCGCAGCTGTTCACAGGTGACCAGCAGGGACTCGCCTTGCAGATGACATGTCGCTCTGCATTGGCCGAGTACTCCAAGACTCTGCGCGAACTTAACCAGTATATCCGCTCGAACCTCATGACCGACTGCTTCCTGGCTTTTGAGATCATTGAGATTGTGACCGCCATGTCTTACCGTGTTGATGCCAAGACCGGTGAACTTAAGAGTTTGTTCATTGAGGCTTTGAGACCAGTCCGTGAGACTGCGAAATCATCTCTGTCAGAACTCCTCGAGGAAACAAAACGTAAAGCTGCGAGTATCACGATCCTTCCGCCAGATGGCGGGTCGGTCCCCCTGGTGAATGAAGTTATGAGCTCTCTCACTACTCTCACGGGTTATTCCGGACCATTAGCCTCTATCTTAACTTCTCTAGGAGATGGAAATTGGCGGTCCACCTCCAACACGTCAACCACTACTCCATTAGATGTCAGCCCCGATAGTTCGACCCTTCTATCCCATTTCATTCTCGACATGATTGAAGCACTCATGATTTCACTCGAATCTCGAGCCCGGGCTTTCCATCGCTCAAAGGCTGTTCAGGGCGTTTTCCTCTCCAACGTCTTTTTTATAGTGGACAGATCTATTCGCTCGAGCCCCGAGCTGGCGAGATATCTTGGATCTGCGGACAGTATCTCACGAATTGATACCTTCCGTAAACGCGCGACCTCGACTTATCTCGATGCCTGGAAGGAAACATCGCAGTATCTCCTCGACGTGCAGTACACATCTCGGGTCGCCGGATCTAACCGACCGGCATCTGGCACTGCTGTTGACTCCGGTGCAATTGTCAAATCTCTCTCTTCTCGAGACAAGGATGCGATCAAAGATAAGTTCAAATCTTTCAACACAAGCTTTGATGACTTGGTTGCACGACACAAAGCTCTGTATATGGAGAGAGAGGTGCGTGGTGTATTAGCCCGCGAAGTACAGGCCGTGCTGGAACCATTGTATGCGCGGTTCTGGGATCGGTATCATGAGATCGACAAAGGAAGGGGCAAGTATGCGAAATATGACAAAGGGAGTCTCTCCGCACAGCTCGCATCTTTGGCATAGTTGTACCTTTTTATCCCCTTTACGCTTCCAAAGACAGAAACTTGATTATAAGACGTGATACCCTTGCAACTAGCTCTGCATGTCTTGATGCGGGGCGTTGCGTTTGGGGGATCTTCGATGTACCTATATAGTACGATATGACTCCGTTGTCCTTTAGATGGCCTTTCATCTAGCCTCTATTATCCAATTTAACAGGGATTGGCCCTTTTCTATCAATTCTTTTTTTATGATTCAATTGACCCCAATAATTGTTGGTGGAAGCTGTCTATCATGTGATGATAACCCCTCCAGATAACGTGACTGATAAGCTGAGACCCCGCTAAAATCGAAGCAAAATTTCCTCCGGGGAAGAAGACAAACTCCCACAGATCCTGCTGCCCCTCCTCACTCCAGCCTCTCAATTCCTTGTGAAAGTGCTTCAATTCCTACCTGGCACAATGTCGGCGAGCAATGATGTCTACCAAACCCCTCTCAACTCGCGCTATGCGAGTAAGTCTGACTGCGAACCCATCCCCCGCTCGCCTCTTTTGATATGGCACCATTGACTAACGAGCGACCTTGGCTTTAACAGGCAGTGAGATGAAATATCTCTTTTCCCCCCGAAACCGCTTTTCTACCTGGAGACAATTGTGGTTGTGGCTCGCAGAGTCCGAGAAAGGTATATCCTCGTTCTTCCGCTCGCCACCCCCACAATCACAGCACTAACAAAGACAGAGCTTGGCCTTGCCATCTCCGATGAGGCCATTGAGCAGATGAAGAAGCATATCGTTATTCAGGATGAGGAGTTCAAGGTTGCTGCAGAGGAGGAGAAGCGTCGACGACACGATGTCATGGCTCACGTCCACGCCTACGGTCAGGTGGCCCCCGCTGCGGCCGGAATCATCCATTGGGGTGCGACTTCGTGCTACTGCACTGATAATGCCGACTTGATCTTCCTCCGTGACGGCCTCGATATCCTGATCCCCAAGCTGGCTGTTGTGATCGATAAGCTGTCCTCATTTGCCAGGGAGTACAAAGATCTGCCCTGTCTCGGTTTCACCCACGGACAGCCCGCTCAGCTCGTGACGGTCGGAAAGAGGGCGTGTCTTTGGATTCAGGACCTGCTGATGGATCTGAGGAACCTCGAGCGTGCACGCGATGACCTACGCTTCCGTGGCGTCAAGGGCACAACCGGTACCCAGGCCTCTTTCCTCCAGATCTTCGACGGAGATCACGAGAAGGTTGAGAAGCTGGATGAGCTTGTTACCGAGAAGGCTGGATTCAACTCTGCCTTTATCATTTCCAGTCAGACATACTCGCGAAAGATCGATGTCGATGTTAGCAATGCCCTTGGATCATTCGGATCCACTTGCGAGCGCATTGGTATCGATATCCGCCACTTGGCCATGCTCAAGGAGCTTGAGGAGCCGTTTGAGAAGGACCAAATTGGTAGCAGTGCTATGGTTTGTACCCGGCTGCTTCGGATAAATCATGCACAGTTCATATCTAACAAGACTCGCAGGCCTACAAGCGTAATCCTATGCGGTCCGAGCGCCTGTGCTCCCTTGGGCGCCACCTCAAGAACCTTCCCAAGGACGCTCTCGATACCTACTCCGCACAGTGGTTTGAGCGCTCATTGGTGAGAGACCATATATACCTTGACTATTCTAGCATCTATTGACTTTTGTTACCAGGATGACAGCGCTATCCGTCGTATCAGTCTTCCCGAACTCTATCTCTGCGCTGACGCCTGTTTGATCCTTCTCAGTCAGTATTAGCTCGTCCGCCTAACCCATCACCTGGTCAACTAACCTTGCTCTCAGACAACGTCACCTCCGGATTCGTAGTCTACCCCGAGGTCATCAAGCGCCGTGTGAACGACGAACTTCCTTTCATGGCAACGTAAGTCTTCTTCATATCTCTCCCTCCTTCTTACTCAATTTCCAACGCTAACCTTCCTCATAGCGAGAACGTAAGCTACCAAAAATCCCCCCAGAATACCCATATACTAACCCACCCAGGTCATCATGGCATGCGTCAAGAAGGGCCTTTCCCGCCAGGACGCCCACGAGGAAATCCGTACGTCACCCCTCCACTAGACATTGTCTCCAAGCCACTGCCTCCTAACCTCCGTTACCTTAACAAACAGGCGTCCTCTCCCACCAAGCGTCCGACCAGGTCAAGAAGCACGGAAAGAACAACGACCTCCTCGACCGCATCCGCCGCACCTCCTTCTTCGCCCCCATCCTCGACGAGCTTGACGCCCTCCTTGACCCTAGCACCTTCGTCGGCCGTGCTCCCCAACAGGTAGAGAAGTTCACCTCCACCGAAGTCAAGAAGGCTCTGCAGCCGTATGAGTCGCACATTGCTAAGGCTGAGACCTCCGCCCTCCACGTTTAAGCCTCCCTTATCGCGGATCGTAGAGCAAGATGAGCGTTGTCACATCAATAGATTTTGCTCCCTTTGTTTGTATATTGGGAGCATTGGTTCTGAATCATATTTTGCCAATGAGGGAGGAAGGGGAAGGACAAAAATATGTGGAATAGATTGCGAGTGGGGTGTGTATGTTTTCAGTAAAAACACAGCAAAAGCCCTAGAGAGGGAAGGAGTTTAGCTATATATAATGATTGATGGCATGAGATGATTTGTTTTGAATTCTATTATATCCTTTTTTCCACCCTTAGTTCATGCTCTTGGATCTCGAGCGTCATCAATAAATAACGTCTAAGTATTGGCCGTTTGACTCTGAATACCAATCAGGGTGAGCTCAACAGCAGGTAGTCCTCACGGCATTAAGATCTCATTAGATAGAAGAACAGTCCTCGCAAGCTATACATTAGACTAAAAGAAAGCTTCGTACCAAGCCCCTCCCACTCAAAAATCCAAAATTCATCAAGTCATAACTTCATTCAACATCAGATATAAGCCCCCCGGATCTATCTATCTTTCTATTCTAATGTAAGGACTTTTTCGTTCTTGCGCTTTTTGCATATCACTTTTTCGCACCACAGGTGAAGTGATATCTAAATGGAAGATCAATGGCGGTTCTTTTTTCTTTTATTTTCTTTTTGCTGGTAGTAGTATTGGGAGACTGTATCGAGTCCAACACGTTATGGAGAACGCAAGCCAGTAGAGGGAGCGTAGCTTGTTTTTCATTTTTGTTTTGCCTCCGAGATAGGGAAATAAGGGCTGAAAATAAATGACCAGTATAAGACTAATATGGCGGAGAGCGAGAAGGAAGGGGAAAAAAAAACAAAGGGGAGGCGGGAAAATTTTTTTCGCTGCAATTGTGTGAGAAAGGGGAATGCTGAATTGCATCAGATGCAGGGAACTGCATCGACATCTATCAGCAAATTTCTGTGAATACATGACAGGAGGGGGAAATATTTAAAAAATGCATGGGTGGAATGAGCTTAAAACCTGGAAAAAATCGAGGCCTACCTATGATTTGTGGCGGCTTCTATCCAACCCAGCACGCCCGTTAATAAATGGAATCGCTTCTTTTGATCATGACACATGGCCGTGGAAACTCGGTAATGCTAAAGAGTAGACAGCCAATTGATGATCTGTCAAGGCATGGACGTCAGCAACGGACATGATGTTGTGCAACAACGAGAATCTCACCATCATCGCTTCCATCAAAGCCACCTTCTCTCCGTAATGTGTGCCATCCCAGCTCTTCGCTTGCAGGGTTGCATTATACATGCCCAGAAAATCAATAGCTCGACTTTGGGCAGCCTCGAATGTAGACTCTGTGTATTGCCAGCTATTTGCTTGGACATGGTCTCCAGATGCTTTCTGAAGGCCAGGGGCCGTGGGCCCAACCCAGAGGAAAGGGGTACTTCGTCCACTGGCTTTGGCCAGCGCAAGCCATTCGTCCATACTGCTTTCTGCTGTTGGCAACAAATATGAGGCCGATCGAGAAAGACTCTGAATAATAGGAATAGGTTTATTTTGGCCTGAGAACGAAGTAACCAGGCTGTGGAACTTTTCATGTACACTGTCCAGAGCGGGTGAACTTGTTATAGAAAGAAAAGCATGAGAGACACCTGGATGAACCTACTGATCAGCATCCAATGTCGTGGGAATAAAATTTTGGTTTGGAAAGTGCGAAGGGTTGGGGCACTCACGAGCCGAACAGATGTATGGACTTTGAGCCCCTTTGCTATCCGGAGAGTAGACTTCATCGCTGGAAGTAATTCGTAGTGACCGGCAAAAGGCGCTGGTGAACTGCAAGTCGCATCGGCAACTTGAGCGAGAGTCCTTACTTAATCCCCAATCCTTGAGGGATCCAGTTTTCAAGTCTCTTCGAAGAAGGATATTGAGTCCCGCGTAGGCGTCCGCGAGGGAATCATCGCCAATAAAAAGGATACCGTCGAATCGCTCCAAGATATCACAAATTTCGGTATCAGTATACCAACGGTAAAAACAGCCTATGTACTAAGTTAGCAAGAGCGCGAAACTGAAAGCGTTTCGGGGAGTTTGAAAAGAAAGAAAGAAACGTGGCCACAGTTGCTACATTACTTGCCTTGGGAAGTATAAGGAGCATCGAAGCCATGCCGTCCGCCGTTGCTCATGGAACTGAGCAATGACTCACGAGTCTGACAGTACAAATCGCTCAGCGCAGACTTATCACCCGCATGAGGGGGTAGGTAAAGAGACTGAGAGGAGATGCCGCACTCATGACGACCCATGTACTGAGCTAACAAACTGTAAGCCACATCCAATAAGTATTGTCCGCTACTAACTGAGATAGTACTCAGGGGCGAAGTAGGGAACTTACTCATCCGCGGCATGGATTTTGGGGGAATGCTTCGAGGAATAAGTAAAAGGGAGATAGAAGATATCTCGAATCAGCCAGACAATGTACAGCACCCCCAGCACCCACAGTGAGGCCATCAATTTGTACGTGGACGACCGCCAGGTGACTCTCCGAGTGAGTCTCCGTCCGCCAGGTCCCTCGATCGGACCGCGCCGTTGTGGCGGCATGTGCTGCATTCCGGAGAAAGGGTAAGCCATCGCCTCATTCATCGACGAGGAAGCCAATGAATCACTGTTAGAGGCACGGCGACGAGACATCTTCAGCTTTATACATGAACATGCAGTCAGGCCGGAGCAGTGCAGGGGGGGGAAGGAAGGGGACCGAGCAGTTAGTAAAGGGTCATCTGTGAGGGGAGGCTTTTTAGACCTGGTCCCTTAGTGGCACGAAGGCGCAAACAGAAAAATTAAGGCGAAGGGTAAAAAAAAAAAATCGAAAGACCGGGGGGGCAGGAAGATGGCAAAAGGACGAAAAAAACGGCCAGGATTATTGATGGAGAATGGATCCACCTGGAAACCGAGGGGAACGCGATGGAAAAGAAATTAAAAGAGAGCTGAACTGAAGGTGATGGGGGATGTGTTGTTGAGAGAGAAGGTTCAATACCTAATAATAATAACCGCAAGAACAACAATCCAGTCATCCAAAGAAAAAATACTAATAATAATAATAACAACGAGGGGCCTGCCCAACTCGGACTTCTAGAAAGGACCACCGTCTCTCTCTTGTGTTCTCCTGGATTTCCTCTTTTGGAGATCTCCTCTCTCCGTCCCTTTGCTTCTGCTCCCTTTCAACTCCCCTCGATTTCTCTTTGTGCTTCTCTTCGTCTCCCTATCTCATAGATCTTGCTACAGCCTCCTAGCCTCTTCTAATTCTCAGAGCTTCGTTTTCCTTTAGCCGTGGAGAAGATCAACCAGAACTAATCAACAAGATCCTTCGTCATGCGCAATTAACAGCGGAAAAATACAAAAGAACAGGGGCCACTCGAGGAAACTAGAGTTAGCGACAGGGGAAAAGTCGAGCTTCAACAGCACGAGGGCGAAAAAGGCAATCTGGAATCTGCGGATCCTTCCTCTATATCGGCTGTACCGATCAGTAAGTACACCTGGCTCGCTCCTCTGAGTAGCAATAAGCGCGGCAAAAAAATAATCACGAGTACTAATTATGAAAAGGCAATAGGAGCAATCGGAGGTTGACGTCGTCGTGTGCACGTTTGCCATCATCATCATCATTTATTTTTGCTAGCTTATGCTGCATGACAGACTTGTCGATGGATAACTCGATCCACCTTCCACGGCGCAGCCCCTGATACACCTTACAGCAATGACTTCATAAACTAGCATAGAGCAGATTCTTTCTGGATTTATCTGAAACAGAAGATGGGGGGGGGGGGGGGGGAAAGAAAAAAAAAAAAAGAAAAGAAAGTATTCCAGGTGTCGACTGATGCCGCCTTGAGAAAAACGAAAACACATTCTCGCAGCAAAACGGCTGACAAACTAGCAAAGTGCGTTTTAACCCTCTGGTGGTCTAGACAATCCACTGGCCAGTGAGATAAACTACCCACAGATTCTCAAACGATAACTGTTCTGGTTGGCTGACTAGCCAGGTGTCAAAAGGTGAACCAGACCCCACTAAGTTCTCCAGACTCGCAGAAGGCTTCGGGTGGAAGGGGTGGAAGTAATCACAGACTGAACGACGGCGTGGTGCTATTTGCCCCCAATTTGGACTCTAGAAGCACCTAAACCAGAAAGGAAACTCTACTCACAGCCACCAACTCCTACCTTTCCGGGGAGAGGCTCTCCCCACCTAGCCTTTACTCTCAGCCTTTATACCCTCGCAGCACTATTGAGGGATCGTCATGACGGTTTATGCCACAATGAAGAGTCAATACTCGTATCTCGAGGGTTGTGGTAGAGTACCATAAAAGACCCTTGTTTATTTTCATTTCTTATGCCGCTTTATTCGACTCGCTTCATTAATTTACCAGACAACAAATTCCAGAAGCTTTGATTGGCTGGGAGCTTCAGGTCTGTTTCTCAAATACCATCCTCTCATCTTCTTTTCCTTTTCCCTGTGCAACATGCCATCCTCTGTTCTTGGGTTTATCATGACTTGGATTAAGTTATTTAAGGGTCTTTCCATTATTAAGAAATAAGGCGTCATAGCTAATAGTCATTGCATAGTTGTGCAGAGTGTAGTTGCAGTTTATGAGAGACACCAGGTAGACTCTATCCTGTGTCGGAACCCGAAAGATTGTCAATCTCATAATATAACCAACCGAGATATGAACCTCATAGGGAATAAACTCCCTTAATAGAAATTAAAAATCGAATGGGGGGCCTGTTTGAATTGGGATTGGTCCGGGCTATTACCTGACAGGATCATGGATACTTACCTTAGGTATAGGTAGGTATTCTTTATGAGGGATGGATGACCTTTCCCCACAAAAGTACCTTAGCCTCGTTTACCAGCCATTGTGTGGCTACTCTGGCTAGTCAACGATCTTAGGGCTTTATAAAGAGTTTGGTTATGACATCCAGGTAGAAGCTTGGAAGCATTGAACCTCAATTACCGCGGATCAGAAAACCTTGTCAAGCAGGAGATCGGCCTGGCTCGAAATCTATCTCTGAGAGGTTGCAATGGATTGAAGGAGCCCAGGAGGAGGGGGGAAGAAGAAGAAGAAGAAGAGGAGGAGGAGGTAGAAGAAGAAGCAGTGACCATTATGCAAGGATGACTAAATCGTACTTTATTCTTACCTTCTTATTTTATTAATCGATGATTTACAGAGTAGGATGATCTTGTCCATTTCGGAGGATCACACCGGGTGATGAATGATGATTCGAACCACTTTCGGGTGAAGGGGATTTAGGGGAGATCCGGAGATTTGAGAAGTGTTCGCATTCTCACCGGCAATTTTGGCTCGCATAAGATTCTAAGTCCACGGGAGGTGGGGTGAACAGCGACCGATGAGCGAACAAGTCCCAGGCCAGGCCGCGGGTTCGAGATCCTCGGAACGACATCGTAAGGTGGACTCCTTCGAAGAGTCAATCTGTGGCGAGAGACATGACGGTAGCGATAAGGATTGAGCAGAGAACCCTGTGTAGGTAGTCTTCTTTAAGGTAGGAATGCAGAAGCAAACCTGATGCTGATGCCCACTACCACATCGCCTGATGGATTGTTGGTTTTTTTTTTTTTTTTCGGTCCTGAATTATTTTCCTCGGCCAAGCACGGGATCACCCCCCACACGTGACCCCCCGGGATTTTCGACTCTCCGCAAGACGGAAAGAGTCATTATTGTTGTCCATCCCGTCCCGCCGCTTCTTTCCTTTCTGAACCGGCTACGGAGTATATGAGAAATAGGTCAATACCCCCTTCAGCAGCAGGACCTCTCTTACTTATGAGAAGCTTCCCGGGTCGCCATCCTCTGTCCCTCCAGTTTGATCTTCATCCCCTTCGCTTGCGACAGCCCCTCCATTCTGGGGTTGCTCAAACTTGCCGCCCGCTGGTTCCTCAACCTCGGTAGAACGTAGTTAGTCAGAGGTTCCTCGACCTGGTGATTCCTCAAACCACGAAAATCACCCGTTGCTCCTTCACCCTCGCAGCTCTACCGCATCGCATTGATTTTCTTACTTCGTTGCTTGCTTTACCCTTTGCCCTCGTCTCAATTTGTTCCCTTTGTTTAAAATACTACTGGGATTTGTCGAGTGTGACGCGGCCATCCGGCCTGAATCGCTCACCATGTGGAAGCCGTCGGAGAGGCTGGTGGACACCATCAGGCATTATGCTAGCTTCCCAGCAACTGGTGTCTCCCTACGCCAAATGGTTCAATTTGGAGATCGACCCTCGACCGGTGAGTCTCTTCTTTCCGCCATCGAGTGACTTTCATGCTTGTGGTGGTTGGCAATTGCTGATCTCATGCCCGCTTCCCTAATTAGGTACCCTCTTTCGCGCTTCTCAGTTCCTCTCAGAAGAACTGCCTATTCGTCTCGCCCACCGTGTTCAGGATCTTGGAGAACTTCCTGATGGACTGAGTGAAATGCCCTCCATCAAGAAGGTCCAGGACTGGTATGCACAATCGTTCGAAGTATGACTCACTGCCCGCTCCGGCTACATGATTGTCTCTGACAAGGGTCTCCTAGGAAATCATCAACCTCCCCCGACCGACTCTGACTCAAGAAGTTAAAGCTCGCCTGCTGCGTCCCGGAAGAACAAACGGTGGCATCTCGAAGATCCTCTCCGAAACCACACAGAACCCGAGCATCCGTGAAGGGCAATACCGCTCATCTCCGACATCGGCAAACAGCAACGGCAACGGGAAAGGAGCCGCGGCGCGAAGATACTTTGTTCCGTCCGACGACTATGGCAATTGGCCTCCCGAGCTCAATGACTACAATGATCGCTTCGCAAAGACTCTGCAACAGATAAAACGGCGGCACGACAGCGTTGTAACGACAGTGGCCCAGGGCATTCTCGAGTGGAAACGAAAACGTCAGCGCCTACAGATTGATTCAACTATCCAGTCCTTCCTCGATCGCTTCTATATGTCTCGAATTGGTATACGAATGTTAATTGGTCAACACATCGCTCTAACGGAACAAACACATGTCCGGCATCCAAATTATGTGGGAATTATATGCACCAAAACGAATGTTCGAGAGGTTGCCCTTGAAGCTATCGAGAATGCTCGGTTTGTTTGCGAGGATTACTACGGTCTTTTTGAAGCTCCGAAGGTTCAGCTTGTCTGCAAGGATGATCTGAACTTTATGTACGTTCCTGGACACCTGTCGCATATGCTATTTGAGACCCTGAAAAATTCCCTGCGTGCTGTGGTTGAAGCCCACGGTGCGGACAAGGAAGCGTTTCCGGTTACAAAGGTCATAATCGCCGAGGGCAAGGAAGATATTACTATCAAGATCTCCGATGAGGGTGGTGGCATCCCCCGCTCCGCGATCCCTTTGGTTTGGACCTACATGTACACGACCGTCGAGCAAACACCCAACCTGGACCCGGATTTTGACAAGAGCGATTTCAAAGCTCCTATGGCAGGATTCGGCTATGGATTGCCGATTAGTCGCTTATACGCCCGGTATTTCGGCGGTGACTTGAAGCTCATTAGCATGGAAGGGTGGGTCCTCACTCCATCACATTACCCTAGATACCTCTTTACTAATTGTTGTTTACTCTAGGTATGGAACGGATGTTTATCTACATCTAAACCGCCTTTCTTCGAGCTCAGAGCCCTTACAATGACAATCACCAGTCATGAGGGACGGTCGCGTCCGGTTCTCAACTTCCCACAGACTTCATCCTTTCTACTCCGAACCCGATCCAGCACCGTCCCAAGGATTGACGCCGATGAACATACAAGCTGTTCGCGCACGGCTGCGAACCAGGGAAATATCCGAGCGCAAGCAGGTCGGAGACACAGAAAGCTTACTCAACGAAGAGAAGCTTAACCTATAATCCGACCACTACTTGCCGCTTGATCTCATCATGAATCACTCCTCGAATTATCGCTTGGGGCCCCACTCCGGATTTCAGTCAGCCGAAGATCTCCTTCTACTTCACCATATGCTACGTGACTGTCGCTCAAACATTTGCCGCTACTATCTTGACGTGAGATCGATTAAGATACCACTTGTAAGGGTTCCGAAAGAGATCTTTTTTCCCTGTTTATCCTATTATTGGGCACCCCGACATGAATATGGCATTTCATCTTCAATGACCAATTTTTGATAAACGATATAAAGGTGACTGGGTTTGTTTGTTCATGCGCAGGTACGTGTTGGCCAACTAGATACCATTTGGCGATGTTTTAAGGAGGCCTGATAAACAAGAAAAACATCTTCGTTCAGGGGTGGTTCTGGTAACCTACGATTTTGTATATATGGTAGAGCTTGTCTTTACCACCTTTTTTCTCTTCCTCGCTATTCTTCGTATCATTCTCTACCTGGCATATATCCTTTTTGCTCATTTTTGGCCTTTTATGTGTACCATAGTTCTTTTTTTTTTGCATACTTTCTTTTATGAATCGGTTGGGAAGTGCTATGGAACGACCTGGCGGTAACCAAAAGAGAAATTGAGAATCACAACTTAATGTTCCGGTTTAGGCCTATAAGTATAATTAAGAAACCATCCTTAGCAAGAAACAAGAGATTGCCCGGAAGCGACGAATGTCATGATAATCGTAAATCGTAAACCTCAAATACCTCCCCCAATATAACATCCTCCTACATTCCCTGAAAAGAAGCCCCATGATCCTGTCGCTCAGCACCACTCCATCGCCTCCCCCTCTCTCGCTGATGCTGTTGTCTCCCCGAGGAAACTCTCCCCTTATTCCGAGACCGATCGGGCGTCATCTTACCTTTCGTCTTCGTTGATGATGCTGGCGACGAAACACCCGATGATCCCCCTCCTCCAGTAGTTGCACTGGCACCAGCGGCGGACTCTGGATCCGGACGCCGCCAACCCATATCATCCGTCTCGCAGACATCAACAATCCCCCACGATACGACCTTTGAGGCGTTCATATGCTCAATCTGGGGGTCGGGGCGGGACGTCGAGGAGGTAGGAGATGAGAGTTGGCGGAGAGAGGAGGGGTTACGTTGGATGGTGAATTGGTCGGCGCGGATAGAGGCCGCGACGTCGGGGTCATCGGGGGCCATGAGCCTGGCAAGAAAGCAGCGGCGGGCTTGGGGGAGGGTCTGTGTTCGTTTCATGTTAGAGGATTCGTAAGAGCAAGCATATATCTTTTTTTTTAAAAAAAAAAAAAAAAAAGAGAGAGAGAGAGAGAGAAGAAGGGGAGGGCCCACCTCTTGCGCAGCTAGCGCTTGAATCGTGAGGAGTTCGCGATCCATTAGGACGCAGAGTGCGGCGTGGCGTTCCTCGCGGAGACGACTGCGGACCTTCTTTTCTTGTTCGATTGTCGTGTGGTAGGGGGAGATAGCAGGGTTGAGGGGGTGATGATTCGGGCCTGAATTCATGTCCACTGCGTATCCTGGCCGCGCGTTGTGTCAGATCTGGTTGCGAATGCGTATACTGGGCGATTGAGGGAGCGGCCTGACTTACTGTTATAGCCTCCTACGCTAGGATGAGGAATATGCCGGCTGGGAAATTCCACTTGCATCGGATCGGGCCCACTGCTATCATCATCACTATCGTCGGAATCGGAGATCACGATTGTGTTTTGGTTCCTCTGCCACGGGGTGGAGGCATTGGGGTTGAACATGGTGGAATACGAGGAGGATAGTGTAGTCGAAATTCAAGACTTCGTAGAGGGCCGCTCGAGTATATGTACTATTATTGCCTAAACAATAGGATAAGGTTATGGATGAGATTGTCGATCAAGCTTCAAGCTAACAGAGCGATTGTCTCTCCGCATTCTTCTTGCTTGAGCTCTAACTTTATGACACCAGAATTGCTGAGTCACCCAAAACACCACCCCGCTTCACGTGAGAGCTTATTTCTATCTAATCATTCGTCCTGAAAAACAACTCTTTAGGTGCTCTGGCTCCTGAGTCCTAACTGACGATCCTGGGAATTTGGCTTGTGCACGGGAACTCACCAAGGGGAAGGAGGATAGGAGTTTTTTAGTTCCCCAGTTTTCTGACCAGCATCTATCAAGGTCCAATCCACTATAGCACTATACCATCAATTGCGGGGTAACAACTTCATACAGGCATCCCCGAAGCAGCCAACTGACTGGTGCTTACTGCGTACAGAATGTCTAACCGAGCAACAATTCCTCGGCGAGCTGAACCCCGCAGTTATCCCGCAGGATAAATTAGGGTATAAAAGGGAATGATGGAATACGCGCTCTACTTGACAAAATTTCCGTAGGAGCAACCAACCATGACACGAACTCTGTGATAATTCCAATTTTGGAAAGTATCACTACTTACTCCATGATGGAGCAAAGTCACTCCTATGTACTTCCCCTGGCTGGTGTTTTCACTGGCATTGGCACCCATGTGCTTCTCTATCGAGTCGGGGAGTGGGACCTGAGAGCGCCTACACTACTAGTGTCATACACATTTCTAAGCATCCTCTTCATTGCTCTCGAGTGGAGAAACATCCCTCAGTTCTTCGGCATTTATCTACCCACTCGATGGGCGCTTAACCTTGTGATCAGACACATTGCAGGCGTGTACATGAGTCTGATAATCTACCGCGCTTTCCTACACCGCTTGAAAAAATTTCCCGGACCATTTTTGGCGAGAGTCTCAAATCTCTATGTAACGTATCTCTCTGCCAAAAAGCTTCACCTCTACGAGGAGACACAAAGACTCCATCAAAGGTATGGAGATTATGTCCGACTAGGTATGCCCGCTTTTCCATTGCCTGTCGATCCAACTCATTCTAATCTCTTTGGGACAAACAAGGCCCATCTGAGCTGTCAATAGTAGACCCACAGGCTGTTGTCGCGCTTTTTGGGCCGCAGGCTCAGGTAGCTAAAGGGCCTTGGTATACTGTGTTGCAACCACGCGTCTCCCTCCAGATGGAGAGGGACAAAAAAGAGCATGCCCGCCGTCGAAAGATATGGGATCAGGGATTCAGTAGCAAGGGTATGTGCAAAGAAAAATTTTCCTTGTTATAAAGAATTTTTTGAACCCACTGTTCGTGATTCGAGCGGGAACTTAACTATTTTTTTTCACCAGCCTTACGAGGCTACGAAGGCCGAGTCTCAAAGTACACGGATCAACTGATCGACGCTATTGATCGGCATGTCGGTACGGAGCTGGATATATCGAAATGGTTCAACTACTATAGCTTCGACGTGATGGGCGACCTTTCTTTCGGCAGATCTTTCAACATGTTGGTTAATGGCGAAGATACCTACTTCCTGACTGCTCTTCACGCGGATATGAAAAATATTGGGCTCTTTAGCCATCTAACATGGTTGTTCCCTTTCTTCAAATCGACACCCGGAGTGAATAAACCGTATCTGAAATTCTGGTCTTGGCTTCAAGACCAACTTCAGGAGAGGATGAATGTAGGTACTTTCTGGCCCACTTGAAGTTCTCGCTGCAATTAACACAGGACACAGAATGAGCCAGAGATACCGGATGTGTTTTCGTGGATATTGAAGGATTATTATAATGGACCGAAGACGCAGCAAGCTCAGCTCAACCTACATGGAGATTTTTATCTTATTGTTGTTGCTGGAAGGTATGCTTAGAGATGATATCTCTAACAAGAAGAAAATGAAATTTGACCTGGTTATAGTGACACAACCGCCGCTACATTGACCAGCCTCTTCTTTCACCTCGCAGTGGATGCAGACCTGAAGAAACAGCTTCAGGCAGAACTGGATCAGCTAGGCGAACTTTCGCAGAAGAATCTTCTGGGAATAAGCCTTCTGGATGGAATTATAAATGAGACTCTCCGACTTCACCCAGCAGTGCCATCTGGTACCCAGCGCGTTACTCCTCCAGAAGGGATGCAAGTTGGAGATGTTTACATCCCCGGAAATGTTATCGTACAAAGTCCGGTACACACGGTGTTTCGAGGTACACAGACTATTGTCCTCCCTTCCCCCTTCCTTTTCAACCCCAAATAGGCTTTGCCTAACCTTATATCTAGATGAACGAAACTTTGTGCGCCCTACCGAATTCCTTCCAACTCGTTGGACAACAGAGCCACACTTGATCAAAAACAAATCAGTTTTCATCCCCTTCAATGCTGGTAAGACTTTCTGTAATAAGCCATATACATGCCAAATGACGATTCGCTAAGTCTTCCATTTCGTGAAATAGGGCCTTATTCATGCGCCGGAAAGCAGCTTGGTCTAATGGAATTGCGGCTTGTAACTGCAGAGCTATTTAGAAGGTATGATATTAGCCTGGCCCCTGGTCAGTCGTCAGAGGCATTCTTAACAGGTATGCGAGATACCTTCACTCTGGTTACTCCTCCACTTCAGCTGGTATTCCGACCAAGAGAACAGGCTTAACTATGTGGGCTATACTCGATCATGTTCTCTCTTGTAATACCTTTTTCCATCTATTTTATCTCTTATTATTTATTACTTACTTTCTTAAATAAAAGCTGCCTTAGAATCTTTTCTATAAGAGTTTTTAGTAGCTCCTGTAAATAAAAAACACTATCTCTACTAAACTTTTTATATCCAGCTAGCTGGCTATTTACCACTTCAGCTGGTATTTTGATGAAGAGAACAGGTTTAACTATGTAGGTTATACTTAATCATATTCTCTTTTATAACACCTTTTTAGGTTTATTTTATTTTTTATCGTGATAATTTAATACAGAAACTTCATGTACTTACAGGCTATATATAAATAAATTCTTAAAGCTTGCAGGATCTCTGTTCTTTGACTTTGGCAGGTAGGAGCCGCCTTAGAATCTTCCCTGTAGGGGTTTTCGGCAACTCCTGTAGATGAAAAACACCACCTCTTAACTTTTTATATCCAGCTAGCTGGCTGTTTGCCCACTCCATAATATGGTCAAGAACCTTCTGTTTCTCATGATCCGTCAATCCAGCCTTTCCTTGGATCAAGCTGACATACGCTAGAGGAACTTCTGTCGCCTGGGCGTCATCGTAAACAGCGCAAACGGCAGCATCAACAACATCTCCATGGCGAAGAAGCATATCTTCCAGTTCAGAAGGAGCGATTTGGAACCTATTGTGCTCCTGGTTAGCAAATTCCAGTTGGTGACCACGGATACGCCAAGTCCCTCACCCTTTGTACTTGATCATCTGGAACGTCATACTGTCAGAAGCTGAGCATTCCAAATCTGCGGGGAGATTACATACCTCTTTAAGCCGATCTGTGACCCAGAAATTCTCATCTTCATCCATTTTCAGGATATCTCCTGTTCTGAGCCATCCGTCGGAAAATGTCGCCTTTGTTGCTTCTGGGTCATTGACGTAGCCCCTGTGAAAGGGTTAAACTCGAGCCCACAAACTCATCGTCAGACCCCTTTAAGATAACTTACATCATAACCTGCGGTCCTCGAACCCAGAGCTCTCCTTCCTCGCCGGGAGCCACGTCTTTTCCCGTGGTTGGGTCGACCAGGCGAGCTTGACTTGAGGGAGTCAGCTTGTGATCAACCTGTGTATTTTCAAGAAAGAAACTCGCAACTCACGTTCCGGCAATCAGTTTTCCTACAGTTCCACAGCTGGAATCTTTGTCGTCCACCTGGTGCATAACACCCGGACAGCACTCGGTGAGTCCGTACCCTCAATCCTAGAGTCAGTGAACGGAGCAGGCCGATGCAAGAATGCAAAACGAACCTTGACAGATGCTCGCACGAGGAAACCGCTTCTTCAGTTCCCGTTGCAATGCCTCCTATATGAACAATATGAACATAGCACAAACAAAGACACCGCTGAGGCTTTGAAGAAAAAGGCTAGGTGCATACCTTCAGTGGAGCTGCCGCAATGACCATCCTTTCCAATGACGGTATAGTATACTTCTGAGCGATTGGGGAAGTGGTAAGTAAAAGTGCCACTGGTGGTACAAGGTGCATGTCAGTAGCCTTCATCTCGCTCGACTTCCGACAGAAGAGGTCAAGATCAAATGCAGGAAGCCCTAGAAACGTTGCCCCGCTCCACATCCCGGCAAAGACAACGCTGGACAGTCCGTAAATATGACAGTCTAGCCATAACAAGGCCAATCAGCATATACACCGACAGTTTTTTCAACGGAATATGGAGACTTACACGGGGTAAACCAGACCTCACGCACACTCGCATTTAGTCTTGAGGGGAGGGAGGTTCGCAGTTGCATGACGTTCATGGTTAGATTGTAATGCGACATCTGTACGCCTTTCATTCTGCCTGTCGTACCGGAGGAAAAGCAGATGGTACTAGGGGTATCTTTGGCGCTTCTCCCTTGGAGATCAAACGGGGGTAATCTTCCAGCTTCTCCGGCTCCAATGATGTCGTTTGGGAACTAGCGGTTCATTTCAGCACGAGTTTCTCCCATAGTATACCTGATTGCATGTTGGCGGTTCTCTAGGTGCATACCTGAGGTATATCCCCAACCTTGCTAAGGAGAGTAAAGACTCGAGGCCTGTTGGTTCCTAGGGAGGCCATCGCATTCTGGACGTCTCGCAGTTTCGAGTCCATCGTCGCCACATGGGTCGGTTTGATAAGTCCAAGCACATGCTCAATATCCTTCTGGGTTGATGACGTGTTGAGAGGGCTATGGTATTTCACGTCAGTTGGCAGTCCCACGAACCTAGAGAGCAATTGAACTCACGCAAAAACCGCACCTAGCCACCATGTTGAGTGTGCAAGGAGAACAAAATCATTCTAGTAGATCATCAGCTTTCAATTCTTCACTGCTACTTAGGATGTGCGGCTCATTGTACCGAGTTTGCAACCAGCACAAGCAAGGTGTCGCCAGGGTTTAAGCCTAGCTTATTCTTGAGTCCCCATGCTGCCTGACTCGCTTGCTGTCTGAGAGAGCCGTACGTCAAGGACTGATTGTAGAATGTATCCATATGTACGACTTTGTCTGGCGGGACTCCATCCGGGTTATACCTGGTCATGAGCTGAGGGATAGAGAGGTTCGTAAGGTCCCCAAAGGGGCATATGGATGACTGGTATACATGCACCATGGTTGGTAAAAGGAAAACCGATGGTTTGATTCTGGCAAATTAACTTGAACTTCTAGATCAACTCTACATACGGGGATCAGGGAATATTGATATCATTTATTGGCGCCTATAAACTGCCAATCCAGGGTTGTAACCAAGGTAAAAGACGTCCCCCCTCAGCAAATCAAGGGCACTACCGAGCTCTATTCTTCGCTCCTACCGAAATCCCCGCAGATTTCTATGGGTAAAGAGGAAAACTGTGAGCCGAGTCGTGGATATCATTGATCATGGCTCCTCAGACACAGAAGAGGGGACAAGAATTAACCTCGGGTACAAAGCTTGGATGCTAGCGAGGAGGGGAGGCACTTCAAAAATCAAAACATTTCCAGAAATCGTGAATTCCTTCTTTCAACTAACTCCTTCCGTTCAGCACCCCTTTATTCTCCATCGTTGGGGACGCGGCTCCTTTTGAATTACCAGAGTTTGGGGCCTTATTGCCTTCTTCTGTGAGGTTGAGTTGCCGTACCGAGCATAAATCCCGAATGCTTACGCCACCGGTATTTGGTAGCCATGGGGGATCCCAGCAGCCTACATCATGGGGCTAAAGGGAAAGGAGGATAACCAGTGGATAGTGCTAAAAAATTGACTGCCCACCACGGATTTAGGAATTGTGTCGAATACGAAGTTGATGAACAACAGGGAAGACCGTCTTATCTTCGAGCGGCTCCCTCGACTTGGATGTGATTCGCACAGTGGATCCAGGTGCGATTCGCACGGCCCAATGCAGAAATAATACCCCCAACACCAGATCCTCTCATCCAGTCGATTGGGACGGTCGAATCCGGGGTCCCCACACCATCCACTCTCACAGCCTATTTCCCCGCATTTACTCTCCATCACATCATCGCACCCGCTCTGTTTTCTTTCGGTTTCTTCCCCCTCACATATCAACGATAATCGCCAGTTTCGCGCAAAATTCGTGATAACCCGCAACCATGACAGGCACTTCAGGGGACGAGAAAGAGCAAAGCCCGAACCGCTCCGAGGACAGTCATCCTGCACGGTCAAAACGGGCGGCCCGAGCTTGTGCACGCTGTCATTCTCGAAAGGTGCGATGTGATGGCTCGATCACCGGATTTCCCTGCACCAATTGTCGTCTGGATGGGAAGCCCTGTGCTCTCCATTCAGGGAAGCGCGAGAAAGAAAAGCAGCTGCTCAGAGTTCTGGGAAGAAGCCGTCGTAGTCCTCTCTCTACACCCGCCCCGACTCGGGGACAGCCGCCTCTCTCGTCTAGTTGCCATAGCCCAGGACCTCCCCAGGTGAAACCAGTGGACGCAGGGGACGTGACACTCGTTCAATCCCAGGGAATTCTTCGTGTGCCTATCCAAGAGGTCCTCGACGTCTTCACCAAACATTACTTTTTATATGTACATCCTTGTCTCCCCGTCCTTGACGAGGCCGAGTTCTGGAGAAAGTATCGCTGTCCTGATAGCAGCAGTGGCAGGATCTCAAGACTGCTATTCCAAGCAATGCTTTTTGCTGCATGCCCGGTGTGTATACTTCCGCTCGAACTGCACTCCAGTCTAAAATACTCATGATTTGGCATCCTAGTACGTCCCTGTGGAAGCAGCCCAGCAATGTGGATATGATTCCTTGCTCTCTGCGCGAGAGGATATTTATCAACGTGCCAAGGTAACTATTCACACCTAATTTCTATCTGATGAAACATGCTAACAGGCAAAATTCCCAGCGCATCTACGAAAGTGGCATCGAAAAGGACAGGCTAGTAATCTCCCAAGCCTGTCTACTCCTCACATACTACACTACGGATGCAATCCGGTCTACGAACTCAAAGTGGCTAAAAATCGCCATCAAATACGCCAAGAAGGAGCGTGCGAATATGTATTACTGCGCTCCCTCCAAAACCGGACGAAAGACCTCGGACTTAAAGCGACTCTGGTGGTGCTGTCTGATCCGAGACCGAATTATCTCGCTGGGAATGCGTCGCCCGATCCAAATTATGCCTCACGAGTTCGACCTGCACCAACCCGGGCTGTCGTTCGAGGACTTGGATGGAGAGACTCTTCATTCCGAGGTCTACCTCCCGGATACGAAGGTCGCTCTTTACCGCACCCTGGCCAGCCTCTGTCATCTAGTCGTTGCTGTCACAGACCTGACACTGCTCGTCTACCCTGCTGCTCCGGCCGTGCGGTGCAGCCCTAAGGATCGCAGGATCGAATTGGACCGGTTAGAAGAGACGAAGTTGGCTCTCCTGGATTGGGAACTCAACTGGGTTGCTTATCCAGACGGCAAGGGGTTCTACATCCACCCGTCTCTATCGCTCTATACCAATCTGATTGCCCTTTATTACCAGTAAGTTATTCTATAATCGAGTCCTTAATTCGCGTCTAATAACGCTTTTCTCCCCCCAGATCCGCCCGCATAGCACTTTGCAACAGAATCTGTCTCCTTGTTGGAAAGACGACCCCTTCCCCTGAAGAAGCCGAACTGGAACGCATCGAATCCTGTCACTCTGAATTAGTATCCGCCACCCGTGCAACAGCAGACATCGTAAAGCAACTCATCATAAATGGCGTAGCCGATAAGCTCCCTATAAGCGCGTATGTTTCTCTCTCTCTCTCTATCTCCCCTCCTTTTAAATCCTCCTCTCCCAACGC
Source organism: Aspergillus conjunctus (assembly GCA_027569095.1). Classification (NCBI taxonomy): domain Eukaryota; kingdom Fungi; phylum Ascomycota; class Eurotiomycetes; order Eurotiales; family Aspergillaceae; genus Aspergillus; species Aspergillus conjunctus. The sequence goes on along the minus strand of JAPDEL010000030.1, from coordinate 128,150 downwards.
CATACATACTTGATATAGAAGTTTCAAACTAACAACCCCCCAGAGTAGCCTACTTCATGCTCCCCCACATCCTCCTCAGCATCCAAAGCCAACTCTCCACCGCCCCGGAAGTCAAACAAAACCACGAAGTCATGCTCGTCTTCTTCGTCGAGGTCTACCGCTGTTTCCGCTCCCAGTACTACACGAAACTCATCATAGCTGTAACCTGGAAGGCGCTCGAACTCTGCCAGCAGCGCGCCACGGCCGACGCCCTCAACAACAGCCATAAGCGCACCGACCCGAAACCCTACACGGATCCCATGTTCCACTCAAAGCCCTACCCTAGCCTCTTCGAGCTGCGGTTGACAGAGTACACCCAGGTCCTAAGCTACGTGGATGAGTTCCTCTCCCTTCGCCGCACACCGATCGCCGAGGTTTATGCAGCTGCTCCGGGTTCGGAGCTGTATTATTACCAGAACTGGCAGAGACGGCAACAATTCTATTTAGGTGGCACAGGAGAGGCCTCATCTCTTGATTATTCCGCCGCCGCCGTAGCAGCGGCCTTTCCGGTGTGGATGGAGTCCATGGAGAGTAATTTCTTAGGGGAGGGTGAACTATGGCCATCCTTGTCCCGGGGCTCACTGGAGCAGGGGGCTATGGACGGTATAACGGGCGATGTTGAAGGAACGGGTGCGGAGTTCTATCTCCAGGAAAGAGGCGAAGATGTCAAGATGAAGGATGGGAAGGGGGAGGGAGGGGGGGAGGGGAATGGTGATGGTGATGGTCAATTAGAGGAATCATTTCAGAATATGTTGGCTTGTTTACCGTTATACGGAGAATGATACTCCATCATTATTCAATTGCCACGACTCTTTTATGATGTATTTATAATTATATTTATGCAGGCAAGCAGCCACGAGCGACTTCAAACTCGACTTCACACACCTACACACAAATATATACATACATAACTATAAAGCCTAAGTACGTAAGGATCAATTACAGGTGAGATCCCCTCCCAGGAACCTCCACCATCTTATCCCTCATATAATCCGCAAACCCCTTCCCAAACCCATCCAACCGACTCGAACTGCTCACCCCCCTCCCCAAAATCCCATAGATAACAAAATGCACCGCATGGATCTTCGGAAACTCCACCCGCTCAATAAAGTACTCTTCCCGCCAATCACCCCCCAGCAAGATCCGCATACGCTCAATACTCAGATACGACCGGAGCCACTCCCAGTAGGCCGGGTTCTGGACGAAGAACCCACAGTTGAGGTTCCCGCCTTTATCGCCGGAGCGGGCGAGGGCGATGTCTCCGAGGCGGATCTGTCTCGTGGGTTGGTTCTGGTGGGATATAGTGAAGGGGACTTTGGGGTCGTAGCTCTCGCGAGGGTTCAGGGGGGCGTAGGTGGGAGGGTGGCCGGTGGAATGGGAGGTGATTGTAGCGGAGGGGGTCGAGGAGGAGGAGGAGATGAAGTTGACTTTCTCATCGAGGTCGGTCTGTTTGATTAAGGCTGGGTAATAGGCTAGGAATGGGCGGGGGGCGGCGGTTCGCATGTCCAGGGAGCTGTGGAAGCCTGTGACGTTGTTTAGTTATTGCTTTTCTGTTTTGTCCTTAAATGAAGTAGGAATAAATTAAGATAGGGAAAATGGAGCAAGGAATAATACCGGAGAAGTGCTTCAAGGAGATGTTTCTGAGTCCCTTTGCTACGGCCCCAACGGCAGCGGGGTTGCGAGAGGCGAGGAAGATTCGAAGGTAGGTCGTACTATCGTTCTGGCAGGAAGGGTTTGAGGCAGGCTTTCCGATTCTTTGGTTTGATTTGGACTCAGTTTGGCCGAATCTCTTCTGGCTTTGGGGACTAAATAGGGTGGTTCATTTGCTTACCGTTGAAATTCAAACGTTTCAAGCTCATTGAGCTCATTGTCTGAGATAAAATGACGAAGCTGCTTTTCGATCAAATCCCATTTCTTCGACGTCGCGTATCCAGTTGCATTGAGGAGAATTTCCGCCTCGTAGCCCGCTTGGTAGAATACTGCTAGCTTTGTAGTTGGTGGCGGTGGTGACCCTCGAATTCCAGAAACACGCACCCTGAGTGACAGTTAGAGAGAGCGCTTCATGCTGAACAGGGACCTGAAGGCGGGTAGGCACTCACCGGTCTTTACCCACGGCTTCAACGGCCACATCCCCAATATAGGCGTTCACATCACTGTTCAGGTACTCAGTCCCCTGAAGTTCATACAGGAACTGGCAACGGACAGTATCAACAGTGACCATGCCTTGCGTATTAGAATGTTTCGTGATAACGCAAGTTCCATCCGCAGCGATCTCAGCAATTGGAAACCCAGGAGCGACAAGATCATCCAAAGAATACTGATCAAACCCTGCAAAATTGCCACCAGTCACATAGGCTGAACATTCGATAAGATGACCGGCAATCAAGGCCCCAGCCAGTCTGTCATAATCGGTCTCAGCCCAGTCGTACCAATACCAAGCGGCTGCAATAACGGGGCTGGCATCAGCCACTCGGCCGCACAGAATGATATCAGCACCCAGTCGCAGGCCGTGAACAATCCCACGAGCCCCGAGGTATGCATGGGCCGAGACCATGGGAATTGGTGAGCCATCATCTCTGCCTTTGAGAAAGGCATAAGTCAAATCAGATGAAGCTACAGCGGAGTTTTCTGAGTCCAGATGCTGCAGACCTTCCCTGGTGGTTGGCATGTTAGGCCCGATACGAGGATAGAGATCATCCCCGGACAAATATGCAACACGCAGGTTGAGGTTTTTCTCTTTGACCTAGTTTCACGCAATGATAGTGAGCACCCACGGACACGCCGCGCAACGTGATGCTAAGTCTCAAAGATTGCTTACCAGTGCATGAACCCTCAACGCAAGGGCTTCCGGATCTAGTGCTCCTCCATTGATGACAACCTTAATACCCTTTTGCGCAATCACATCGATGGTCTGCTGTAGGCCGTCCCAGGCAGTTTCCTCGTACCCCGGGTGTTTTCCAGCTCGCCAGGCCTCTGCGTTATTGGCCAGGTTGACCTCTACTGGCAGTTAGTATAGGGGAGATTTGGAGGATCTACCCATTACATTCGACATACCTGCGAGATAGTCGCCTGTAATGAAGTCCACATCTCCAAGGGTCGCTTGGCGATACATTTCATACGCCGGATCGCCTGTCACGCTCTATCAGTAACTGGTCATGAGCATTTCAACACGTAATCACACTCACCATGATAGCCAGAGCAATTAGCTACCCTCACCGGACGTGTTCCTCTCTTACTTGGCATCTTGTTAACTTGTTTCGAAGGATTTTCGTTTGTCTGAACTTGACCTCGGAAGTAGTAGCTATAGTTTGAGGGGTAAGCCCGCTCATAGATATAGCTTTGCTTTAGCCGGTTGGCCGAAATCCCTAAGCATTCGTTCATAACCCCCCATCCAGACCTCGCCAATACTATGGCAAAAAGCCCGGGCAACAAATCATGTGCTTCTTCAGGCTATCCGAGCGAAATCCGGGTCCCTCTGTATGGTTGCATCTCGATTTGTTGGTGCGGATCGCCGTGGGATTTTTTGCCACGGGGAGTTGGGATGAAAACTCCGCGGCTCCGTGGAGTCCTCCTAGCCAGTGTAAAAATAGGTAAACAAACACGTAAAGGGGATAAAGGCATTTAAAGCTTGGTTGGTAGTCTCTCGCATCTTAAATTAAGTAGCAAAGTCTTCTTTCTTTGATCTCACAAAATCACCCCATCTTTTGTGTGGATTCCTCTCATTTCAAGTGCCTGGAAATAGACACTCTGCAACATGGTGCACGATCACGAAACGATTCCAGGGACCGACATTTATGGTCCTGGAACATTCATTGACAAGAAAGCGCTCCCTGTGCCCGAAGATGCCCGTCGGGTATTCGAGCTCCTGGCCTCGCAGACGCCCGGCTTTACACAGGACAAGGAAGCGTGGAACACCGTTGTCTTTGAAGGCGGATCGGATCCCATCATACCTGGCCCAATAAAGTCCCCGGTTGTTGCTGCTGCCCTGCATGCCATGTGCGGTATCGTCGTGAATGAGCTTCTAGAGCTCCGTGATGGAAAGAAGCCCTTGACCGAAAGCAAGGTGATCGTTGATACCGATCATGCTGGCATTTGGCTCGCCTCGACTTTCACCGCATATGTTAATGGCTCCGATGTGTCTGATCTTATCCGGTCGTCGAAGCTATCTACCATATTCGATCGTGATTTTGAACAAGGATTCGCAAAGGGTATTGCCTCCAGGACAACAGCCATCTACCAGACCAAAGACCCTAAGATCTGGTATCAGCTCCACGGCTCTCTCAATGCTCACCAGGTCCTCTCATCAATGGGAATTGACCCAACTGTCACATTCAGTGCTCCAAAGGGGTACTACGACTATATTCAGGAACATATCCGTCACTGGAGCGCTGACGAGATAGAGATGCACAATGTGCGCCATGGTCTCTGTGGTAGTATCTGTTACTCGCCAGAGGGTTGGAGGAAGACCTAATTCAGCAAGAAACTTGCTAAGCATCCACTGGTGAATGTAAAGGAAGAAACCTACGCTCGACCAACGCCACCGGTGCCTTTGCCAAAAGTTAATACGGATCGAAGGTCGTTGGCGGGAATTAGGGTTTTGGAAATGGTGCGAATTATTGCGGGGCCTACAATTGGAGCTATCCTGGCCTCATACGGAGCAGATGTTATCAGGGTGAATTGTAGTAGGCTCCCTGACCTCAATGTAAGCACTCAAGCCGATTTAACCCTGCTCAGGTAAAATACTCACCCCAAAATAATAGGTTTTGCAACTTTCCCTTAACGCTGGGAAGCGCACAATTGACCTTGATATTACGAAATCTGAGGATATGAAGCGTCTTCACGAACTTCTTGCGGATGTCGACATCTTCATTCAAGGATTCCGGATGGGGTCGTTGAGAAGAAAGGGCTTGGGGCTCCATGATATGCTAGAGCTAGCGGCAAATCGGAACAAGGGCATTATCTATGTTGATGAAAACTGCTATGGGCCAGATGAACCATTCTTTGAGCGTCCTGGGTGGCAACAAATCGGAGATGCCGCATCAGGGAGCTCCTATGTTATTGGGCGGTCCCAAGGATGTGAAGAAGGCAAAAGTGTGCTGCCACCCCTGCCAGTGTCAGACATGACCACCGGTCTTGTAGGGGCGCTTGCGGCTATGATTGCGATCAGGAAACGCGCTATGAAGGGAGGTTCGTACCATATCACAAGCTCTCTGGTCGCTGCAGACGCGATCGCACTAGAGCAAGAAATTGGGTTATATCCACCCGAGCTTGTTCAGCAGACTGCTGAGAAATTCGGGTTTGTCCCTGCAACCCCGGACCAGTTCGTTTCCGAGATCATGATCCAAGTCATTGATGGATGGAAAAGAGTGTTTCCCCATTATCTCAGAGAAGATTCCCCTTTCATGGCGACCTTCGAACAGGGGCACTGGGGACGGCAGACATTGCTGAAACCGGTTACCAAGCTGGGGGATGAAGAGGCGTCACCGAAGTGGGCCACCCCCGCTGTGCCAAACTGCTATAATGACGGTAATACCACCTGGTTTAAACTTTGATGGATTTCTCTCGTATTTCCCTCCATATCACGGTGTTCTGGCTGGGGTTATTGTATATTGTGCTAGCATATACATAAATATGATGTTTCAACAGCTTCATTCAATATTATTGGTAAATCAACTTGAGAATGTAGTTTCGAGCTCTTGTCCATTGTCAGGGTTAGAAGTGAATGGGGATATTCCGGCCATTATATCTTGCCAATTTCCAAATGGGGGAATCGGCCACTGCCAGTTCAGAAGATCGGAGGTGGGATCAAACATGACCCGATCGTCTCGAGGGGGTTCCGTCATCTCAGCTACCGTATTATTTGTAGCATTTAGGTTTCCAGTCAAGGTGTCCGTGTCTCTTGCAACTCGTACTGTACAGCTGTTTCCGTTATCAGCCGAGCTCAAGCCTATACCCTCGGACTGTCCATTCGGTCGGTTTCTTGTTGCCAAGTCAAGGGCCCTTTGGGCAGCATCCTCAAAATCGGAGCATACGCTCAAAATATAATCAACATATGTTCCAGGTTCTTGTGATGAAATTTTGGTCAGAAAGCTTATCGTTTCGCGGATCAAGGAAATATCGGTTTTGGCATGTTGATGAGTAGGGCTAACCAGTATCCTAAGCGCCAGAATGGCCGACGCCGCAGAGGGGAAGTAAAGGATACACCTTGAAATGTGTTAACTTAAATCCTTCATTCGGGGGACAAAATAGGATGCTTCATAACTTACCACGGGTAAGACGACCCAAACAAGTGAACATACTTGGATAATCCTACCGCAGATCGCGCAGACTCAAGCGAACTGGAGAGAGTTTGGATAATTTCACTCTCTAGCATCGGAATGTGCTCTAGTGGTGCTTTATTGGCCGTTCGTCTCCCTAAAACACAAAACTTATGAAGATTCGCATAGCAACAATGGTAAGCAAAGTGCAGCCGCAGGATATGCTGAAGGAAATATGTGCGGGCAGGTGGTGAGAACAGAGGCTGCGGTTGGAGCTCCGCGGGTATTAATCTCTTCCAACCTTGAAGTGCCGCTTCGCAGGCTTTCACTTCGTTTATTAAATTATCTCGTCCTTGTCTCTGGACAGACACGCTGTATAGATTTTGGTAAATGCGTCTCTGTATCAGAGCGAACTCTGCCAGGAGGCGGAAGAAGTTCATTTGAACGCCATCGAAATTGAATGTACCTTGACCATCTGATGGTGATTCAGTGGGTAAGGGGGTATCATAGTCTTTTAGGTCCTGAACAGGTGGCCGACCAGTTCTGAGGGAGATGTCTGCGTCCAGAATGAATGAAATCCAGAATGTCCTTCTTCTTTCTTCAATTTCAGAAGAGGACAACCCAAAAGATTGACCCCTATGCAATCCGATAGATTGTGCGAGCCGAACTGCTGCTGCGGCAAACATGAACAGAGGTTGGGGATTCGGGGTACTTTGGAAGTACAGGGCAAGGCCTAGTAATCCCTGGACCGCCAGGAGATCCGCCGTTCGCATAAAGAGCTCTATAACCACGTTCATGGAATTCTTTATATGGCATAATGACTTCTTCCAGTCATCACTTCCATCGGAAGAGGCTTGCGCCCTTTCCCTATATGCGAACGCAAGGACAACATTGAGTGCCGCCCTCCAAGATGGGCTCTCAGTGGGGTTCCATGAAAACTGCCTCTCCAGCAATCCCATGAACATGGATTCGCTGAACAATGGAAAGGCTCTATTGAATGTCGAGAAATATTCTCTGACTAGTTGCAACATCTCTTCCTTCCCAGGTAAAGGCAGGGACATTCGGTTGTCAAAATCATCCTGGAGGGTACGGGGATACCAACTAGCCAGTTGCCACCTACCTGCGCTTCTCCGGCCTGCAGAGTTCCACACCTCAGTAAATGCCCGGTTTTCAATCAGATTGGTTCCCCGAGAAGAAGCAACGGAGAAGCCGGCAGACGCTCCTAGAAGTGTCGTTCAGTATCGTATTTTAGTTCTCTTTGCGGCGAAAGACCTACCGAAGAATCGCATCCTTCCATCGCTCGGGTTGATGACACAGGAGACTCCATCGCCTTCATTTTCAGGTTCATCATTATGCTCTCCGGCCTGACCATCAACTAAAGAGTTATATGTAGGCTCATCATCCCCTAAAGTGGTAGCCACTCTCTCGGGTAATTGTAAGGGACTATCAGGTCCATTTCCAGTCACCAATCTATTCCTATTTTGCTGTTGTAATTGCTCTTCCATATTCTTCACATGTTTCTCCAGCTCCTCAACGTACGTTCTGGCCATATTCTTAGGTCCATTCACAGTATTGTGGGCAGCAAACATACCTGCTTGAGCGATTGGGGTGTTTAAGGACATCTTGGAATGTACATGGGAGATTGAACGCATTGCATGACGAACATATTGGTCTTTTCCCATCACATTTTGTCTTTTTTCTCCGGCACGTATTGCAGGCCTACCGAGGTGAAATTACTTGGATGGCCACTTAGGAACAGGGTAAGTGTGTGAACGCACCTTAGCCCGACGAATCATTGTCGCCGGATTTGAGGTCTCGCTCATCATTATCCTCGCTCAGCCTTTTGCTTTTTCACAATCCCATTATGTTTCTGCCAGGTTTAGCAAAGGATGAAGGTGGAAGAGATTCAGTTGAAGTTGAAGTTGATTGGCTGACATCCAAAATGCCATCAAAGAAGCAGCCAGTCAGATGATCCAAGTCATGTGAACTCTATGCTATGGAATTAATGAATGCCGGTGAACATAAAATGCGCTCCAATTGGTGTATATTTCATTAATTGGCCCCAAATAACAACGGTAATGAGGATGAGACTATAAAATTTTTATATAGGCGACTGATTTCTCAATTGCTGGGGTCTGACCTCTCAAGCGTGGGGGGCGTCTACTACATAGACAGCGGGTTCAAGTGGAAGTATTGGTTCATTCCTTAAAATTAACAGCCACTGTAGATAGTTTGGATTCAACTTGATGTAGAAGAGACGGTAAAACGTAGATTGAGTATTTTTCGCCGTCTCATTGTTAAGTCGCAAGTAATAGACCGAGATTGCATCAGTTGTGCCGTGAAGGAATGCTTGCTGAGTTGACAAACAGAGCAAACATTAGAATCTCCACCACATCCGATGTCCAAACGCTCCAGCTTCAATCGCGGGCTGCCTGTCTTGCCCCACGACTGGAATCACAATTATTCTACACCCGGATCTCACTGCGGAATGGGAAAATTCCAATAATAGCTGCCTTTTATTCTCCTCATTCAAATTTTTCACCGAAATCCCTGCCATTCTCAGCCCGACAACGACCGATCATTACCTCCATACCTTGGTCCCTCGAAACCACCCCGCCACTCATTCGATATTTTAACGTCGCTACCCCTCGATTGACACCATGGAACGAACTTCCGTCAATGAGCCCCCAGCCGGTGGTCAGCATGGAACCGCGCCGCAAGGAGTGCCTCAACAGGGCAATAACATGCTCGGGCCGATGTCGATGTCGCATGGTCCGCCCCAGTTACCACCACAGATGTTCACAACTGCCGCGCAACTATTAGATCTGACAGACAGTGCGTTGCCCCAACTGCGGCTCTTTAATATCCTCGTAGTTAAGCTCCCAGGCTAACATTAAACCAGAGAAGTTGGTATTGGTGCTGCGAGATGGAAGAAAATTAATCGGGGTTCTAAGAAGTTGGGATCAATTCGGTATGAAACCATCGAAGAAACCCAGGAGTTAATTATCCTTCCTTTAACGCGCGCTAACTGTTTGGCTCTTTGTCTTTGGTTTCCATAGCAAACCTCGTCCTTCAAGACACCGTCGAAAAATTATATGCAGGCAACCTATATGCCGACATTCCTCGAGGAGTGTTCCTTGTTCGAGGAGAGAACGTGCTATTACTTGGTGAAATTGTGCGATTCGCATTCACATACACTCCTTCTATATTTCTTCCACGCATACTGATACTTGCCTTGTTTCTTTAGGACCTCGATAGGGAAGACGATGTTCCTTCAACTATCCAAAAAGCCCCATTCCAGGAAGTTTTCGAATTAAAAAAGAAGGAAGATAACGAGCGCAAAACTGGCGACAAAAAGCGACACAACAAGTTACAAGGCCTTGGCTTCGAAGCCGAACACAGCGGAGAAATTCTCTTCTAAACTTACGGATGTCCGAATCCTAACGCCGCTGTTTTTCCTCGCGAATGAACCGCGTTTGGTCCAAGTAGGTTGTCCGATCAAGGCGACTGGAGTAGAGACAAATACATAACGGCCAGGATGGTCCTCGAGCATCCGCAGCACTTGATGGGTCGAGGCTACAGCAAATGGCGGCTTTTCAGACCGTCGCTGAGCGTCAAGCCACTGTTCCTGACTACTCGCAATACAGTATCATAGGAGATTGCTCTGGGAGGCCTCTTAGCTGGGGTTCATGTTTTTCCAACCAAGTGTGCGAAATCACGAGAATCAAATCATAGATATTCTCTCTGAGCGAGGGCATCTGAAGGCAGGACAGGATGTAAGGTTTTAGCCCATTGACAGAGATGAAGGCTACGCTTGACGATGTTTATGTCTCATTACGCTTCTCCCAAATACTGGGTGTATTTTTTTGGGTTCATTCTTATTTTAATCTATATTCTCAAACACCTGAATCGGGGAAATTTTCAGTGTATAACGTCGATGCCTTGGTGCCTTGGGGCATATCTGCATCCTAACTCTCTTTAGTTATGCCCAATAAACGATTAGAACTCCTACCAGATGATACAAATTCCTTTTACCGTTCCATAATCACAACTGAAGAAATTAAATATTATATTTTGACAAGTATACCTATAAAATCTAGTGTTTGGATCTGCTCCACTGCTATCGATTATCGCCGCCAAGAATCTCGTACCTTTTTTTTTTTGTGGTCCGCTTGGAGAGGGAAAAAAAAAAAAAAACTCCGCATCCTCCAACCAATTTTCTTCCTTCTTCGCACCTTCAACCAACTTCAGGTTTGTTGAATTGACTTCTCGTATCGCCTGCCGGTCGATCCCTCCATCATGGCGACCCTGGCCGAGAAGCTCGAGAAGATCAAGTCTCCCAAACTGCAGAACCAGCATCATGTCGGCCTCTCCGTCCCGAATAATGCATTCCATCGCTAACTGACCATCCAGACCGCTGTGGTGCTTTCTGCCGTGGAAGACACGCTTCGAGATCAAAAAGCCGATTTCTCTCCCACAGCTTATTTTGCGGCCCTTCTTGCCCTCCTGTCCCAGTCGCTTTCAGCAGCTCAAGGTATCGTCAACAAGGATTTAGCGACATCCGTTGTCTATCTGCTCGATACAACGACCGCCTACGTCCCCGCTCCCATTCTCCGCTCCAAGTTCTCTCAAATCCTCACGAGCCTTGCACCTGCCCTCTCGCTCCCAGAAGTCGAAGCCCCTCTCCTCCGCCCGTCCATTGGGTGTCTCGAGTTGCTCCTCATCGCTCAGGATGCTGCGGCATGGAATCTCCCACACACCCAGATTGGGCCACGGCGGGCCATCGCGGGGCTACTCAGTCTCGCGGTAGACCACCGCCCAAAAGTGCGCAAGCGTGCCCAGGATGCCTTGATCAAAGTTCTCAAGGCACCCCCTCCCAGCCCGTCGCTCGATCACCCCGCTGCTGATATGTGTGCGGAGACCGCTCTGCGGACTCTAGGTGATAGTATAGCCGCCGCAGCGAAGCAAAAGCGTGGCCGTCATGATCCCCACACTCGCGAGAGTGGCGATCCGCTAGTCATCCACTCTCTGCAGCTGGTGAAAACGGTTGCGATTGCGTCTGGGGGCTGGCCAAGCAAGAAGATCGAGCCTCTGTGCGAGTTGTTAATGAATGCATCCCGATCTAGCAACGAGTATATCACGATGGGTGCCTTTGAGGTGTTTGAGGTCATTTTCTCCAGCATGGCTAATGAATTCTCCTCATCTAAGCTGCCTCGTCTTCTCGATGCGATTTCGGAATTGAAGCCCGCCCAAAACGATTCTCAGTTGCTCCCTCCCTGGATTGCCGTTTTGTCGCGCGGGTATGATGTGTCCGCCCAGATTGGCCCCGAAGATACCTTTGAGAAACTACCTGCCCTATTCAACATGATCTCCGGCTACCTTGCTTCTCCCTCGATGAATATCCGCGTATCCGCTTCTGAATGTTTGGTTTCATTTGTTGCGAATTGTATTCCCGATAGCGTTATTCTGGACCCATCTGTCTACGACGAAAAGACTCTGGAGAAGCTCGCAAAGGCCACTAAGGATCTGCTCTCCGTCAAATATCAAGCTGCATGGGCGGAAGTGTTTAATGTCTGCTCTGCTATGTTCGACAGCTTCAAGTGGCGGTCCAGCCCTTTCCTCGATGACATCGTCAAAACCATTGGTGAACTTCGCGGCAATGAGTCTTTCCAGGGAAAAAAAGAGGCGGACAGTGTCCTTGGAAGTGCCATCGAAGCAATGGGCCCAGAAGCCGTTTTGCGGATCTTGCCCCTAAACTTAATTGAGCAGAAACATGGCCAGCCCGGTCGTGTCTGGTTTCTGCCCATCCTTCGAGACAGTGTCACCAACACGAATCTCAGCCATTTCCGGTTGGAATTCGTTCCGCTTAGTGAGGCTTTGTATCAGCGGGTCATGGACTACAGCGCCGCCGAGAAGACAGTGGAGGTGAAGATCTTCGAGACCCTCGTCCAGCAAACTTGGGCTATCCTTCCGGGATACTGCGAGCTTCCCTTAGATTTGACTGAGACCTTCGATCAGGGCTTTGCGGAGCTACTCTCTAATATTCTTTACAAGCAAACAGACCTGCGTGTAGACATCTGTAAGGCTTTGCAGAACCTGGTGGAGTCAAACCAGGCAATTCTGTCGGTTGAAAAGGAGGAGGATGATCTAATTCTGCAGCGCAGAATTACAAAGGCCGCTGCGAAGAAGAACATCGAGCACCTTGCCAGCTTCTCCAGCAATCTTCTCGCTGTCCTCTTCAACGTTTACAGCCAAACACTCCCTCACTACAGAGGTTACATCCTTCAATGTATCAACGCTTACTTGAGCATCACCCCTGAGAAGGTGAGGCATTCCTTTGATAGCCCCCCCTTCTCTTGACCTTATCTAACAAGTTTCTTTGCACAGGAACTCAACGACACATTTACCCGCGTCACCTCGATGCTCGAGTCATCCGTGGCATCGGAACAAGAAGCAGCCAAGCAGGGCAACCAGGCTAACGGAACCGGCGACAAGATGCCCCCAACATCTCACACCCTGATCGACCTCGTCATCGCCATGTCGATCTACCTACCTCGCTCGAGTTTCTCGAGCCTCTTCGCTATGGCGGCTGCGATCCTGAACGGACAAACCAACGACCAGCAGCTGATCAAGAAAGCCTACAAATTGATTCCTCGCCTAGCCACCACAGAAACGGGAGCCTCCGCGCTCGTGGAGCGGAACGCAGAGCTCCAGACTCTCATGTTGGCTACGGCTGACAAGACACCCGCATCCGCTCGTCGAGACCGTATGCTCGCCATCCAGGAGCTCGTCACATACCTACCGACTTCCGATCTGCATTTTATTCCTTCAATTCTCTCTGAGGTCGTTCTGGGTTGTAAAGAGAGTAACGAGAAGGCCCGAACCGCTTCCTTCGATTTGCTCATTCATCTCGCCAAGAGAACCATCGACCCGGAACGCAACCCAGCTGGCACAAAGATCCGCAACTCACTGGTGCCTCACATGCCCAACGATGCCCCTGATGCCCCTGCCACCATTGAAGAGTTCTTCACCATGGTGTCTGCGGGTCTAGCCGGTAGCTCGCCACACATGGTTGCTGCCTCGGTAACAGCACTCTCGCGCCTCTTCTTCGATTTCGAGAAGGACATCCAGGCCGCAGTGCGGTCCGATCTTGTGCAGACGGTGGAGCTCTTCCTCACCAGCAACAACCGCGAAATTGTTCGCTCTGTGCTTGGCTTTGTCAAGGTCGCCGTTGTCGTGTTACCAGACGAAGTCCTCCGCCCCCGCCTGAACAGCCTGGTGCCTAATCTGATGGTATGGAGCAAGGAGCACAAGGGCCGTCTCCGCAGCAAGGTCAAGGGCATCCTAGACCGCCTAATCCGCCGCTTTGGAGCCGCACCCCTGGAGGAATTTGTCGGTGAAGCCGACCGCAAACTCGTAGTCAACATCCGGAAACAGCGGGAGAGACGTAAGAAGAAGAAGAAGGAAGACGGAGAAGCCGGTGAGGACGATGACGAGGCTGAGGGCACTGGTGCTGCTGCCGCCGCCGCTGAGAAGGGCGGTAAATCCTTCAGCAACGCCTTCGACAAGGCCGTCTATGACTCCGATTTCTCTGACTCCGACGATGACGCCAGCGAGATCGATGTCGACGAAGACGGCGTCACGCACGCTCAGAAGGGCGGCCGCAGGGGCAAGAAGGACGGCAAGCAGAACGAGCAGTACATCCGCGAACTTTCCCCAGAGGACAACCCTCTGGATCTGCTCGCCCCCGACGCCCTTGCCAACATCTCCACCACGAAGCCCAGCGTGCGCTTCCTCAACACAGGACCTGGCTCACGCAAGAAGCGCAATGCCAAGGTCGGACCAGACGGCCGACTCATCCTCGGTGACGACAACGCGGACGTGGACATGTCCGGTGGTAATGCCCTTGATGAGTCTGGCGGCGCAGCCGGTGAGAGCGGAATCAACGCATACGTGCAAGCCATCAGTGGGCCCGACGCTGTCCGTCGCGGTCAGCGCGGAAAGCTCAAGATGGCCCAGTCGCAGAAGAAAAAGGGCGCTTCCGACGATATGGACGTCGACGATGACGATAAACAGAATACTGGTACTGCTGGTGGCTCATCCCGGGGAGGAGCCGGCCCACCTGGCCGTCGTGGCCTGGGAATGCCCAAGACACACGGACCCAGCGGCGGAATCCAGAAGCGCAGGAATTTTCGCGGGAAACAGAGTGGACGGGGAGGAATCCGGGTTGGAAAGCGAAGGTAAATCAACAACTTACGACAACTTTTCAAAGTATGAATGAACCAAAAATCTTTTCTTTCAATTTATTTTTTTTCCCTTTTCCTATTTCAACCCCGAGTTGTGATATGGGCGGTATCATTAAAAGAGTACCTACTAGAAAGTTATTGCTTTTGTTTCCTTCCCTTTTTTGTTGGCTTTTAAAGATATGCTCAGCTCCCATATCTGTCTCCCATTGATCTATTCTTCTTATCTTGTTCCCCCCCCTTCTGGTATCTTTTATATACCCCCTTGTCAGACTCGATCCAACCACCCAAAAATTCGTTTATAGTTATTGATGATCAAATAATGAATGATTGAAATCTTTTTTTTTTCGTTTTTCCTTTTGTTAAATCAATCCCTTTCCTTCCCTCCACACACCTAGGTATACGCAGTACAGGTAGAAAGTACCCTTATTCCACTCTAACTACCTACCTACTATTAGTCCTTAGTGCCTTGGTGCATATGCATCTTCCAAGAGCACATCATATCCAATTGATCGGAACTTGTTACATAACAAGAACCTTTCCTCTCTCTTCTCGGTACTTTGCCCGGACTCAGGCATCCCAAACTTTTACTAAGGATGGTGTAGATCAAGATACCCTAGTAAGCACTTGCTTTGATCGACAACAACCAGTTCTACGTATCTACCTACACAGTACATAGTACGGAGTAGGTTCTGGAACCTTGTTTTTTCTTTTTTTTGACCTACGGTATGTTTGTTTTTGCTTTTCTCACTTTTTATACTTTTTTTCTTGCGTGCTCATTGCTCATTTACTTTTTTTAGCTAGATTTGAACCCTACAGGTGTGGAGGTCGCTTCGGTTTCTCTGGCCGGTTGACGAGTCACAGGTCAAAATTGGAGAGAAAAAAAAGCATGGATAGAAACACAGAGACCAGCCCGGGTATCAATTCTTAAGTGTGATGTGATAGAAGTACAGTGATGTAATTGATGATAATGCCAGAAAAAAAAGGGGAAAGAAAGATTGAGCCCGTCTAGTTGGATGAAACTTCTCGTCATCGTTTTCTTCTGCTTCTGGTTTCCCCCCCTCTCTTTCTCGGGGTTTTTGCTTCCTGGAGCTTCGGTTCTTGGTGTAATTTGTGTGTTGGGAGAAATGATTTCTTGCTCTTTCCGCCAGAATTTAGATAGAAGGGGGAACAAGGACAATAAATACCTATAGAGAATGATGAATATTTGACTCCTCACGCGCCGCTAAAACCAAGCTCCAAACTCCAAGATGGGGACGTGCTGATGGAATAAAATGCTCCCGCCGTGGTATAAGAAAAGAAAAGAAAAAATCAAGAATACCAAAATCATTCCACATATCCCAACACATTGGTATCATGCCAACATTAAAAACAATTACGCAACCACGACGAGGTCACGCTTGATTGGAGGGGAATAGGTGTCGAAAATTTTAAAGAGAAAACAAGGCCATAGAAGAGGATAGAAGAGTAACAGAGGATATACAGCAATAGCAACTAACGAGGTGATTTTCGGGCCTTGCTAAGCCATATCTGCCACCATCTAGTGACACCGAGGACAGCGGCTCGACCATCATCTTTTCGTTCGGTACCATCAGGGTTGCCGAGGATCATGGCGAAGACCCAGAAAAATGCGGCGGTCCATGCCAGAAGGAGTAGGCCAAAGGAGAATAGAGATGATAGGAGGAGTACTGTAAGCAATCCTCCAATCGAGTAGCCCTCGTACCGATTTGTGGAAGATGATCGATCCGGGTCTATGTGTATTGTTTGTGTCGATGATGACCGATGTGACGGCTCTCGCAGCCCGACTAACCGCTCATGAATATGCAATTGTGGTACCAAAAGATCACAGAGTTGTGTCCGGAATGAAGTGTTTCGAAGGTAGGAGAAGCAGGAGCAGAGTCGGAAAGGGGAAACAAGGACGACGAAGAGAAGGCCGAAGACGGTGTATAGAGAGGCGCATAGGGAGAAGAGAGGGATAGGGAGGGACATTCGAAACTACGGTTCTCAACGTTAGTCTCGGGAGCCAACTGTGGTACATAGATAAAAGAAAGAGGGGGTTCCTTACTAGCATCAGGAGGGCATCCTGGCTCGCAGCCGTGGGGAAGTCATCGTCCTGGATCGCTCGTTTATGAACACGAGCGACGCCAGCAGTGTGGTTGTCGCCCGACATGTATGAGGAATGATCAGTCCAGCTCCCACGGACGCGGTCTTCTTTGCGCACAGCTCCGTTACTATACGAAGCCCAGGTCAATACGGAACCATTTTCCAAATAGAGCGAGGGTACGAACGTCACCGGAGCCACGGCCGCTGAATCGGGATATATCGGTTCCACCGGTACTCGATATTCTTGCTGCGGAAGATGCCTGGGGTGGTTGGAATGCTGATTCGGTTGGGAGTAGGAGTCCCACGGATCTGAGGGATACGATCTAGTAGAGGTGTGAATAGAGTTGGGCTCCGAAGCAAGGAACTCAGCTGCCCCGGCTTGCTCGTCGTGGTGCTGCGGCTGTTGTGACCGCGAAACATACGACTCCGCAGGGAGACGTGTCGCGGAGGGAGCGGCAGGGGTGTTTTCAGGATCAGAGAGATAAGCCGTCACGATCTGATGTTGTTGGTCCTGGTAATAGGCGGGAGAATGGGACATGTCCGGCTGCCTCATTGCGGGCAGACTTCCAAAGAAAAGGGATAAGAGACCGAGTCGGTGGAGCAAACAAGGGCGCAACGAAGATCTGCCCCCTCAAAAATGCGACGGGAGGCACGCCAGGTAGTACAGAAGCGCACAGAGAGCACCAGGGATCAGCTCAGTGCATGGCTTCAAGCGCAAGGGACATATTTTCTTCAGTAAAATAAATTGAAGATGAACCCGTCGTGAAGGTGGGGGGTCCCAGGAAGCAGCAGGGGGGGGGAGGGGAAGAGGCAGCAGGAAGGCCTTTTCGGGTCTAGGAGAGGGGAGGAATGAGAGGATCAGGGAGCGGGAGGAGAGGAGGAAGGAGAGGAGCGAGAGGTTATAAGAGGGCCATGAACATCAGCCAGGGAAATTGCAGAGCGGAAACTCCAAGAAAAAGGCCCAAGGACCAAGAGAAAAGGCAGTCTTGGTCGTTGAAAGAGCGACGAGCAGCGGAAGGGGAGACTCTGGTCTTCTGCCTTTTTGCTGCCAAGACGCCCAGATGCCGAGCCCTTGGCATAAAACGATGTCGAAAATCTGTCACATCCACGGTGGATTACGGAATGATGGATCGACTTAAACAAAGGCTCGAATTGGGAGGGGGGTGCTGGAGGGAGGGGAGACGGGAGACTATATAGATAGTGGAGGAACGACGCGAAGGCTGGCGGAAACCTCCGCGGTTGAAGGAGGAGCATTCATGTTGTGGCCAGGAAGAAGCAGAAGAGAAGCAGGACGGATTGAATCTGGACTGCTGGATGGGGGACGGAAAAGTCAACCAAGGAAGGGTAAGAAAGGTAATAATAGAAGGTAATAATCATGTAATACTAATTGTCCACCTGCAGTGCAAAGGGCGAAAATCCAAGGGAGAATGAACGAAAGAAGAAAATGGCGTTCGTTTTCCTGCAGTGTCCAGGCCGAATTACCATACCGTACCACATGCCAAGGTGCCAAGGACCCTGCGGGGATTTCTGTGGGCCAGCGATTGGCCGATCATCAAGGAAAACTGTCCGTGATCCGCGTTCGGAGGCAGACCTGGTCCGCTTGGCGGTATTAATAGTAAATATACGCTTAAGCCCATCTTGCATGGAAGAGCATCCATGATCATTCCCGGGTTTCCGTCCCATGTCAAGGCCGACGATTAACTGGCGGGGGGGTCCAGTTCGCGTGCTGGCAAGATGAAGGTGCTACTCTCGAAGCGACTGAGATTGCGATTGCAATGGATATGCCGCGTGCACAAACCAACAGCACCTCCAACTGTCAATATGAAAAGGACAAGAAGGCGTCTGGCCCGGGTGACGAGGCGTTGCCCCCCTTCGTACTACTAACTATTGGTTAGCGCTGACTAACGAATACATTCAATTGGTACGAGCCATGACTATATTTTACGACTATCTAGCGGGTACTAGTATCCAACTCCATAGTAGTGTCTTGTTGGACTACGATCCTCGCTTGGACAGTCCCGTCAACACCTTTGTTCCAGATAGACTCGGTGGACGAACGAAGTCTCCAAGTATGACCTTTTTGTGTGCACCACTAACCGCCGATGATCAGCCAACCCGGAGGAATAGGATTATCACAACAATGAGTAGATGTAGTGGCTGGGCCTCGGAAGACCATCCAATCGTCCATTGCCGAGCCACTTGCCCAGCCCCGCCGAGAGATTGGCATCTCTTTTGCCCCAAGCCCATCTTTCTGACCACAACAGGAATCGATCGAGTCGAATGGCCGGCCTTGGATCTCGATATCTTTCTGGGGCAGCCCATCAAGGACTCATTCATTCATAAATTTTCTTTCTCCTCACCTCACAAGGCTATGGTCCGACAGTCTCCCAGATGGACAATCCCCTTGACCCATGGAGATTCGCAAGGTAGAGGAACCTCCCCACTACCAAGACGAGAGACACGCGGCTCTCCCAAGCCTCCAAGACTTTCGGTGTCTTGGATTTCTGACTAAACACGGCAGCATCGTCAACAGAGTTCTGCATGGTGGATATGTGGCTTTGCGTGGCGTGGAGTTCCCCTCTCTCACGCCGAGTCACCATCAGGCTCGTTCTTGCATTTGATTTCTCGGCTTCCTGTCGTTCCCGATTTGGTTGGTCCAATTTCCCCCAGATGGTTCTTGGCTGCACTGCCCAGACAAGGGAAATATCATCATCCCACCGCCTTTGTAATTCTTGGCCATGATTACTCAACACGATCTGCGATTTCGATGATTTCGATGAGTGTTGGAATTGTTCAAGGGCTTACTCCGTAAACATTCCTGTTGTGGCTTTCTCAATCCATGGATATTCGCATACGGAAAGGATATCCTGACAAGCACCTCCATGAAATGAAGGGTGACCTTTATTGCCCCACCCACCTCATATCCAGGGGTGAACCGTGATACCCCTGCGCAATACCCCAGAGGGCTTCCTCCACCGGTAGAAGGAAATAAATGATGTGATGTGTCAAAGCTCACCTGACAGAAACGGGTCACCAAGTCATACACAGGGGTCTTTAATCTCCCTTCCCTCTTAGGGCTGACTGAATCAACGAACGACAAACCCATGCGACCCTTGAAAACGCCCATGGGGTCCTAGTTCTCACTCACTTGATTCGTTACACATCGTCCAGTTTAGCGGAATCGATAGGCAACGGTCAGTTTGAAGTCCGCCAGTCGCCAACTGTCCGAGAAGGATCAATAGATGCTCGCTGCATTGAAGTTACACCATCACTATTATTACTCATTATTTCCCCCGTTAGAGTGTGTCCACCTCATCTCCGGAATAATAGATAACAAAAGAGAAAAAGAAAAGGAACTTTCATGTAATCATGATATCAATATCTCGAGTCCACATATACATTAATCGACACTTTTCTTTCTCTCGCAGCCAATCGTTTGCACGCCCAAAAACATTCAAAGCGACAGATTTCCATATCCCAGGTTCTAATCGTACAAGCCTAGGGATTTATGAAATGCTTGTCAATTTAAATATTTCTGATGTCGAGCTTTGCTATTCTCCCGAGTCGGAGTCGTGGGCTCTATCCTCGACTGTAGTAATAATAACAACCACAAGAAAGATCTGTTCAATCTGGGTATAGTATGCTACCCAAGTATATAGTGACCCTGATTTTAAACCATTTCCCTTGACTAAATTATCGTGCACGTAATAAGGGGCGTAAATGCGGTCCGACAAAGTGTACGGAAAAGAATCATCATTTTAAATGTGCCAGTTCTCCGCGGAACATGGCCTTTCTGTTTATTAGTAAAGCAACAGGCTTTTTTTTGTTTTCACAGCTTGGAGTTTATTATCATTAAATTCAAGGAATTGATTTTTGGTACTAATTATTATTTTCCGATTGACCTCGCCTCTTGATGGAATTGCCGTGTATCAAGAGTGGGGGTCTTTGAATATATATCTTTGGCGACAATTGGGGCATTTTCTCCCTCGCATGACAGCAAACCTATATTAACCAAAATAAATATAAAAAGAGTATTTGAGGTATAGCGGCAACTAAACCTATTGGGTTGCAGGAAACATATAACGCTATATATCCCTCCGCGTTATCGAGGTATAAAGAACCTCATTAATGTCCCTGTAAGGAGGCAGATCGACAGTTCGTAAGAGAAACCACAAACTACGGAGTGCATACAGGGAAGTATATGTTCTCCCCTGCGTCTCACCAAGTCACGCTCCACAGCAGTGGATAGTCGATTAGTGGCCCATGATTTCCAAAATGTATGCGGCGTGGTTGCTGCTTGCATGAGGATGCGATTCTTGGCAAATCTGGCAACGAGTCCACCATTCACCTCCCAGGAAAAGTCCAGGATATCCGGCAGTCTCACTGGCTTTGTCGGTCCTGAGATAGGATATTTTCAGTGTGTTTAGCTACATCTACCCTGGAGACTTGTGATACCGCCCCGAGTAAGGGCTCGGATCAAGATCGTCGGGTGAGCATAATCAGGGATCAACGTAGGACAGTCATATCCTTGAAAGTTATCCACGCTATCTCCGACGATGGCAGGATGGGATACGCGGTGATTGGGAGTCGGACGACACTCTTGGTTTCGTTGGTGGTACAGAACATGCCATCACAAATCCTCTCCCGAATTAGCGATTCTGTGCCCTTTGACAAGTTGGTCCTCTTCGGGGGGGAAAGGAAAGAAGAAAATAAACTCAGTCAATCCTTTTAATAGGTTTCTAACGCCTTGAGTATAGGTATTTGAGGGCTGGATCCGATCAGGTATGTCCCGAGTTCGCAAGGTTCGGGCTTCATCAAGATCCTGGGAAATTGATCCCTTCCGTCATGTAAGTATGACCCGGATTGCAAGCGAACGTAAATCGGGTTTCTCCGACGGTATGCATGCTCCTTTTATCCCCGTGATATCGCGCCAACAAGGGCTGAAGTCACAAGAACATCAGTAGCACCAGATTTCCGGAGACTTCTTCATGCGATGCAGGCTCCCTTGCTGGAGAATAACTGTTTGACAGCATTGATAATCAGGCAAGAATTTTTTTTCTTGGTTGAAAAAGAAAAAGAATATTTCTTCCGAAACATGATACCAGCATGAAGCCTATTTTGGAAGGTAACAGTTAAACTGTAGAAGTAGAGTAATGACTCAAACCAAGCATTATCTTGTTTTCATCTGGGGAACAATGTACTCTGCATCAATGGTAAGGTGACCATGAGGAACTGTGGGGAGGATTGGATAATCCCACCTTGTCGTCCTGGTACTTTGTACAAGTATTGTAGGAGAGGTTCGGACTCATCGACCACCTGCACCCCATAGGTACCTTGGGTAGATAGGAGAGAATCACCGTCTTCGTTTCTTTTTCTCCTATTCAACTATGGAGAAATAAGAGTCAAGAAGGACCATGTGCGAGGGAGAAAGGTGACACGATACGTCCTTTTATCAGTTGTGAAACAGTTTCAGACCCTACATTGTCAATGCAGCAACAGCAGCGGAAACAAACTAGAGAGGGTGGGTCGCATAATGTCGTAGAACCTAATCATTGGACTTGGAATAATAAAAAGGAAAAGGGAAAAAAATGACCTAAATTTTACTTCCTTTGCTTTTCTTTTCCTTCCTTTTTGTTTATTCTGCGCACTGACATACATTCTCGGCAATCAGATCATCCTGTCAGATACGTTGCACAGGTGGCACACCATGCATCCTGGGAAAAAGTCAAAGGAACATGCACAGCCTATATAGATAGTACATATGTAGGCTATGTACCGGATTTCAAAAGGAGAACGCGGCCTTTCTCTTTCCAAATTCGTACACGGCGCTTGTTGCCTTACGGGGTGGAGAAAGGCGGCTGCTAGACGTTTGCCCAAGGGCTTGCTCGGGTTGGTTCTGGCTCCAATGCATTACAGAGCTATTGACTTATTCAGTTGTTCTTTTCTGTGTATGGATGGATTATTATATTGTTGGAAGCTCTTAAGAACCTCGTATATCAAGGAAAATATTGCCAAAACTCAGGATGTAGAGAGGTCGCGGCATCTCAAAAAAAGCTTATGGTGATCGATCTGACTCCGCTGGGGCAACTCATTGTGGGGTCACATGATGCACATGACACCCGACCGCCCTTTCCATCCCGCCCCTTCTCGAGTCCCCAGTCTTTGGGTCACGCATCATTATTTTGGCGACAATATTTCTGGTACAGGAGACAGGAACAAATGACAGTTGAGCAATGTATTAAAAAGCGGTGATTGAATGGGACTAGGGAAATCATCCCGGGCCCAAGCTTCCCTGATGATCCAAGAGTCTAGCCCCTTTGATTTGTGTTTACCAACCCAATTCGAGGCCGGAAGAGTGGTAGGGTGATAGTTTAATCGATCCAAAACTTCTGTTCCTTTGGATCAACTTTGGGTTCCGGGTTGTTCCACTTAAGATCATCCTTTCCTGGCAGACATTTCTCGACTTGGCTACTCCTTGGGGGTCTCCCTTCTCCCGAGAGAGGGTCATCATGATGTCGCTGGTTGTTTTTCTTATTGCAGCGGGCGCCACCAAAGTTACTAACGTATCGTGGATGCGCTGAAGAATGCTCTTGTCCATCACTGAGTGGAGCGCAAGGTGTCGTTTTCTTGCAATGGATTACGTATACAATTTGGCCCCAAGTGGCTTGCTCGGCTATCAAGCCCTTTTTCCCAAGCCCACAGAGGTGTATGTTGCGTTTTCCTGATTGAGGTGGATCACCCACGATCCTGAGGATGATTCTGGATCCCGCAATAAAATTAAGGTCTCCGTTGGGGATGTTTTCATGGTCTTCTGACACATGGGAACCGTAGGTTGGTTGTTGTTCATTCCAAGGAATCAACGTAGGGGATAAGAGAGGAACCTCTGGGGAAAATATATTTTCCCTGTATCTTGCGGGATTTGCGTCATCTTCATGGGCGCCTATATTGTTTTAAAATGATCCCAGAAAAGAAATCCCCTTGATGGATCATGACTCCAGGGAGTAATCCATTATGCTTAAATAGGAAAGTACCGACCGACCGGCATAAACGGGGTTCTATAGTGGGTAATGGATGGGGCGGATGATATACACGGTACTTGAGCCACGCCATGAGACAAGATGAACTGCGGAGAACTCCCGAGTTGCGAGCGTAGGCGGTATTTGGGAATTGAATTTGACACATGTGGAGGACTCTTATAACCTCATTTTGATCCTGGGACAGTGTCTCGGGTGACTTGAATATTAGGGGGGAGGGATTGGATTTGAGATACCTATTCTGCCTTGAGCTTGGAGAATTAATAATAACGTTCCATTCTAGGGCGGCCGACCGATGTAGCTTATATCGCAAAGCAATATATATATATATATATATATATCATGGATATACCCACCTACTTCTAACGTTGAGGCTCACAAGCAACCCCATAGTAGTTATTTCATCATTCATGTGATCGAGAGCTAATCAGTGCAGTGACTATACTCCGGAGTAGTCAAAGAGAGCATGGGAAAACATTGATTTATATAATTAAGGTCTTCTGCCCTGTGTGAATCATATTCGTGGGGAACGATCAACAGCCCATGAAGAAATGACGAGGGCACACCAGCACACCCTTCCTCGGCTCCATGTTTGAGATACATTGCTCGGCAACGCTTGTCAGCATATTGTATGTCTATGAAGAATTAGGCTAGTAGATAGGACAAGGGGCAAGGGCTGAAAGAATATGATATTTATATTCCATTATTCATTTTGCTGACATTGTCAATCAAGTCTCTTTGCTCCCAAGCTCCCTGGCGCTGCCTCTTCCCCAAGGCTATGTACGACTCGTGATTATTCTTGGGAACTTTTCGGTATCACAGGGGCCAGAGCGCCTTAGGACGGATTACATACGCGGGCTGTTATTTTGTATTATTATTAGTCTTCCCAACGGTTGCTCCTCGGATCCGAAAATAGGGGATTAGCCTCGAAAGTGGGCTACCTATCAAGGGGGATTTGACTGGGTTGGATTCTGGAAGAAGGCGATTCCGTAATCGGGCGCCACAACCTAGCCAGGAATTCGACTGGAAGCTGAAAGAATCTGAGACCCTTGGAGGAGAAATATTGCAATATTAGGTGCCTGTCATTTGGCTTCAAGGCGAGAATAATGACTGATAAAAATATACCTGAAAGCTAGTGAGCCCGAGTAGGCTGCATGATTTATTTAACTATTATTAATATTGTTGGATGATGTCTTTTGTTTCTTTGGTGTGGGTGCTTCTTTGGCGCTTTCCCTTTTTATTTTTTTTATTGTTTTATTGTTTTTCTATTTTCGTTGTGGAAGGGGGGTGTGTGGGAGGCAGGGAGAGGGAAAAAGAAAAGGGAGATCGGCCCACCCTAAAACTCAAGAGATGTATGTATCAAGATCATGGACAGCAACAGTAAAAGCCGATGATGGATCATCATCGGGAAAGGCCCCACTCTCTGGAATCCGTTAGGAATCTGTGGCTGGTGGCATTTTACCGCGTCGGATTTAGGCTAGTGTCATTAAGTAAGCCGTTGCCGCCTGCGCAGTGACCAGACAGAGCCGCTGAACAGTAAATGACGAAAGGGGGCAAGTCCTAAAAAAAAAAAAAAAAAGATAAAGTCAATTTTCTTTCTTTCCTGAAAGAAAATATTAAAAAAACAATAGGAAAATATCTTTTCGCTATCTTAGATTGTATGCTACTTGGATTTATTCCAAGTGCACCTAGCCATTGTTTTTTAAAAGTATCAGGAAGGAAGAAATAAAAATTTTAAAGGAGAAGGAAAAATATAATTGTCACAATGCAGGCAGCTGCAAGCCAACACACAGAGTTAGACGGCTGAACATTGCCGGGATTATGCAGGCTCAGTTGACGTATGAGTAGTGTACGGCCGACCCTTGGTTGGCAGATGATGGAGGGGGGGAAATGGAAGACAAAGAGGGCTGGCTCAAATGTTGGCAAAGGAACCTGACAAGTCGTTTATTTGTTGGAGCGTGGGCTGCGTTGAGCACAGAGGAAGTAATACTGTGTCCGGTATGTACCTTACTACTGACACAAGTGCATTTTGTTCAGCACAGTCTAAAAAGGGTGTAGGGTTAGCCTCGGGCTTTGCCTAGGAGACAGACTCATTTTTCTGGTGCATTTGCTTTTTCTTGGGGGTGAGAGGGGCGCCAACTGCAACATTTTGTGGGCAGTGGAGGTCCGCCTCATGCCTAACTACCTTCGTAGGCTGCCGGGAGCTTACCTTTAGGCGGTTGAGCTTATGGGGCATACACCAGTCATGTATGTTTGTTCACGCCCCACTCCCACAGCCAGGAATTATTGGCGGCCCTTTGTAAATAATGCACTAGTTTATTAAATAATAAATAAATGGCACGGGGAAGAGAGGGCCAGTGGGTCCAGGTTCCATGGTCCACATGCAGCCACTCGGCGAGTCACAACCGGGGGTTCGTGCTAGACCCCCTCTCTTCCCTGAGAGGTGCTTCCTCTGGCTCTGGCACTTGCATCCTCGTCAGACACTGCCCTGTTTCAATTCAGTGCAGACTAATTTTTTTTTCTCTCCCATAATTCTGCCTTCCCCGGTGATGTGATTTATTATTTTAGTTCCCATTCTCTGTATTCCCCCCTCCCTCCTCGATAAGGTAATCAGTCAGAAGGAGAGTTGAACCCATCGTATCACGATTGACTACTTGCTATCTATCCAGCGCTAGTGGCCACGCTACGAGTCTCCATAATCCTCCGCAGAAGTCATGTTAATTCTATTCTCTTCTATTTTTCTTCCTCCATCAATTTAGTTTATTATTTTTTTTTTTTGGGAAAAGAGTTTTTTGGTTTATTATTTTTTTAATTTGCCCAAATGGAGTCTATAGTATCCTATTTTATTCTTATAATCACATTCGCCCCGCTTGCTAGCATGACGGCCTCTCAACTGCAACATATTGAGGACATTAAACTTCAAGCTCAGACATCATTCTGCCTTCAGTTTAATCAGAAATGATACTCTCAGAATAATGAAGGAGAGGGAAGGGAGGGGAAGGTGAATAACATGAGACAGCACTAGTCCTCATCCCGGGCATGGAGTACAGATGGAGGCATGTATGTGTCGTAGCTTATTTTCTTATTTTCCCTTTTTCTTTATTTTTAGTATTTATTATTTTCCCCATATTATTCTGAGAGTAATGACGAAAAAAAAGGTGTTCATCAACAACTGAATGGGAAAAAAAATTTATTTGCTCCCTGAATTTTATTTTAATTTTTATTTACCAATTTTTAATGACTATCTTTTTCCCTGCATGATTCTCTGCTTTGCTTGGTACAAAAGAATGAAGTTCTGGCGCCGGAAAATATTAACTGTAAATACCCGCGGACACGACTCCAGATTGTCTCCACCCACTAGGCTGTTCCTGGACGTAAAGCTGTCTGTCTTCGGCTTGGCGCCGGACGACCGCCATCTCAGCTTTTTCCGTGCTTTCCTTTTGCTTTCGCTGACTGCTCGAGAGCTGCGCAACCACTAGTGCCCCTTGGCAATTTCCCTTCTACCACCAGCCCCTCGACCTTTCCTTCTCTCATCCTCTTCCGCTCTCCTTCTCTTTCTCTGCCTTTGGATTGCTTCCTTCCTCTTCTGCTTCCCCCTTTCTGCTTCCCTGCTTTCGATTTCCTTCCATTTAGTTTGCTGCCTTACCTTACTGTGGATTACCGTGCTATCTCTCCCCTTCTCTCTTCAATTCTTACCATCACCTTTCCCACGCTTCATCATCCCTTTTTTCGCGTCCCTGACTTGATTGACTTCATTCTATTCTTGTATTTCTGTCTTCACCTTTTTCATATACACCCTCTCTCACATCCCCTCTCCACGCTTGTCTTTCCATATTTATTCATCTCCATTGACCACCCTTTTTTTTTTTTGCTGCGTTCGCATTCTTGACAATATCATCGCTTTCGAGCAGCGCAACGCCGACTGACCTATCTTCGTCGCCCTTTTGGTATAATCCTTGGGGATATTTTTTCCGAAACGAAGTTGCGCCTCGACTACAGGTCATTGGATCTATCACTGGCGCGACCATTTTTATCGGGACTGTGCGACCTTGGAAGTAACACGGGTGCGGACTGCATCGTCGTGTCGCAAAAGTTTATGGGACTCCGATTACCAAATCTGTAACAGCTTGGTCGCTTCGCGATTCACCTTAACACCACGTCGCCTAAATGGCTCACACCCAACCTTCGCCTACGGGAGGCGTAACACCTCACCATGGCCATCTCGCTGCTCACCCCCAAGTTAATGGACACCTCCCTCTACAGTCTCCCGCCCAAAAGGGACCTCCCTTGAGCACCGCCCAAAAGATCGCTGCCCTCAATGAGCAGGTTTGGCTTCAGATCGGTATGAGAATCAGTTGTGAATAAGCCATGGTGGCTGCGATTCATAAATGCTAACAATCTTCATAGGAAGTTTGACTGAGCTGATGGGTGACTTGGATGGTGCCATGAACGCGTACGAGCAAGCATTGCGACACAACCAATGGTCCATCCCTGCTATGAACGCGATATCTTGTATTCTACGGACCAAAGAGCAGTTCCCCAAAGCCATTGAATATCTTCAAAATATTTTGAAGCTAGATCCGACAAGCGGAGAAACGTGGGGTAGTCTGGGTATGTGGGCGGTCATTGACACATTTACGTCATTTTTTTTTTTAGTCTTTTGATGGATTGACTGACATGATATACTAGGTCATTGCCATCTTATGATGGACAATCTACAGGAGGCTTATACATCCTACCAGCAGGCCCTGTATCACCTTCGTGACCCGAAGGTCAGTACTTCCTTGAAATCTGGGTCACTCATGTGAGAATCTAATAGGTGTCTTTGTAGGAACCCAAGTTGTGGTATGGAATTGGTATTCTTTATGATCGCTATGGTTCTCTTGACCATGCGGAAGAGGCCTTTTCTCAGGTCATGCGCATGGCGCCTGATTTTGAGAAGGCCAACGAAATTTACTTCCGATTGGGAATCATCTACAAGCAGCAGCAAAAGTTCAACCAGAGCTTGGAGGTTTGTTGGTCGTAACTCAAAATACTTAAAACCTCGCTAATATAGATTCCAGTGCTTTAAATACATCGTCACAGATCCGCCTCGTCCTCTGACTGAGGAAGACATATGGTTTCAGATTGGTCACGTCCATGAGCAACAGAAGGATGTAAGTTTCGGACCCCCTCCCGCAGAGGGTTTAACACCCACTAATATTATCATAGTTCGATTCGGCACAACAAGCCTACAGGCGCGTCTTGGATCGTGACCCCAACCATGCGAAGGTCCTACAGCAACTTGGATGGCTGCACCACCAGCAAAGCAGTAGCTATGCTAGCCAGGAGAAGGCCATCGAGTATCTGGAAAAATCCGTTAGCGCTGGTAAGATTTGAAATGCTCCATCAATCTATACTGCACACCTACTCACTCGTCCACAACAGATAACAACGATGCTCAGAGTTGGTACCTCCTCGGCCGATGCTACATGTCACAAGCCAAGTACCCCAAGGCGTACGAAGCTTATCAGCAGGCTGTCTATCGCGATGGCCGGAATCCAACGTTCTGGTGCTCAATCGGAGTTTTGTATTACCAGATTAATCAATACCGTGACGCTCTGGATGCCTACTCTCGTGCTATCCGCCTGAATCCATACATTTCTGAGGTGTGGTATGACTTGGGAACCCTGGTAAGATACTTCACACATGTTCTAAGTGGATACGCCTTGATGATTCTAATTCTTACTCCAATAGTACGAGTCTTGCAATAACCAAATTGCGGATGCCCTTGATGCGTATGGTCGTGCTGCCGATTTGGATCCCACCAATGTTCATATCAAGGCCCGCCTTCAGCTTCTTCAAAGCCAGCTTTCTGGGTCTGGCGGCCAGAGCAACGCTCCCGCTCCTCAACCCCAGGATGTTCATCCCCAGGCTTATCAAGCCCCCGGAGTCGGCGCACCCCCTGCACCTCAATGGGGAGCTCCTGCACCGACTGGAGGACCACCACCTCAACCACCAGCTCCCCCGAGGCAAATCGCTGACTGGAACCGTGGGATCAACGATATCCAGTCCCAGGGTCAGGCTCCTGCTGCTAATGGTTTTGAACACCGGGACGCGGTCCGTCCTGGAGCTATCCAACAACCCAGCCCTCGCCAAGAGCCTGGTCGCGGATTCCCTGATGCTGTGCGCCCTCAGCCCGCAGCTCGTTCCCCGAAGCCTGGTCTTGCAGGCCCCAGCGTCTACCCACCTACACATACCCTTCCTCAACTATCTAACCCACCCGCTCCGTCGCATGATCGCGCCCCAAGTGGTACTGGCTTTGCTTCTGGCACTCGTGGTCTTCCCCCTGCCGGAGCACCTCCCGCCCCACCAGGCGCACCTAATGGTGCTCCTAATTCTGCTGGCCCCATCCCTCCTTACCATCGCCCATTCACTCCACCCACTGATATTCGACCGCTTCGTGATGAGCGTCCCTCGTCTCCTGGATCCACCTACCCTCACCAGCAGTATCATCACGGACCTAGCGTACCCCCTCAGGGATCTAGTAGCACTGGCATTGCTAGTGGTGCACCCCCCCCAGCCTCTGCTATCACGGCTGCTGAAGCTGCTGCTCGTGAACGTGAGGACCGCCCTACCTCTGCTATGAAGCGTGGCCGAGAATGGGAGGGAGAACCTGGCCCAGCCAAGAAGATCGCCAGCGAAGAGAACCGCTCCCGACTGGATGATCAAATCCCCCGACGTGTCGCTTCGCCGAGCCGTTTGCCTTCTCCTGGGGAGATACAGCGTCGCAGCTCCTCTGAGATCCGCCGCGAAGACCAACGCCGTGTCAATGAAAGCTATCATCCTTCCGAGGCCGCCCACCACCCTCCTACCCTCCCTTCTATTCAACACATGCCTCAGCACCCCTCCGGGTCGAGCCTTCCTCCGATGGCTGAGAGCTCCGCTGCGCCTTCCAACGGTGCGCCTGCTGGGCCACCCTCGACTCAAGTTCAAGTCAAGGAAGAACCCGCTCGTGCTGAGCAGGCGCCATCCCATGAGCCTGCGGCGCGTAAGATGGACGTTGATGAGAATTACGATGATGATGGTGATGATGAGAAAAGAGCTAGCACCGGAGTGAAGGGCAGTCCTCATGGCAGCGGATCCGGCAGTGTCACTAACAATAGCAATGGCGTCTTGGCTAGCGGAAGCCAGGCCTCCCAGTCAAAGGAGCCTGCTATTTAGATGCCATGTCGTTTTTATCCATCTAGGGCTAATGGATGCGCTTTGGAAATGAGAGACAGACAATCCAGGATACATGAAATTACTATGATAAACCCCCATAACTTCGTTTGCTACTTTCAAATTTGGCCCCGGCACTTTATTCTTTTCGACCCCCTTTTTCTCCTATTGACGTCTATATATTTTCTCTTTTGACCCCGGCGGCACCCCTGTCCATGTTCTTTTAGCACCTTGAGTTGTATTTTACGGCTGGCAGTATATGGGGAGGTTTTCTTTCGTGGAGTTTGGTACTCTCGGGTACGTGCATGTGGCCGAACTCAATATCAGTTGTAGCTGTTAAGACCTTGTGTTTTGATTTTGTTCCCCCTGAATCTGAGAATGTTTTCCCTTCTAAAATAGCAAAAATGTGAAATCCAGTCATGAAGTACTATTTGGATTTCTGAACGAGTAATTACTAGTGGTTTTATTCGAGCAAACCTGTGGCTCGCTGCGGATACCCTTTCGGCTGGGCAAACGGGTGCCTCAGGCAGCAAAGCGGCAAAAAAAATCACCTGACTTTTAATTCAGGCGCTAAAAATTCTGCCTTTGTGCCCCAGGCCGCGAGGGCGTAGTCCCGTGAGTGCCTAACCCCAATGGGAAATATCGCCAAGACCTCTCGCTTAGACGCAGCCCACACTCGTTAAGTGTTGCAAAATAGGACTTCCGGCCAAACCTGGAGATAGACACTCTCACTCACCACTTCGACAACTAACGACAACAGGGTCAAGATGTGAGTTCCCCGGCACCAGATAACCATCAATGCCTTCTCAAATGAACTTAATCGCTAATCTGAATTCCTTTATTTAGGAGTCACCGGAAGTTTGAAGCGCCTCGGCACGGTTCGTTCACCTTTCTCGTTTTCATCCTTAGGAGCGCCGTTGAAAATTCGATCAATTTGTGTGCGTGTATAGGAACGCTGGACTGACATAGGACTTTACAGGCTCCCTTGCCTACCTGCCTCGCAAGCGCGCCGCCAGACACCGTGGAAAGGTCAAGAGGTTAGTCTACAAAAATTTTTTTTGTGTGTTCAATATGGATTTGAAGGGCGTATACTGAGTTGTGCGACAGCTTCCCCAAGGATGACCCCAAGAAGCCCGTCCACCTGACGGCCTCCATGGGCTACAAGGCCGGTATGACCACTGTTGTCCGTGACCTTGACCGACCTGGCGCCAAGATGCACAAGAAGGAGATTGTTGAGGCTGTCACCATCATTGAGACTCCTCCTGTAGGTTGAAATCTTTGGTTATGAAGGATTGTGTGGCCGTCAAAGTACTAATTTTATTTCTTTCTCTTCTCTAGCTTATCGCCGTCGGTGTTGTCGGTTACATCGAGACTCCCCGTGGTCTCCGCTCGCTCACCACCGTCTGGGCTGAGCATCTGAGCGACGAGGTGAAGCGTCGCTTCTACAAGAACTGGTACAAGAGCAAGAAGAAGGCCTTTACCAAGTATGCCAAGAAGCACTCCGAGGAGAGCGGTGCCTCCGTCACCCGCGAGCTCGAGCGCATCAAGAAGTACTGCACCGTCGTCCGTGTGCTCGCCCACACCCAAGTCCGCAAGACTCCCCTCAAGCAGAAGAAGGCCCACTTGATGGAGATCCAGGTCAACGGCGGCGCCGTTGCCGACAAGGTTGACTTCGCCCGCAACCTCTTCGAGAAGCCCATCGAGATCGACAGCATCTTCGAGAAGGACGAGATGATTGATGTTATTGCCGTCACCAAGGGTCACGGTTTCCAGGGTGTCACTAGCCGTTGGGGAACCAAGAAGCTTCCTCGCAAGACTCACAAGGGTCTCCGCAAGGTTGCTTGTATTGGTGCCTGGCATCCTTCCCACGTCCAGTGGACCGTTGCCCGTGCTGGTCAGATGGGTTACCACCACCGTACCTCTTGCAACCACAAGCTCTTCCGCATTGGCAAGGGCTCCGATGAGGGCAATGCTTCGACAGAGTTCGATATCTCCAAGAAGCAGATTACTCCGTAAGTTATACCCAAGGAAATTTGGTATTTAATTTTTCCCCCCGAAACTAACAAACTCTATAGCATGGGTGGTTTCGTCCACTATGGTGAGGTTAAGAACGACTACGTTATGGTCAAGGGCTCTGTCCCTGGTGTTAAGAAGCGTGTCCTGACCCTGCGCAAGACTCTGTACCCCCAGACCAGCCGCAGGGCCACCGAGAAGGTCGAGCTCAAGTGGATCGATACCTCCTCCAAGTTCGGTCACGGTGCTTTCCAGACACCCGAGGAGAAGAAGGCTTTCCTGGGTACTCTCAAGAAGGACCTCGTTACTTCTGTTTAAGGTGTTTATGGAGATCATGGTTTGGTGTAGTGCAGTTTATTATCCATTTCAATAAAAAAAGCGAAGAATACCTTTCAATCACCTTTTTACATTTGTAATTCATGATAGAATATGGAGTGTAGATCGCTGAGTAGGTTATAGAACCTCAATATTTCTAGGAATTTTCAGAGATAATTGCGGTCTCCCGCCCAGGACCGTTGTCACTGGTTGTGGTCGAAGGGGTCAAATTTTTCTCTACCACTTTTCCACAACTTTCTAGCACCCTCGAGTACCTCTCGCTAAATTTAGAAAAAGACTCTTAACCTGCCTCTAAATATTATCTATATACACTTTTAAGTGCCTCTTAGTCACCGCTTCTTCGCGATGCCAAAGTGGCCGGGCAGCCGCAACGTACATTGCGTCATTGATCGCGTTTCGCATCGGGCCTTCACTTCATCTTTAAAGCCACCCACTTCTGCCCCTCCTCAACTTCCAACCCAGCGCCATTTCCTTGCTTCAGACCAACTTCGACATCTTCATTACCATAATCTACCATCGTCTCGAGCCCTTGTACGAACCACCGTCTTCAACCAGAAACTATTCCACATCCATCCCACCCGCATCTTCTCTCGCACCATGTCCTCCGACGACGCCTACCTGTCCTTCCTGGACAAAGCCAACGCAGACCTGGATATTGGACGCTCACAACAGACGACCCAATCATCCTCCGTCCGCACCGAGACTGTCAGCATTAACGCTCGGATTCCCGCACCCCTCACCTCAGTCGATGCATTCTACGTCTCCGAAACAGACGAGCCCTTCGAGCCCGTTGCGCTACAGTGGAAGGGTGCTTCTCGAGGTATATGGCCTGATCCTGGTATGTGGTGCTCCCTCCCCTCATAACAAGACTTATATTTGCTTTTATGTTTGGGCCTAATCATCACCAGATCATTTCTCCAACCTCATCTCCCCCGGCGCCGATCTGACCTCCATCGAAACTCTCTCCCCTTCCTCGTTTGACCCGAAAAACCAGTACGCTTCCGCCTTTCGGGCAGTGCGGACAGCAGCTGTCGAGGCTACGGGTGGGAGAATAGATGAATCTGCGGTGGATGTTAAGGTGTATCGGGTGGAGGTAGGGAGGTCGAGAGTGGAATATTATCTGTTAGCGTTGGACGTTGAGGGGGGATTGATTGTGGGGTTAAGGGCGAAGGCTATTGAGAGCTAGATTTAGCTTTTCTCTCGCTTACCTTCTGTCAATATGTGATCCTACCAGAGAGGAATTCTGGATTGGGGATTAGTTGGAGGCTGTATAAATAATGATATGATGTCGATTCGCTTCTGAAACAGACGGCCGAGGCATCTACTGGAATGAGTGGAAATTGAAGGCAGATCCCAACGGTAGAACCCAGATTAAGGTTGACTGACAGCCCCAGAGACGCGTGTAATGGAATGGCAGTGATCATGGGTATCTATCTCACTGTTTTGGGAATCAATCTGAGCGCGGTTATAGTCCTCATGCTTCCGGCTGTTACGTGAATTATTGGGCTCTGTCCTGCACGCATCTGCTGCAGAGGAACTCCTTACACCTTGAGGGGAGACTGGATATATTTCTTTACAGCTATCCTCAGATAAAGTGCTGAATTGGCAGGTTAAAGATAAAAAGGAGTTGATGCAAATACCAACGAGATCCACCATATTCATTCCACAGGCTGACTCTATGGCAACCGAATTCCTCGCCACATTCATATTAGGTTTTCTCATGGAAGAGAAATTTGCTCGATTTCATTGTAGCTATAATCTATTTTGTTCATAATCACTTATACTGATCTGGTGGTATTTCAGGATGATTTCCAGTGGACTGGAGATGCACTCAATATAGCAAACTTCCTCCTGCAGGCGCCACGTCCCTTGATTAATATGCAGGGCTTTCACATCTCAAACGTCCATACAGATCCACTGGAGGCTATAAAGGGGCCAATGGAAGAAGCCGTCGATATTAAAAGCATTCTTAAACTTCTGCGCCTTGATTCGCAGCCAGTGTGAATGGAAACTCGGCATAGCTATTGTCCATAGACGTGGCTTGGGGAAATCATAACAACAAAAATAAGGGAAGTAATTGGCTTTATACTCGTAATCATTTCAATCCTAATCGGACGCCTGAATTCAAACTGCACGCCTCTATCCCTCATATTAAAAAAGAAGGAAGCTGTTGCTGGAAGACTCCCCCAAGGGATTGCTTCCTTCTTCCCCTCCGTCCATCCCTTCCTTGTTTCCAGTCGCCTTCATTCATTCACTCACCCGAACATGCATTTCTCTTGATTCGACCATTCTTGTCTCTCCTTTGCATTCTATTTTCTCTTTCTTACTGAGGGCTCTTCTTCCGTTTGTTTTTCTCTCTTGCCTCTTATCTTTTGATCACCCCGTGGTCGACTCCCGCGGTGCCACTGTCTACTGGCCAGCGTCCGCTAATTTCGATCTCTATTTCTCTTAGTTTTTTTTAATACCTGGGGACAGTGGGTATGTCTACTCTCATCTTTATCGTGTGTTTGCTTGCTTACAGTCACTTTCTGGGAATGAACAGTTGATATTCGAGTACTCTCGTGCGAGCCGGTCGAATCTATTCATAACAGTCTCCTCTTCATTTCTGATTATTTACCTTTCGTCAGGGCTGCATACGAGCACGGAATTTTGAACGCGGGAATATATTGAGAGCAGCGACATACAGCCAAAGGCCAGCCTTGGCTTCGCAATTTATCAACTGGTGCTTCCATGGTGGCCCATTGAAGATAGAGGCAGTAGTGAAGGAAAAGCTACTTGGGCCTTGATCGGACTGGATTTAACCTCCTACGACGTCACTAAGAATATAAAATCTAGGTTGGAAAGTATAGTAATTCCTAGCTCTAAAGGATGGCCGACATTCCTCCAGAGCCACCGGTTCGGCAAACACCTCATATTCGTCTCAACTCCGGACGACATGATCCCTTGCCTGACGAAGCGGACGACCATCAATCATCTATACCGAACCAACCGGAGCTGATGGGTCGTCCTTTAACCCCAGTGGTTACAAACTCGCCTTCTACAGGGACATTACAGACCGTGTATGCGTCATCAAGTCATCTGGAATCAACGGAATTCTTAATACCACCCCGACCACCCTACCACCGGGAGGAAGTTGACCACGTACGGTCCCCAAATCTTTCCATAGTCTCTTCGCGACGGACCAGCTGGAGCTCAGAGGCGGGGAGTTACGACACAAGGAGCTATGCGTACAGTCAGTTCGAACATTCGCGCGTGCTATCGCACACGGACAGCGAGTCGAATGATGTCAACACACAGACCGTCACAGAGAAGTACAATATCATGCCCACGGAGGGCTTACTATTATTTCCTGAAGACGAGGAAAAGGATGACTACTTGCACAATCCCGACTCGGCGGACCGAGAACGGGACTGTGACATCTGGAACCGCCGAGGCATGATCAATGTTGGTGGTCTGATTCTCATGAGTATAGGGTTTTTGGTTCTATTTGTCGGATATCCTGTCATGTAAGGGCCATTGGGGTGTATTCTGGAACTATTGGGAAGGATGGCTCACCCTAATTTCGATTATAGAAGCGCTGTGAAGAGTTTCGGGCACCCACACCCGCAGTGCGAAAAAGGGGATACCTTATGTTTGAATGTAGGGGAACGACCCTTACTTTCGAACATCCGCACAGGGTTAATAGATCCCGACACACCGGAATCCGCATACACGAAGAAGGCAGCAGATGGGAAGGAATGGCAGTTGGTGGTAAGTCAAATTCCTTGTACTTTTGACAGTCGCTTACTGATGTTTTTGGCAAGTTCTCCGACGAGTTTAATACCCCTGGTCGTACGTTTTATGAAGGTGATGATCCTTACCACGAAGCTGTAGATATATGGTATGGCGTCACACAGGATCTAGAGGTCGGTTACCCTTTTCTTACCATGTTGAAGCTTGCAAACTGATAAGCCTCCCAGTGGTATGACCCTGATGCTGTAACAACAAAGGATGGAGTCTTAGAGATCAAATTCGACGCCTTTCCCAACCACGAACTCAAATACCGGTCTGGCATGGTGCAAAGTTGGAATAAGCTCTGCTTTACCGGTGGCCGGTTAGAAGCTAGCATATCTCTCCCCGGGTCGGGCGAGATCTCGGGATTCTGGCCAGGCTTTTGGGCAATGGGCAACCTAGGACGACCTGGGTATGCTGCCAGTACAGAGGGCATGTGGCCGTATAGCTACTATGACGAATGCGACGCTGGAATCACACCAAACCAAAGCTCCAAGGACGGCATTAATTGGCTCCCTGGGATGCGTCTCCCAGCATGCACCTGCCCCAACTCTGATCATCCCAACCCCGGAAAGTCTCGTGGCGCTCCGGAAATCGATGTCATCGAGGCTAGCGTCAGCGCCCTTAACAACGATGAGAATATAATAATAGGCTCTGTCTCCCAGAGCTTGCAGATGGCCCCTTTTGATATCTGGTACATGCCAGACTACGGTGGGTTCCATCCCCTGATCTTCCTCTATTAAACGGGGACTAATAAAACATGACAGACTTCGCAGCCGTTTACGACCCTCTCATCACTTCAATCAACACCTACCGTGGCGGTCCCTACCAACAGGCCATGTCAGGCGTCACAAACCTTAACAACCACTGGTACAACGGGACCGAATACCAAGTTTACGCATTTGAATACTCCCCTGGTGCCGACGGCGATGTAACTTGGTTCGTCGGCCCCGAGAAAACCTGGACATTGGATGGTCGAGCCCTAGGGCCCAACGGCAACGTGGGCCAACGCGTCATCCCACTCGAGCCCATGGCCATCGTCATGAACCTGGGTATGGCGTGGAGTTTTGCCCCGATAAACGACAATATCGAGAAGCTCATGCCCGCTAAAATGCGGTTTGACTATATCCGCATCTATCAGGATCCTGACGATGTCAGTGTCACCTGTGATCCACCGGGCTACGAAACGACAGAGTATATCGCGCAGCATCCGGTTGCATATCAGAATGTCAATAAGACATCCTGGTGCGTTACTTCTAACCCCTCTTATGTTCGCCTCAAATAATATACTAACTCTTTTCTGTCCATGTGTAGGTCTGATGCTGGATACGACTGGCCCAAAAATACCCTCATGCATACTTGCTAGATTCTTCGTCATGGACCGACTCTCTGCCTGTATTTTGAAACTGCGGTCCCGTGGCGTTGTTTGTTAGGGCTTGGTTCAGAGTCGTTTTCCTTTTTTAGCATCCTTTGGCGTTGGGAGTGGAAGGTATCTAGGCTATTCTTATTGATCTTCTTATAATTTATAATTTTTATGTCCGCAAGCTGGTCACCTTGGCCTTGAAGGGAAAATCTAGCAGCGTAATCTGTTTTGATGGATCATGACCTTCGTTCCACCTTTACCAATTCTTCAACAAATGTCTCGAACACTACGTACGGCCTCAGCTACTATCTAGAGTCACAGCCAGAATGGTTGATCCCTGATCCCTGAGGCCCGGCCGAGAAACGATAACCACGAGGCGTCGCGTGTCAGTAAACAAAAATGCAGTGAGGAATGTAAGACCCCCCCCCAATCCCATCCCTACCCTCCCGGGTCCCCTTTAAATCCCTATCAGCCTGTTCTCATTATCACTCCTTGTAGGTGAAGTCAATCCTCCTCAGCCACCTATCTACATCTACTTCCAAGCCCAGAGCTAAATATCAAGAGCTACAATGAAACTCTCTCTGACTCTCCTCCCGCTCCTTGTGACCCTTGGAATGGCCGTTCCCGTTCCGGTACGTCAAAAAAAAAGCCCAGCACTCGTGATATATACCCAAGGACTAATCAATGAGAACCCAACATAGGCCGAGGAGAATCCTCTCGATCGTCGGTTTTCAGGCGGAAACCTTCCGGAAGCGCTGGCTAGTGCGGGAGGTATCCATGGGCTTTTGAAGAGTGTGTTGAAAGGGGAGGAGGATGCCTCAGATGCAAAGGAGCAGCAGGATCCGCAGGAGGAGCTACAGGAGGAGCAGCCGGAGCACTGATAAGATGTAAAGCAATGGGGGAAATCAGGATGTTGTATTCATTCTTTGGTCTGGATTTTGATCTGGGAATTATAAGCTAAGACTATGCTAAGTTTGGTTCAGTTCAGTTCAGTTCAGGTTCTGGTTCATGGTTCATCAAGTAAAAATACCAAGGGAATTCGTGTCATGTCTCATCATCAAGTCGTCATCAAAAAAAGGGTTGCCAGAAAGCAAAACACAAGCCAACGAAAGTAGAACAAAAAAGGCATACACGCACATAAAAACATACAATTCGAGAGGCGGAGAAAGAGAGAGGGGGACGCAAAAAGGGGAAGAAAAAAGAATGGTGGTATAATACTGAAACAGGTTTCGGTGATATCAATCTTCCATGTCGATATCGTCTACCTCCACTCGGGTACCCAGCGCCTGTTTCCCTTCTTGGATCATCGCCTGCAACTGGCGATTCAACCGACTTAAGCTGGCATCTTCTTCACGTTCCATGCGTCGCCGCTGCGCCAAGTAGCGCTGGGTTTCCACCGAGACAGGGCTCTCGTGGGGTTTCGCGGGTGACGAGAAGTTTGAAGGGGGGTGCGACATAGGTGCTCGTTTCGATGGGTTGGGATTTCTGTGGCGGGTCTGGCTGACAACTGTCGGACGAGCGCTCGCGCGGGCCACAACTCGTCGCCGAGGACGAGATCGAGCAGATGGGCTATGGCTGCTCCCGAGTAGGTTTCCTTCCCGCGGGGAAACCATTACCCAGTTGCCGTAGATGTCTTCCTCCTCGTCTGGGTACTCGCCAGGTACGGAAACACTCTCTTTCTCGGCGAAAGGAGGGAGCGACGATGAAAAGTGGGAGTATTGTTGATGGAGATTAGGGTTATGGTTGTTGGATGAGTGAGGAGGAGGAGGTGGAGGATCCATGGCATATCCTCGTCCACCACCGGCGTAGAACCCCCGGAATGGTCCAGACCAACAGAAATCCCAGACTTTGCCGACGACGTTGAGAACGGCGCGACTCCAGCGGAGGGGACCGGGAGATGACATGGGCTGGGGGATCTTCTCGTCAGCATCACCACCGCCGGGGGAGGCAGCGACGACCAGCGAAGGGTCTTCCCGGCGACAGCGTTTCCGACGGAGGAGATCGGATTCTTTGTGAGAGCTCAGACTGCCATCGAGAGGGAGTCGAGGGAGATCTCGATACCGACTGGGACGGTGAAAGTCATCATCCTGGTCCTCTTGGTCGGAGAGGATGTCATCGACGCCATAGTTAGGACGACGAGGAGTCTGAAGAGGGCCGAAGCGATGAAGCTCGGGCTCTGGATGCGATCTTTTGCGATGCTGGGAGATGGAGATGGAGCGATACAGGGCGGATGAGGCTGACGGCGTGGGAGGCACTTGGAAAAGAGGAGACGGAGCGCCGACGAGATCGAGATGAGGAGGGATGGGGGAGTCGAGGAGAAAAGAGGAGCTCGGCATGGTGGATGAGTTATTCGATGGTTAAAACATTTAACAGGGGGTATTTATGCATGCGAGGGGGAGATTTCTGATATTATTATTCTTGTTGTTGTTGAACGGAGCGACCACCAGCGGGTGGGAGTTGAGTTGAAAGAGTACGGAGTAGGAAAAAAAAGAAAAGTTGGGGATCCCAAAACAAGCCGAAAATGAGGACATCCAACAGCAGCCCAGCCACCGCAATAATCACCTCTCACTATCGGCTCACCGCAACACTGCGTTCATATCTGACTAGATATTCGAATATCCAAATACATATATAAATATATACATCTACAGTCTCTGGCTCGTCCACTGCACTCCAGCGGCATCCAGTCCTTCCTCCCCATCCACCAGCACACACCACCCCTCTGATCCAGCCCCTCCATCCCCTGCGATCACGGCTTCAAAGTGCGACCGCGCAAAGTCTAGCACCGCATCGTCAAAGGTTCCTGGTTGCAGCCACACAGCGGGGATCCCGACAGAATGGGCCTCCTGGAGCAGAGGTAGAGTGACCGCAGGTGGAGTCACCACTGAGAGGGAAGTCTGTGAGGGGGAGGAGAGCGCCCGGGGCGATGCGACCGTATCGTAGGAATGCGACGACGACAGTTGGATCTGGGGGGCTCTCGGATTGAGGGGAGTCACTGGCAGGGAGTGTTGATGATACCAGGCGAGAACTAAACGTAGACGCTTAGAGGATTGCAAGATAGAAGAGGGGTCAGCTTTGCCTACTCTTGAATCCAAACTTGTGTGCGTCATTGCTAGCTCCAGCCACCGCAAACCGGGGAGAGGAGAAGAAGCGTTTGACAGCGTCCATGCTGAATATCGATAGAGGATGAATAGATGGTGAAGATGAATTTGGAGGAGTAAGAAAGCAAAATGAGTGATAAGGGGATGGAATAATCTTTATTTCAGAAGTGGGATGCATCAATCAATCGCCCTCTCCGATTTCATCATCGCCAAACCTCGGTAACTCTTTGTCACCTCTCTTCACCACCACCTCATCCCCACTCCAGCTCTTAGCCCAGAAGACGCCAATTCCTTCTCGCAATTCTCGATTTCTATTGCTGGATGCCCCCATTTATCCCCTCTAAGCGTCAGTCCTCTGATGATCTTCCCCCTCCCAAACGCCATGCCACCGCGATCACCACCGACAGCTCTCTGACCCCCCTCTCAAGCTCCTCCTCCCCCTTAACTCCCGTTCCCAGCGACAATGGCCGAACCGATAATGGACGCCCAAAGAATAATAATGGCATATCTTCCGAATCCGAAGAGTCCGACTCCGACGAGGTAGATTGGGAGGACGCGATTGACGCCTCCATCCCTCCAACCGCGACGAGCTTCGTCTCTCCGCAAGATGATCTCGAGTTGACTCTAGACAAGAATGAGGTGCATCTAGAGGATATCTTACAAGGTCAAAAGGCCCCCTCTAAGATTGAACGCCAAATCCGACTGCAGGTCCATCGCATGCATGTGTTGTGTCTCCTCGCCCACAATGCTCTCCGCAATGCCTGGGCCAACGACTCCAAATGCCACGATATTCTCCGACAGAGCCTACCGCCTGCGATCCAGAAGGAGGTCCAGAAATGGCGGAGAACGTCGGGCCTCGAGCGAGAAGAGCCCCCCAAGGCGCCCCCCAAGAAGAAACAAGGAAAAGCAGGAGAACAAAGTCAGCGCCAGGCGAAGGCCCAACAACGCGATTGGGGAGAAGGTTCATCGCGACAGGAGCCTGGGGAGCCGGATTTGAGTAACGGTGATCCTATCATCCATCTACTCCGCATCCTCTCCGCATACTGGAAAAAAAAGTTCAAGGTCTCCGCCCCAGGGCTTCGGAAGCATGGATACCGACCCATGGCCCAGGTACAGACGCAGACCGCATCTTTTCACAACGACGACCATGATCCTGAAAGCCACGGGGAAAAGATCGCCAGTGTTGAAGAGTTCCGTGCGGCTGCCGAGCGCATGGAGGGCTCGCGCGACGTTGGTGCGCAGCTCTTTACCGCATTACTCCGTGCGCTGGACATTGAAGCTCGTCTCGTTGCCAGTCTCCAGCCGCTCGGGTTCGGTTGGACCAAAGCTGAAGCCTATTCCGCCCCAAAACCGAAGGAGAAAGCCAAACCATCGACCCAGCCCGTCGCACCCAGCGATGGTGCGGGAGAAAGTGGTGACTTGGACTATGATGACGACGAAGACGAAGACAAAACACCTCCGACCCGCAGCATAGCGTCTCCTCAATATGACCAGGACCTCCCTTTCCCCATTTACTGGACAGAAGTGGCATCCCCCATCACTCACCAGATCATCACCGTTGACCCGTTAGTACTCTCCAATCCCGTGGCGGCCACCTCAGAGCTCCAAGCGGCGTGGGAACCGCGCGGAACCAAAGCGGAAAAGGCCAAACAGGTCATCTGCTACGTGGTAGCGTACTCGTCGGACAAGACCGCCAAGGACGTCACTACTCGTTACCTTCGGCGGCGGACCTGGCCCGGCAAGACCAAGGGTT
Organism: Aspergillus conjunctus; assembly: GCA_027569095.1. Taxonomy (NCBI): domain Eukaryota; kingdom Fungi; phylum Ascomycota; class Eurotiomycetes; order Eurotiales; family Aspergillaceae; genus Aspergillus; species Aspergillus conjunctus. The sequence continues at coordinate 84,937 of JAPDEL010000030.1, read as the reverse complement.
TCCGACTCGTAGTAGGCAAGAAGAGCCCCAACGACGCATCCGCCGATTGGTTTCGTAGCATCATCAGTTTCTACGAGCGTCCTCAGAAAGACCGCACGGCCGTGGATAACACCGAAGATTCCAACGATCTCGTCCCCAACCAACCAAACAAGAACAAACCACCCACCGACACCGTCGTCGACACCCTACAGAGCCTACGTACGTCGACCGAATTCGTTCTCGAACGCTTCCTCCGCCGTGAGGAAGCCCTCCGACCAGGCGCCCTACCCGTCCGCACTTTCACCCCCGGCGGTGTTAAGAACAAAGCCAACCCCAAATCCACTTCTACCTCGAAAAAAGCCGAAAACATCTACCTCCGCACCGACATCGTCAAATGCCAATCCGCCGAAAGCTGGCACAAAGAAGGCCGCCAACCCCGCCCCGGCGAAACCGCATTGAAACACGTCCCTATCCGCGCCGTAACCCTCCTCCGCAAACGCGAAGTAGACGAACAAGCCCGCCGGACGGGCCAAAAGCCCCTGCAGGGCCTGTACTCCTTCTCCCAAACAGAGGAGATCATCCCACCGCCCATCGAAGACGGCATCATCCCCAAAAACGACTATGGCAACATCGACTGCTTCGTCCCACGCATGGTCCCACGCGGGGCCATCCACATCCCCTGGCCGGGGACTGCGCGCGTATGCAAAAAGCTCGGAATCGACTACGCCGAGGCCGTCACGGGGTTCGAGTTCGGGTCGCAGATGGCCGTGCCCGTGATCGAGGGGGTGGTTGTTGCGGTTGAGAACGGCGATCTGGTCAAGGATGCATGGCGGGCGGACCACGAGGAGAAACGGCGCAAGGAGGAGCGCAAGGCCGAGGCGAAGATCCTGCAGACCTGGCGGAAGTTTTTGTTTGGGTTGCGCATCGCCCAGCGTGTGCGGGAGGAGTACGCAGGCGATGAGGGGTTTCATTTGCCCGACGCGCAGAATCCGTTTGCGAGTAGTCGGTCGTCGAGACAGCAGCCGAACGAATGCCAGCCCTACTCGTACCATCCAGAGGGGGGCGAGAGGGAAACGGAGGAGGATGTTGGTGATAGAGGCGGAGGGTTTTTGCTGGCAGATCATGATGACGATGGTGGGAACGGGAATGGGAATGATGATGATCTGATTGTGGAGGAGAGACGGGCACCTCTTCGGCGTGCTCATCCTCAGATAGAAGAGACTGACTCGGATGAACTGGACTCTGCGTCTGTCGAGGGGGTTTCTCCATCACCGTCTCCGCCTCCAAAGTGCAGACGCACACGGAACACCAACAGGGGAAGAAAATGATGACTATACTTTCTTTCACCTTAGACCTCTTTCCCGTTTCTTTTCTTTTTTTTTTGGGTGTAATTTTTAGGGTCACAGATCATGGTAAGGCATGGGACGGAGTTTCAATGGAAGGATCGCAAGTAAATTAGCTAGATGAGGACTGGATTTACCATAAGTTTAAAAGCTAGGTCCTATCTGTAAACACCGGCCCTCACCTGGGGACATAAAAGTCACTGTTTGGGCTCCCCTCCGACATTCTAAGTCAAAGTAAGACCCGATTCTGAAAAGCGAATAAACTACTTCAGAAAAAAAGCTAAGAACACAGGCTGTTGCCCAAGCATTCACTCGTCGCTCTCTTCTTCTCCTTCCTGATCCTCGGCCTCCGCTTCCTTCATGCTCTCAATGAGAGCGTCTCGAAGACCTGCGCTGAGAGTCATGCCCGCATCTTGAGCTTCGATAATATCGTCAGCGTTTTCCGAATCGAATGTCTTGCCATCGACGAGGAACGCCGGTAAATCGCAAACCGAAACACACCGAGCAAGGGTTACCAGAGTGGACTTGTTGAGGTAGCGACCTAGGGTGGGCCAGGAGTTGGACTTGTTCACCTTGTCGTCCACGCTGCTATTTCCCGCTCGTTTCGCGTTCAGATAGGATATGATAAAACGGAAGTACAAGTACCGGCGAGCAGGGCGATTGTCAGTTTTGAACTCAAGTTCTTTACCGTCTAGGTCCTATAATAACAATAACAATAACAAGTGTTAAAGCTAATCCAATTGACATGATCTTCTTCATGTTGACTTACTTCGAGTTTGGTTAGAACACGGTTCGGACCCACAGGACCTGCCCATATAATCTCCTTCCGTTTCGATTCATCGAGGACAACGCAACGCCAACGTGTTGGCACTTCAGACTCCCCCGGCATGGGGACAATGACGATGCTTCCCTGGTCTAATCGACTCTCAACCGTCAAGGCTAGCGTTATCCCTATCGAGAAGGCCTGAGTTAGTCAAACAGCTCCGCGCTCCAAGAAAACGCATGAAAGCACTCTTACCGTTGCGCGGATCGTAGAGCACCAACTCTCCAACCCCAAAGAGGTGTGAGATCTCCTCGCCCGATAGGCTCTTTGGTACAAGATGAGCAGCTTTGATGGAGGTTGAGGGCAGATACTCGGCCAGAACATGGCACCAGACATATCCAGGGACGTCAGGGTCATGAGCGCCATAGTAATCCGTTACCTCCCTGCGAAAACGGCTCTGGTCGAACTTGCGGGCACGCTGTTTTCCTGTTGCCGACATCACGCGAGCCACAATTGTTGACGAATAAGCCCGTTCAAGGAAACCCTCGTCAGGTCCCTGAACTCGATGTCTCTTCACTTCCATTTGCTCCTCCATATCATCCTCTATTATTCGCTGCTGGCGTTTTAACCGCTTGAGGTCTCTAGATGTCGTTCGGAACGCATCTAGGAACGGTTCTAGCTGCTCTACGAACTCGTTGCTTGTGAGCAACTCATTCGTCTTCAACTCGTCCATCCCATCCCGAAAGCACCGTATCCAATCTAATTCTGACTCCATGGACGCTATTTTAGCCTCTAGGAATTCGGACACGGTCGAAAGACTCTAAAGCTGGGAGAATCGGGAGGTAGCACTGACTGACCTATTCGCGTGGCGTTCGAGATTCGCTTGCCTATTTGCCGGCATCAGCAAGGAGACCCTTTCGGGTATGACCGGGCGTTGAAACATCTTTCAATAAAAAGCCTGAGATAATTAGAAATAAGATGTTTGAATAGAGGAGATAACTTGGGGTTGGGTGAGAAGGAGGGTGTTGGTGAGAAGGAAGAATAGGTAAGAACGGTTGCTGGATGACACATAAAAGAGTTTAACAACCTGCTCGAGAATAGTTGCTGGGTGTGACACATAAAAGAGTTCATAATAAACCTACCTAGGTACTTGAACAACATGCCCTTGCTGCCCTACAGGCAAAGGGAGCTTATTTGCTCAGTAATTCCAATTACCAGTGTTACCTATCGATAAAACTAGATGAAATTAAGAAACTTTACTTCTTAGAAACAAGTCAAAATTGAATATTAAAAGTATTAAAACCTCCTTCTCGAAGCCAACGGCGATCCCATCCCAGCGAGATCAACATCCTGCCCGAGATCAGCCTCTAAATCGAAATCCCCAATCGGACTAACATGTACCGCTGGCGAGGTGACAGGACTCAGCGCTATGCGGGGCCGCGACTTGAAAACACTCGCGTAGTCGGCTTGATCCTCGAAGAGCTCGTCGCGTGGGGTAGAAGCCCTGCTAGGAAATTCGGGAGCCGATATCAAGGCCTTTTGCGGAGTCTCGAATTGATTCACGGGGAAGGACATACGGGATGAACGGGGGCGTGGATGGGGTTTTTCTCGCGGGGGAGGGATCAGAGACATAGATTTGCGGGTGCGTTCGACTAGAGTGTATCGGGGGTTGTGCTCCAGCGACGGTGGGCTTTCGATAAGGGGTAGCTCTGGCTTGAAAGGGGCGAGTTCTTCTGCGGGGGGGCTGAGGACGATGGAGGCTTCCTCGCCGAAGTTGGAGTCGGGGATTTCGACTTGGGTTGTGGGTTGTGGAGCGTGGATCGCCGGGATGGGGTTAGGTGAGCTGTGGTAAAGCCCGGTGTCCGGCCGGGGCTCGCGAATAGAGCTGAGCTGGATCGGTGCCTGGGTCTTGGTGGACTGCGACGAGCCATTGATCTGTGACATGGCCTCGGAGACAGAGAATAAAAGAGTTTGGTCACTTCCAGTGGGAGTCGCCCGGTCAACAGACTGACGGACCGCTTTGGCTATGCTGGCAACAGTGAGTGCCTGATGATCTCGAAAGACCAGCGGAGCTCCCGTTTTGGGTGCGTCTGTAGCCGTTGATGATGATGCCGATCCGGTGCGTTCATATGTTTGCAGGGTAGTAGTATACTGGCGCCATCGTTGCAGACGGGCCCGTTGGCGCAGAACGCGTGATTCCAAATCCATTACTAGGTCTGGACGGCTGGAAGTTGTGCGGAGCTCGTCCACGGTCGACTGCTTTGCTTGAGACCAGGCAGTGTCAAACGGCAGCTCCAGGAAGGCATCACGGCCGCTGCGGGCTCCGCCGTAGAGTAAGGTGTCCGCCCATTCCGCGCTTCCTTGCCAGTTAGCTTTTGTCTCGTGGGCGAGGGCGTCCAGATCAACCCGCGGATCTTCAGCTACATGGCCGCTGGCAGCCGATCGGGAGTCTAGTTCATCTTTCTTGGCGTCTAAAAGCTGCAGGAACTGATCATGCGAAGTACGTATGCGGTTCTGGCGCTCCCCCAGTGTTCGTAGGGAGGCCCGGTAGGTGAGAATCAGCGGCAGCAGGAGCGGATACTCGCGAGGGGTCAGACCCTGGGCCGTGGCGAGCTTGATAGCCAAATTTTCGTCCCGAGTGTTTATGTAGGACTTCCGCAAGACGGCGGTTGAGAATACAGCGAGGATCTCATCGAACTTCTCGCCTTTGCAATCATCCAGCATTGATTTGCGGAGAATGGTTTCGCGACCGAGATCGCCATTCTTCTTCAAATCGGACAATATGCGGAATAAAGCAGCACGCAGATTGACCGACTGGAGGGGTTCAAGGGGAGGAAAGAAAGGGCGCAGTTTCTGTCGTGGAGGTTGGTTGTGATCAGCTCATGTAGCTCAGTTGCTAAGAGTGTTGACGTGTATTGCAGGGAGCGGAGGGTGGCTTACATCCCGGGCGATTTCTGGATCCCATCGGGCCACTAGATGATATAGCGCCCATTCAATAGCTTTGATCCGCTGACGCTGATTCTGGGAAGACGGAGATAGGATGCGCGGGGTGATACCAGGCCAGTCCTCCAGACGATCGAAGCCCAGGAGCTGGAGATTGCGGATGAAGACGGTGTGAGGGGATTGGGCAGGCCAATTGGGGGGTTTTGGTCTGATGGGTTTTGTTGACTGCATTGCTCTATTATAAACTGGGAGTTAGAGAGGTCATATCGGAGAAAAGGATGCAATCTTACCATGGAATGGACGAAATCAGGGGATGGAGTGGATCAACAAACAATCAATAAAGAGAAGTTGGAGTTGACTTTCCGATAAGGCGGCGTTTCTTTTTCCTCTCCCTTTCCTTTATCAAATCCTCCACTTCCCCTCCTCCACCACAACGACGTCTCTTTTTTGACTCCTCTTCTTGCTCTCTTACTCCTCTACTCCCTCTAACTTTCTCATTTAATATTTCTTTTCTCTCCCCATCCTACGTCCATCAACAATGGGCTCTGAAACCCCCTCTGAGCCCCTCTGGACCCCTCAGTCCGGCAAGTCTTCCCCCCTCAGAGAGGACCCTTCTCTCGCGATAAACCAATTCTCATTGCTGTAATCTAGTCCTGTCCACCCTTCCTCACCCCCCAGAAGAAAATTCCACCTCCCCCATCCCCTTCTTCCACCTCTTGGAGCGATTGAAGACCACCAAACGTGAAGGCTGGCGGCGCTTCGACCTCAACGCGGGCGAATCCATCTCCGACCACATGTACCGCATGTCGATCATGACCATGCTTGCGCCGCCCGCCATCGCATCCAAAATAAACCTGCCGCACTGCATGAAGATGGCTCTGGTCCACGACATGGCCGAGTCTCTCGTGGGGGATATCACCCCGGCCGACCCCATCCCGAAAGCCGAGAAGGCCCGTCGCGAGGCCGCCGTCATGGACTACATTGCCGGGTCGCTGCTGCGTGGGGTCCCCGGGGGTATTGGTGCGGGTGACGACATCCTAGCTGTCTTCCACGAGTACGAGGCGAATGAGACGCTGGAGGCACAGTTCGTGCACGATGTCGATAAGATGGAACTGCTGCTGCAGATGGTGGAGTATGAGAAGGCGCACGAGATCGATCTCGAGGAATTCACGGGTGTTGCGAAGCGGGTTCAATTGGATGAGATGAAGGAGTGGGCGGCGGCTGTGTTGAAGGAGAGGGAGGCCTTTTGGAAGGGGAAGAAGCAGACTCAGCAGGCATCCTCTTAATTGGTCGTGGATGTCCTCCTTTTTTCTTTTTATTCAACTCACTATTTGTCGATTTCAGCTCGAGGCGTTCGTACGGTTTTCGGTTGGTCCTAGATTAGATACCCCCATTGGGGATCCAGAGTCTACCTCAGTACAATACATAGAAGTTTCGTTACTATTCACCAATTCTATCAAAGGGTATATATATAAAGCCGTCCACCATCTAAACAAAAATATAAAACAGAGAAAACACACCCGCCAATTTCAAGACTCAATCTAACGGCTCCCCCTCCATCTCCCTCGCCAACATCTCCGCCTCAGCCTCCATGTCCTCCATCCCCCTCGCCGTCCTCGCGTCGTTATCCACCTTCAACACCTGCCGGAAATTCCTCGCCACATTCCCATCCTCCCCGTCCAACGCATCATAAACAGCATCTGTCGTCGGCATATCGCTGCGCTTCCGCGGGATGATATGCGCATGGACATGCGGCACGCTCTGGCCGGCCTCCGCGCCGTCCTGCACCGCGATATTCAGGCTTGTGGCGCCGTACACCCGTTCGATCATGCGGCCGACGCGCCGCACCGTTTGGAACAGGTCGGCTGTTTCGGTGGCGGAGAGATCGGAGAGTCGGGGGACGATGCGGCGCGGCGAGACGAGGACGTGGCCTGGGAGGATGGGTTTGAGGTTGACGAGGGCGAAGCTTAGGGAGGTTTGGTGGAAGACCTATTTTGAGCCTGTTAGTTTCTTTTATGGTTTTTGTGATCAGGAAGGTGAGAGGAGGAGGGAAGGGACCTGGGAGGTGACGAGGAATGGGCCGAAGTGGATGGGTCCTAATAAGCCGGGTTTGGGGACGGGCATGGTGGAATCAGCGGGGGGATTGGTGGTGGACATGTATTTATCTATTAAGAAGATTTGAGGGATAAAAAGAAGGTGAAAAAAAGGGGGAGAGATAAGGTATTGGTATGTACTAATCAGAGGATCGGCGTTATTGAAGAATTGGTGAGGAGGAAGTCGGAGTTGGAGATTGGAGATAAAATGAGGTGGTGATACTCCATACACTCCACGAGTAGATGCGCTTTTCCAACCTCCTCAGTTGCTGACTACACACCGTAAGTATATCTCGCAGGTTAAACAGAATGGGTATCATTAATCTCTCCGTAGATTATATTACACATCAAAATACAACATTATCGAACAAATGCAGCCACATATTACAATCATAGTAGTATCGATGAAAAGAACACCGCCATCATTCAAAACACGAAGAACACTCAAACCGCCAGGAACAGTAGAAGGCCAGCTCATGCTTCCTTGGTAGGCTCATCCGCTGTTTCTAGTTTGGCTTCTGGCTTCAACTCCGGCTCCGGCTCCTGCTCCGGTTTCGCTTCTTCTGTCGTGCTAGGTTCCTCATCTCCAGTCGTTGCGGTCGTCGTAGTCGTGGTCATCGTCTCCGTAGGCTGCTCGGTTTCCTCTTGTGCTTTTGCCGTTGAGTCTCCCTCATCATTCTTTGTCAGTGGGGTCTCGTCGTCCTCGTGGATTTCCGCAACTGTGACCTGGGCACCCGTGTTTTCGGTGGGCTCTTCGATCGCTGCGCTCAGCACTATGCTTTCCGATTCCGGTTCTGGTTCTTGCGCTTGTTCTTGCTCTTCTTCTTTATTCTCTTCCTTTTTCTCTGGCTCCTCTGCTGGGGATGGCTGCGGTTCAACCTCTTTCGTTTCCGAGGAAGATGCAGGCGCGGAAACTTCTTCGCCGTCCTCTGCACTCTCGCTAATCGTCGTTACGGCGCGGGAACTAATCGATGGGCTGCCCTTGTGCCGCCTTGTGGTTGCCCCAGTGCTGATGGACGGAGGTTCTACGTTGTCCAGGGCTGGAAGCAATGGCTCGCCGTCCTTGCGCAGAATCGTCAGTCGACGGCCATCCATCTGATCCTGCACTGGTGGATGTAACTGAAGCGCCTCCTCGCCCTCTGCCTCTGGTGGGATGGTATAATTATCCTCTGGAATAAGATGGTACATGTCACAGACGGTTTTGAAGAACATGTAAAGCCCATCGTGACCCTCAACCTGCCAAAAAACCTCCCGGTGCTGGAACCACGCATGGGCAAAGATACGGTAGAGTCGGCGGAAGATATTGGTGAGGTGCCTCAGGCCTGCCTGAGGCCCCCCTCCAGACTCCGAGCCCAGCGTCAACCGACTGGGGAAGTGCTTGGGCGACGTGAGGATATTGGTGGCCCAGTCGAGGGTGTGGCAGCAGTAGTCGATGGCGCAGCAGGACTTGGGCGGATCGTGTACAGCACAGAGATACTGCCATTCGGACGCGCGCATCTCGGGACACGTCTGTGAGGAGCAAGGGGGGTTCTCGGCGAAGAAGGCGATAATGAGGTTGTTCACTTTCATCGTCAAGAAGCGGCAGAGTTCATAAAGCCATAATGATCGGTCAACGCCCTCGGGGGCTTCCGCGAGCTGCCGGGCAACCTCTCGCTGGATCGGGACAACCAGGTCGGAGCCCTCGGGTCGAGTGTAGTGGTTGTAGAGTGCTTTCAGGTGCTCCTGGAGCTGAAACGGAGAGTCAAGCTGTCACAAAACAAACACAGAATATGTCAGCAAGACCCAGATAATCGGATGTGGGGGTTGTCTTTTGGGCACGTTGGGCTGGTTCGCTCCCCTTGTACTGTTTACTAAGGTACTGACCTGCGAAAGAGGAATTAACGGCGGACCGGCGGACATCTCACTCGCTCTGGTTCCTGGTCGAATCCTGCGGGTAGGGCCATCGTCTGCTCCTGGGGACATGCCTAGAAGCTGCTCTGCATCGGTGCCGAACGACTCGCCGACCGACGGCGACTTGGGTCCAATCTGGACCTCCGTAAACGGAGGTGGACTGGGCAGTCGCGGAGAGCTCGATGGTGAGACCCCCGCAGCGGCCATGATCAGAAAATGGGGGGAGCAAAATATAAAATATGACCGAGGGGGGGAATTTAAGTTAAAGACAGCAGGAAGTCCTCCAGGAGAGAACACGACCAGATAGAAAGGACGTCGGAGATCAGGATCAACTAAGCTCCAAACTAAACTTTAGGCGGAGATAAAGAGAGGAGAATCTGCCGGGCGGTGAGACCCAGACAGCTCATGACTGGGCCAGCCCTAAGCCCTAACAGCTTCCCCTCTTGGGTAACGTCATCGAATCTTATCCAAGTATACTCCTCATCAGCTAAACTACCTATACACCTTGTGCTCTCGGTGGCTACAAGCTTAGATTCTACTTCATCTTTTGATTAACCCCCCACGACTAATTACAGAAATGCCCATTGAAATCGATGACGAAGAAGCTCCCCCCGATCTGGTCGATGTCTCCCAACTCCCAGACTCAGAACTTCCGGTCTCTTCATCAGGCGATCTACCGCCCCAGGAACGCGTGCCTATCACGCTTGTGACAGGTACGACGAGGATCGTAGTGCACTCTAGCGTATAAGATGGAGACTATTAAGTTCAATCGACTTTGGAGCTGATTCGTTCTTTTCTTCTTGACTTCAGGCTACCTCGGTGCGGGGAAAACCACTCTACTAAACTATATCCTCACTGAGAAACATGGCAAGAAGATTGCTGTGATTATGAACGGTACGTCAATTACCATATTTTGCTTTATAACTGGTTCTAACTATCCTTGCAGAATTCGGAGACTGTAAGTCTCACCAAATAACTCTTGCAAACCCCCCCCCCCAAAAAAAAAGAAGAAGAAGAGGGTACTGACTAACAACTGCACCATCTCAAAGCAACCGATATCGAAAAGCCCCTCACGGTCAACCAAGACGGCCAGGAGGTGACGGAGTGGATGGAAGTCGGAAACGGCTGCATCTGCTGCTCAGTCAAGTACGTCCCTCCTCGTTCTCTTTCCCTGACCCCATGAACAAGAAACTTACGACATTCGCAGAGACTCCGGCGTCATGGCCATCGAATCCCTCATGGAACGCCGCGGAACATTCGACTACATCCTCCTCGAAACTACCGGTCTCGCCGACCCAGGTAACATCGCCCCGATCTTCTGGGTCGACGATAACCTGGGTAGTTCCATCTACCTCGACGGGATCGTCACCCTCGTCGACGCGAAAAACATCTCGCATCTTCTCGACGAGCCGACGCCCGAGGAGACAGTATCAAGCCATGAAGCGCCCGCCACAGACGACAAAAACGCCCCCGGCCAAAGTCATGGACATGAACATGAACGTGAACATTCCGGTCCCGTGCTCTCAATGGCCCACATGCAAATCTCCCACGCAGACGTGATCATCCTAAACAAAGCCGACCTCGTCACCCCCGAGGAACTAGCCCGTGTCCGGGACCGCGTCACGGCGATTAACAGCGCAGCCAAGATCCACGTAACGGATCACAGCCGCACGCCGCAGATCGAAGGCGTCGTGTTGGACCTACACGCGTACGATCATCTCGATAGTCTTGATTTTAGCGAGAAGGGACATAGCCATATGGATCCGGTACTTCCCTCCCTTTCAACAACACTACTAGTAAAAATGAAAAAAAGGAAAAGAAATGAGATACTAATATATAACCCCCAGGTCATCTCAACCATAGCACTCACCACCCCACCAATCCCGCCCTCAAAAGTATCCCAAGTAGACGCATGGCTTCGCTCGGTCCTCTGGGATTTTACCCTCCCTTCCCCAACTACTATCTCCCCATCCCTATCCTCACCAACAGGGAAAACCGAGCACGAACCCCACCCAATGGATTTCGACATCCATCGACTAAAAGGGATCCTCGCGTTCACGGATGGATCGAGTAAAATCATCCAGGCCGTGCGTGATGTATTCGAGATCAGGGATAGTGTATCATCGTCGACGCAACCGGAGGAGGGAGAAGAGGGCGAGAAGAAACCTCAATGTAAAATTGTACTGATTGGGAGGGGATTAGGACCGAGGGCTGGACCGTGGCAGCGGAGTTTGGAGGATTTTCTGGGAAGGGACGAGTAGATAGGTAGGTACCTAGTACTAAGAGACCTGAGGTTTGTTTTTAGGGTTTGTGATGAGAATCAATGATTTACGCAATGGGTTGGTTAGATGTACATGTATATAAAATTCCATAACCGGAGTTATGAATAAGGATGGTGCTGTTGTTTGACGACCTACTCGAAACCTTGAATACTTTCTTTCTCCTAGAATGATATTTGATTCAGAAAAGCCCAAAAACAAAAAGCGAAGAAAAAGAAAAACATCATTTATCAAATTAATACAGCCGCTGAGAATAATGTCGACTCCAATCAATATACACTGAAACATGACATGACCCAGGAGAGAAAATGAAACAACAAGAATTAAAAAAAAAAAAAAGTTCAAGGAGAAAAGAAATTCACCCAGCCGTTCATGTATCATCAAGCAATCATAAGGGGGGAAAGAAAAAGGGGAAAAGGAAAACAAAACAACAAACATGGTTCTCGATCTGTCGTAGTACCTGAAATATCGGAAATGCGCTGGGGAAAGGGAAAAAGGAATGGGTTTGACCCGTCAAATTTTATCCAACAAGAGCAGTGACAAAAGAAAAATGCAATGGAAACAACTTGAAAACGCAAAGTAAATCCCGGAAAGAAACAGATGATAAAAACTCCGATTCGCCGTCTTGTTCCCGCGCTGACTGTGAATGGATTCACAGTTGAATGGTGGAAAATAAAACCAACAAGCAAAGGCTGAAAAGAGCTAACTATACAGCAGCAGATATTCGAGGCACAAAAAATCTGGCGCACGGTTGATTCCCGCAGGAGGTGGGGATTTTGAATTCGAAAAACGTGAAACCAATCCCAACGTAGACGAGACTGGTAAAGTGGGTATCAGTGGTATCATAAGAGGATGAGGGAAGTTTTTTTGTTTTGTTTTTCGGTTATATGGACGATGACGGCCTGGTCGTCTCGGAAAACGCCGGGTTAATAGGCAAATGAGATTCACTTAGATATAGGGTGTGGCCCTGCTGTCCTTGTGTAGGATATCCCAAGGTTGAGTGCATAGCTAGGGGTGGTATTTCGCCAACTGACGGTTCAATGCTTTTCTGATCTAAAAAGCTGGCAGCCGGGTTAATCGGAAGGATAGAGTCGACAAGGAAAGACACAGATCGAGGCGATTCCTGGGTGGACCAGTCCTGGTCTTGAATCATTGCGTCTCCTAGGTCAACCATAGGGTAAGGGTCGGTGGTCGGCTGGGTCGTCGGAGCGGAGGAAACGGGAGAATCTTGGTATCCGAGTGAATCTGGAGCGAGGGGGGTTTTAGAGAGAGGTTCTAGGGAGCAAGATGGATGGCCCCCGACTCCAGCGAGTTCAGGCAGAAGTTGAGCATCAAATGGTAAAAGGTCAGTAGACGTGTCGATTGAGGACTTTCGGTATAGAGTATCGACTCCAGCTTCCAGGTCAATATCACGCTCCTCATAATCTGGAGATCTGGATTTTTCAAGGTTAGGTGTATCTTGCACACCATTCAGCACGGGTACGGGATCGGTGGATGGTGAGACAGGTGGCTGATGCTCGACATAATGTTGTGGCTCGGAGTTGATGGAATCGTTGAAATGTACCCCGTTTGGCTTCGGCTCCGTTAGAGATGTATCAAGCGATTCTAGGCTATGTTGCTCTGATTCTTGCTGCCGCTCTTCCTCCGAGTGTGCCGATGCTCTCTCCGTATCCAAAGATGGGGGCATAAGCTCGAAGCTGCTATCGTAATTTGACGTGGAGGGGTCCATATATCGTGACGCTTGTATGTGCTCGTGGGCTAGATTGGTCACAGGTCTCCCTCGAGGGTACGGAAAAGCTGCTCGGGGGTCGTATGGCGGCAGAGCGCCATTGTAGAGCCCTACCCCGATGCTAGTATGCGCCGGGGGGCCCATACGGGATAGAGGGGGTTCGATGATGTCGGTGGTGCGAGGGAAGAAACTTAGGAGCTCCTTGGCTGAAAGTCGGTGTCGGGGAACTGGGCTCAAGCATATTGAAACCACTCTTCGATAGTAGTCTGGTACGGGCATTTCGTCACCCAGTACAAAAGGCCGCCGCTGTCGCTCAGGCTCATCTTCCTGCATAGCAAGGGCCCACAGCGTCATGCCCAGTTGAAAAAGGTCGGTCTTCACCCCAATATACATCGATATCCTCTGGTTACTCTCGATCTTGGCGGCAATCTCTGGGGGCTCCCATCCCACCGGGCAGCCCCGTCGATTGATATCGATAATCTTTGCATCGTCGTTGGCGTCAACGACGATGTTTGACAAGGTAAAGTCTCCCTGTACATAGCCGGCCTCATGAATCTCACATAATCCCTGTACAATCTGTCGAGCCCAACGCTCGCGGCGCTCCCACGCGATAGTACCCCGCTCCTCATACAAAATGTCGACTAGTGCTCCCCTCTCCGCAAAGCTGATGAGCAGTCCCTTGACCACCTCCTCTTGATCATCGACCACAACCCCTTCCACCCGAATCACGTTCGGGGTGCCCTGGAGCGCATGGAGCGCATTGATCTCGTAAAGAAACTCGTCTACCGTATCCGGGCCGGGAATCTCCTTCTTAATGTACGATCTGCCATCCAACCTCACGTTATACACAAAGCCCGATAAGTGCGCTTCGAAATGCAGTCGACGTTCCGGGACGAGTCGAGCTTCCGGTAAGTGCCCAATGCTGGAGACCGGGGGGTAGGGGATGATCTCATTCACATCTTCGGTGACATGGACATGCAAACGACCATCACGGGTCTCCAGTTTCAGGTTTGTCACGGTATCGTAGAACTCAATTTGAGGCAGCGACTCACGAATCGACTCGTAGATTCGCGCACATTTGTCTCGCTGGTACCGTAATTCCTTCAGATCCTGCTCGAGGGAATCGGGGGTGGCATCGCGATAATCGCAGGAGATGGTCACGCGTCTCCATCGGTTGGGAGCCTCCGCGTAGGTGACGAAAAACTTTTCGCGCTCGGAGCGATCCCGAAAGTGCATGCTTAGGTTCAAAATCCACCGCTTTTCCAACTCCATTTCGAGGATATCCTCAGGAGGCTCTTCGGGAGCATCCGTCACTTCGGGGCAGGGGTTCCATTCCGACGGGGGCTCGTGGTCCTCATTCGCCTCGGGGGGTTCGTCGACCGTGGTTTGATCGGTGTGGTACGGCCAGTGAACCTCGGGTGCGGACAATCTGGGGTCGACGGGCGGTGGAGACCTGGTCCGCTGCGCGCTCAAGGTGCGACGGTCGGCAGAAACGGCCCGCCGGGGCTCTGGGCTGATGGGCGAGAGGCGGTCTCGATGCTCTGAATTCTGTCTCTTGAACGGGGTGGATCGAGGGATCCCAACGCCTACCTTTCTGGAGAGCCGACGTGTGAGGTTATCGTGGGGTTTGGGGTTGGTGGCAGGGGGGGAGGAGTTGTTGTTGGTCTTGGTATTATCGAGGTCGGAGGATTTCTTATTGTTAGTGTTGTGGCTGTTCCGCTTGGAACGACCGCTGCCAGTGGGTGAGGAGTCGTCACCACCGGCGGCGGGGGATCGGGAGGAGAAATCTCGATCATCACGACCCAGCCATCTCCGGAGGCCTAGGCGATGCCACATGCTCTGCTTGGGGCGCGGAAGGTCGGCCTTATCCGGGTCTAGCAACAGACCCAGAGACCTGGTCGGACTACAGGAGCTGTCTGCGATGGAGATGGCCATCCAGCACGAGACAGTCAGGTCGAGAGAGTCAGGTCAGAGACGACAAGCTGGAGGAGCTTGGTAGGAGGCTGGGAAAACGATGGCCATAAGAATTGCAGCGGAATTTCTGAAGCGCCGTTTGTTTGAGGGACGACGATGACTGGACCCGTAAGTTTCAGCAGGGAAAAAGTCGGGTTCAGCCTAAGAGAAAAAAAAATTGACAGAAAAAAAAAAAAAAACGCAAAGACCAACAGTAGAGAAGAAAAAGAAAAGACGAAAAAAAAATATGGAAAAAAGAGGACAAAAACAACCGAAGACCAAAATGAGTCAAGATCGAACAAATCAGGCAATAAACTGGTCGACCCTCGACAAGTCGGTGAGAGTCGAATTTGTTGTTCGTTGTTATGGTTGCTGTTCAGTTGCTGTTGCTGTTGCTGTTGATCCCCAGAGCAATAATAATAATAATAATAATCACAATGACAGGAACCAGAAGAATCTCATCACACCTGGTCGCACAATGTCGGGTTGAAATGGAAAATAAAAGTCGGGGTTAGAGAAGCACGACTACGACTAAAAATAATAATACCTAGGAAATAATAAGGACGAAAGAAGGAACGAAGAGAAGAAAAGGAAGCAGAACAAATGGGCATAGGAGAAGGAGGAGAGGAAGAAGAAAAACGATATCACGAAGAGATGAGAGAGAGAAAAAAACGGACTAATAGTAAATAATCTAAAATTGAGAGGACCTACCTAAGATTAAGAATAACAAGGATGATAATAATAATACCTACCAGTAAGTAATGCCTGGAAGGATGAAAAATGAAGCCGATTGCTGGATGGCTGCAGGGCTATTTGGAGAGAGGCCAGTCATCCACGAGAATCAGAAGGATAATCGCAAATCGAGGGAAAGCGAAACGCACAATGGAAATTTGGATAAGAAATTTTAATCTTTTTTTAATTGTCATGATAAAGAAAAAAAAATCCTTGCTTAGAGCTTCATCCTCTTCCTTTCTCATCTCATCAAGGAAGACGCACGGCGGCCTGACAGTGCCTGATGCCCTTCTAAAGATCGACTCGATCCAGGAGACTGGGAAGGGTGACTAGATGGAGATCCGATGCGATAGCTACGTCTTTAGAGTCATGACTTGGGAAGAGGATCAGAAGGGTGAATACCTAGGGAGAGATGTTATGCTATGCAGTGTATGGCCGGCAGAGTTTACCTCTTCCATCTTTTTTTTTTTACTATCAAAACCTTTCTATAGTTACAGATGACGGAACCAGCAGCACGATCCGCATCAGCGTCTCGTCTCTAGGCAGTCTAGTTCATATCTTACAGCAGGACCTCCAGTGCAGCAGTAGTAGCGGCAGCAGTTTCTTAGTGGCTCACTAACCAGTCGGTTAGTGCTCTTAGTGAGGAGTGACAACTAAGTCGCCCCGAAAGGAGTTTCGAATCAGAGCTTCTTCCACGCCTCCAGGTATACAGCCCACTATCGAATAACAACCTGCGAACGAAACATCTCCACTCATGCAGCTGCACAGTCCAAAAATTCCTTCTCGAAGGCCCATCCCATTGCCTCTCTCCCCTTTCCTATGCGCTGGGCTTACCATTCCTCTCTCGTAGAATCAGTTCGTGTCCCTGTCCGGACGTAGGGGAACCTGTATGTCGGCCGATGTGGCGGGCTGTATGTACGCTGTGAGGAATCAGAGGATTTCTCTCTACCCGAACCAAGCGCACACACGCCAACTTGAACCCTCAGAGAAAGAAAGAAAGAAAGAAAAAACGAGAGACAGAGAGAGAGCACGCGCGCGCAACGACACGCTGTTCGCCCCCCTCTCTATACTCCCTCTGAAGATGAAGTACTGTGTAATAATATAGGTTGGATAATGCCGATAGTTGCCGTGCATGAAAACGCCAGCAACTAAGAAAAATAGACTTTCAAAGTGATGCTCCAGACAAGACAACAAACGTCGTAAAAACAATGCCGCCAATCAGCCTCGCCGTCTGGGGAATCCTCCGAGATCTTCTTTCTTTCTTCTCCATCGCTCATTCAAACCTCACCCAGCGTTCAAAAAGTGGAGTTTGGCTTTTCCAAAAAGGACCGACTTATCCCCTACCTATGACATCTTTCTTCATCATTTCGCCTTCTGGTATACTCATCCCTCCTCGATGCACTCGCTGATCCTGGCTTGGGTCCAGGAAAAGAACGGGAGAGAAAAAAAATGGCCCTAAGCCATGCGGGAAATCACGGATCCCCTACTACTTCCTCCCTACCAGTTGAGAAGGGCACTTCCGACTGGCTCCTCCAGTCGGACCAAGTATATCTATACCTCAGTTGGGATTCATGCAGCTTTGCCTACAACCCCATTCTTTTCTACCCACCACCACACTATGTCACCTAAACCACTAGGTAGATACTTCACCCAAGATGACGCTCAGCTCCCAGAAACAAATCAGCGACAAGCTCTACCGACCCCTTACTTTCTCCGATTCTACCGACTGTAGCAGCAAGTCCTTGTTGATCTCCTTCCTTCGCCGAGGCTATGTCTAACTGGTTGAGAAAGGCGTTCCTAACCAAGATCAGCAAGGAAAACCAGCCAGCGTATACTTGATCGTTTTCACTCGTCACTGATAAAGCTAGAGATATTACGCCATACGACACCCAGGACAAGGCTATAGGTGACTTCACTAAGGCGTCCACGTAACACAAGAAACGGCCGTCGCCCCTACCTAGGTAACGGGTTTCAGGAGCTTAGCTTTTTCCTCGAGGTGGAGGATTACTTTATCTCTAATAGGTGGTATCTAGTAGCTTATTCGGTACGTGGAGGGAAATGTATATGCCTGAATAGCCTTAGCATCAGTCTAGATGGAGTTTGTGCTCAAGGAAATGGAGCCATAGTGTATTGCAGTTATATACAGCCTCTCATTGTCTAAGTATTCATAATACAAACACCCAAGTCTTCATCTTCATCTTCATCGTCATCCCCATCCCCATCCTCCATATTTTTCAGAGCGGAGTTGTTGTTGTTCTTTAGCATTCCTGCCAAAAGAACGGCCAAAAAAGCAAGCCAACTTCCAATCCTGGTAATGTCGAGTTGACACTTCACGACCAGGATCCAAAGTTGCCCGTCTAATAATGTAGGCGAAACATTTTTCACAATTAAGGAGAAAAGAAAAGTTAAAAAGAAGAAATAAGAAATTATTCCAGGAGTAACTCCGGACCATGCATTTCCGCAATGAAAACGCCTATACAGTGATCCCAGCAAAGGTAGAAGAGGGGTACAAAAAATATCAAACGGACTCGTAACGCAGGCTCAATAAGCAAAAGAGAAAATAAGAAGTGTATACCCAAATCAAGCTGCGTCGGGAAATCAATAACCGAGTACAGTCATTCAGTCATCGTCCTCGTCGACTTCATTGGACTTCTTCTTCTTCTTGGGCTTCTCGGCGAGCTCCTTCTGCCAAACATGGTTGGCCGCGCCCTGGTCGAGGTCCGCGAAAAGGATGTCGAACACTTCCGAGTACCAGCTGACTGGGTGGCCTTCGATACCCTTCTTGATATTCTGTGATAGAAGGATTAGCTCGCGAACTTTTGATAGAGCTGGTAATTAGATGAACTCACCTCAGGCAGTTCCAGCCAGTCGGACATGTTGTCAGCTGGGAAAATGACCTTCTTCGCACCAGCGCGGCGGGCAGCTACCGTCTTCTCCCGCAGTCCACCAATACGGAGGACCTTACCGGTGACAGTCAGTTCTCCCGTCATGGCAATGGTCGGGTCCAGGGGATGGTTTAATGACAGAGAAAGAAGCGATGTCGCCATTGTGATTCCAGCGGATGGGCCTGCATAATTTGTAAATAAGCTAAGTCGCCGTTAAGAAAGCTCTAGTGGGTCAACCTACCATCCTTCGGTACAGCGCCTTCTGGGCAATGCATGTGTAGTCTAGCCTTCTCGAAGAATCGATTGTCGGGGAATTGTTTAGCCATCACGGACTTTGCAAACGAGTATGCAATATGGGTAGACTCTTTCATCACATTCTGGAGGTTGCCGGTAATCTCAAGGCCGGGCCGGGAGTCGGCGGACAGAGCATTCTCCAAGATAGACTCGACGTACAAAGCTGCGCCTCC
Source organism: Aspergillus conjunctus (assembly GCA_027569095.1). NCBI lineage: Eukaryota > Fungi > Ascomycota > Eurotiomycetes > Eurotiales > Aspergillaceae > Aspergillus > Aspergillus conjunctus. Next base: position 65,881 of record JAPDEL010000030.1, on the reverse strand, counting down.
CATACTGGTCCAGGCAAGACCCATGGTCACACCTGGCGGGAAGGTGTCGTACAGTCGGTCAGCTGTAAAGATAGGGGGCCCAACATAGTCGGTCAGGCTGTCCTTGCCAATGGTAAGTTGTACGCTTTCGGGAACTTTGAGCGCAACCCGGGGTGTCTCCGCCGTTGATTTCTCCGAATCAGTAGAAGTTTCGGGGCTCTCTGCTTCCTTGCTAGATTCCTCCTCTGCAGCCTTTCCCTCCGCGGTTAGAGCCTTCTCTTCGCCGAAAACGTCCTCCCCGAGATCACTAACGATCTTGAAGGCAGCCTTTCGGTACACCTTTTCGATCTGTTTCTTCAAGTTTCGCACACCGCTTTCACGGCAGTACGACTTGATGAGTTCCTCGACAGCTTCTTCGGTTAGAGTAACATCCACTTCCTTAAGGCCGGTAAGCTCCCGAGCCGCAGGGCCAAGATATCGTTGAGCGATAGCCATCTTCTCGTCGGCAACATAACCGGAAAGCTCAATGATCTCCATTCGGTCGAGCAATGGCCGGGGTATAGTGTCAGTGACATTGGCCGTGCAGACAAACAGGACCTTGGATAAGTCGACGGGGACGTCCATGTAGTGATCCAGGAACGACGAGTTCTGCTCGGGGTCAAGAAGCTCGAGCAGTGCAGAGGACGGGTCCCCTTGGTGGCCACGTCCGATCTTGTCCACCTCATCGATCAGGATCAGAGGGTTTTCGGTCTGGCATTTCTTGAGCGCTTGAATGATCCGGCCGGGAAGAGCCCCGACGTAGGTCCTGCGATGTCCTTTGATCTCCGCAACATCGGTCAAACCACCCACGGAAAATCGGTAGTATTGACGGTTCAGGGCGCGGGCGATGGACTTTCCAATACTCGTCTTTCCGACACCGGGAGGACCCACAAGGCAGATAATCTTTCCTTCCACAGTACCACGGAGCTTACCCACGGCAATGAACTCCAGAATCCGGTCCTTGACATCCTTCAAGCCGTAGTGATCCTCATTTAGGACGTTCGTGGCATGCTGAATTCCAAAATTCTCAACGCTCTTCTGGCCCCATGGGATTTGTGTCAACCAGTCGAGATAGTTGCGGGTGACATTGAACTCAGACGCAGCTGGCTCGAGGTGGGCCAACTTATTGATTTCCTCGTCGAATACTTTCTTGACGGCTTCAGGCATTGCGAGCTTCTCCGCCTTCTCCTTGAACTTCTCAACCAACTTGTCCTTCCCGTCAGACTCGATTCCCAGCTCCCGCTTGATGCCTTTCATCTGTTCCATTAGCCAATACTCGCGCTGTCGTTTCTGAATCTTGGCCTCGACGTCCTTGGAGATCTTCGACTGGAGTTGTGCGTTCATCAATTCCTTCTTCAGCACCACCAGTGCCTTGGGAAGTCGTTCTTCGATATTCATGACCTCAAGGACCTCCTGCATTTCATGCAGCTCCCCTGCAGAAACTGCGGCGGCAAAGTCAGCTAATTTAGCCGGTTCGTCGCTCAAGTTACCGGGGAACTGGTCAGTGTAGAAGGCGGAGATCTGGTCCCGGAAGAGGGGGTTAAGGCTAGCGATCTCCTTGCAGACGTTAACGATCTCACTAGTCACGGCCCGAATGATGGCACTCTTCTTGTCAAAGGGCTCTTCCGTCAGGTTCTCGACGTTGACCAAGCTAACGGGGTACTTCTTCAAGAAAGAAGTCGGCTCGTAGTGATCCTTAGGGACAACTTCCGCGCTGCTCTCCTCAAAACTGGCGACGACGTCTCCTTTCTTCTCGGAACTCTTGTCATCGGTTGTAGCGGGTTTTGCGGAATCGCTAGGCGGGAGCAATGAAGAGATCTTGATACGACGGTGAGGGTAGAGGACTGCCGTCACGCCACTCGCTTCTCCCCGAAGCGGGTACGCAGCAGTGATCTGAGCGAAAACTCCAACATCGTAAACATCGTCAATGTTCTCGATCACGTCGCCATCCGCATTCTCATCCTTGAAAAGGAAAGCTCCAACATATGGCTGCCCGCGCTTCATCATATCCTGGATGGCCGTGGCCACGTTCGGGTCGCGGATAGTAATAGCCTTGTAGAAACCTGGAAATAAGGGGCGCTTGGCAATGGGGATTGCCATCACCTGAGGATATACTTCAGGGACCGTGGGTTTCTGCAGGGCCTTATCATTCGAACCCTTCTTGCCTTTCTTTCCACCATCATCGCCTCCATTGTTCGCGCCACTGGGCTTGGAGTCCGAGGAGCCCCCGCTTACAGGAATCGGAGACGGGTTGTCTGTAGAGTTATCTCTTCCTTCAGCTTTGTTGCTATCCTTCTTCGCATCTTCCTCCACACTACGCTGCTCTTTATCTGCCGCGACCCTCTCCCTCCGTCTTGTGAAGCCCGATGTCGGAGCTCCGGGTTCATGCCTCCCAGACGCATCGGCCGGTTTGCGTCGAGTCTCCGAGCTGCGCTCGACGTCCTTTCCTTCACTTCCATCTTTGTTTTCCTTTTGATTCGGATCTTCTTTGTCATCTCCGGGAGGGGGTTTTTCTCTCAGTCGAATGGAGCTTGAAGAGAAGGTACGGGGAGAAGATGGAAGCGACCGGGAGAGGCGCGAGGAGTTTAGAATCGATCTAGCTCCAACATTGTATCTGGGAGACGCAAGCAGAGGTCGAAGAACCAAGGGACGCGGTGTCTGGAGTGCGGCTCTCCAAGGAAGGGTCCGGCCGCGGAGCATGCTCCTATAGGTGTACGGGGACAGGATGGTGTATGGACAAAAAGGGCGAGAAGGGGGAATAATATACAGAGTAACCAGAAAAAAGGGAAAGAAAGCAGAAGAGAAGTACAAAAGCAGAAAAGGACGAGACAATGAGGTGAGATGAGGATGGCGAGATCTCAGGTGCTGGATTACCGAAGCAGGCAGTTTCATCATCACGAAAGCCCCCCCCCGGTTCATCGTTTCTCCGATCGGGAAACTTCTTCGAGCCGAAGCACTGAGAAGCTTCGATTTCTCTCCATCAGGAGTCGCCCTCGAAAATCCCCAGAAAATCAGGATCATTTCCGCCTCCCCGTTTGGCATGGGTATTTTACGTCTTGTTCGAATGCCCCTGTTAATTTCTTCGTCATCCCGTCTTCCACAATGAACCCGACCTCTGTCACAATACCCAAGGCCGCGGCTTTGCCTGTTCGGTTACTGCGGACCTCGCGACAATACTCGAAGCAGAGCCCTGCTGCCAATATTCAATCGCCGCATTCAGTGCGAAAATGTCATATTTCCACCGTTCACGCACCGATTAAGCGCATCCGCAACGGTGCCGATGCGCAGAAACGCATCGCATTTCTACCGTCGAGAGTAGGTAGCCTCCGTACACAGCCGCTAGAAGCCGAACCGGGACTAACAGGTGAATATCTTTTTTTATAGACCTTCCATACCACATCCCCCCTCGCGGCTGTTGCCGACCCGTATAGGGTTCTAGGAGTGGAAAAAGGCGCATCCGCAGGAGATATCAAAAAGGCCTACTATGGAATGGCAAAGAAGTACCATCCTGATACCAACAAAGACCCAGGTGCGAAGGAGAAGTTCGCGGAGGCCCAGACTGCCTACGAGTTGCTTTCCGATGCGAAAAAGAGAGAGACATACGATCGATTTGGCTCGGCCGCGTTTGACCAGAATGGCGGCTTTGACCCCAATGCTGGTGCGGCCGGTGGTAACCCATTCGCTGGAGCGGGAGGCTTCCACGGGTTTGGAGGCGGTTTCTCGGGTGGCTTCGGAGCGGACATCAACTTTGAAGATCTATTTGGAGCATTCACAGGCGGGGCACGCCGTGCCGGTCGTGGCAGACGTGGTCCGTTCCAGGAGATCCTGGTTGGGGAAGATATCGAGGTTCAGACCAACATCTCCTTTATGGAGGCGGCAAAGGGCACATCGCAGGAAATCGTTATTACACCTTTAACGGAGTGTGGCACCTGTAGCGGTGATGGACTGAAAAAGGGTGCCAAGCGGACCCAGTGCCGTCAGTGTAACGGGTCGGGAACCCGTGTACACTTCATGCAGGGTGGTTTCCAGGTCGCTGCCACCTGCGATGCTTGCGGAGGAGCTGGTGTGATCGTCCCCCGCGGATCTGAGTGTAGCCCATGCAAAGGCAATGGCGTGGTTAGGGAGCGAAAAACGGTTCGAGTCGACATTCCCGGTGGTGTGGAAGACGGCATGCGGTTGAGAATCGCCGGTGAAGGTGACGCACCGCCCACGGGCACCGCAGCTACACCCGGCTCGAAAACGCAGCGTGGTGACCTTTATGTGTCAATCCGCGTCGCGCCCGACGAACGGTTCAGTCGCGCCGGATCCGACATCCTCTACACGGCATCCATTCCTCTCACAACTGCTCTTCTCGGTGGTGAAGTTACCGTCCCCACCCTCGATGGCCAGGTGAAGGTGAAGGTCGCGACAGGAACTGGCACCGGCGATCGAATCACGCTCTCTGGCATGGGAATGAAGAAGCTTGGTAGCCGGTCCAGAGGCTACAGCCCCACCGGTGACCTAAGGGTTGAATTCAAGGTCGCCATGCCGAAGTACCTGACCAGCAACCAACGCACGATCCTCGAAGTCCTTGCCGACGAAATGGGCGACAAGACCGCCCGACGAATCATGGACATTCCAAAGGATGGGTAAGTTCACTCCGGAACAAACTAAGGAAGGAATAAATCGACTAACCAATGATTTAAAAAAACTTCCAGTAGCGCACCTCCCGGGACTGATTCCTCCTCGTCCGGAGAGGCCTCCAAGAACGAAGGGTTCCTCAAGTCCGCATGGCATAAACTCACGAGTCACAAGAAGCCGTCGGAATCGGAGCCCAAGAATTCCGGCAACACCGGCGACAAGAAAGACGAGGAGAAAAAGTCTGGCTCGACTTGAGGAAAGAGCATACGTATAATACCTCTGGATCACATTCGCCATCTTGATTTATTTGGGAACTATCATAGCGCCGGCGAGATTGGGGACGGGAAGTCCTTTTTTTATTGCTATTTTTTATCTTGCATGGTGGGGACGATTTCCCTCTGTATTAACAATTACTTGAACCGCGTTGATTCGGGACGGTTCGCTTGTTGATAGACCCTGTATATTGTATGTAGTAGTATTAGAGTCAAGACATCTCTACTTTTATACCAACGGTCGACTAATCAGAAAATCCCACTAGACGCGCGCCATCAGGGAACTATAAACAAGTTCGTGCTTCTCAATGTATGCTCGATTATCTATCTACCACCTCCATGGACCAAGTTTTTGTAAACCGAACAGCGCGAAATATGATTCGGATAAAGCCATCGTTCATGTGGAATCTATTCTCTTCGGTGAGTTGGAGGTATTTCACCTAAATGACAACTCCATATGAGCAAGGTAAGGTACGACTTGCACTTCCACCTAGCAAGGTACTCCTCATCAAGGTGAACGGCGTGCATGTATCGTCATAGTAGGCCAGGTCGTTGTACCTGCCTGCCTTCCTCTATGGGCCCCCCTCGAACGTATTATCATATCATATCCGTAGACTAACAGGTCACTTCGCGGGCTGAATAGCGCAGTTCTATCACGTCTGGGTCCCCCGGGGGGGGGGGACCATGAAGAGTTTGGACCAATTCGCCAGCTTCGGTGTTCCATATTTCCACGATATTACACGAGGACTGTCATTGAAAGGGAATATAGGTCGTGTGATCAGGGCGACAATCTCACAGAGCTGGGTTGTTTGCTTGCATGATCGAGCTAAGCACTATCTGGTCTATACTGGGAGGCCGAGCCATGCAAGTTAGCTAACGCTCATCAAATTAGGGATGCGTTACAGGGTAAGGGCTCGATCGCTGATGAAGCGGGAGAGCTTTGCCTACCTAACTTTGGTGGGGTAAATGGGTACAGTATCAAGATGTCAGGCCTGAAGCTTCCATTGGAAAGGGTGTCATTTCTCAAGAGTTGAAGATGAAGGGAGAAGAGACGGTTGGATTGGTGGTGCCTGGGTCGGGTTATATGGCACCTCTGGCCACGATTGTAATGGGAATCCGGAGGTGAATATCATGACCCAGTTGGCAGTGATAAAACCATCTATCAGTACGAATGTGAATATCCTTATTTCATCTCTCCACCTACAGTAGATATCTACGGCCAGGACAGGAGTACAGCCAAGCTCAGCGGGGTAAGAATAATGAAAGGAGGTGGGATGAGGGATAAGGGATGAGATGTATCTCAAACCCACGCCTCACCGAGTATCCAACCGACATCCCACCTTGCATGGGTGAAGTGAATTAGTAAGATTGGCAGTTGACGAGTCACTTTACCCTTCTCCCTTGACTCCTCTCGGGGGCTCTGGAATTGATCAAGTCTCCTGTTCTGCATTTGTTTTCTCGGTGAATATTGCATTGCTTCTACCTGCAAGATAGATCTGACCGCAATTTTGGGATGTTGGTAATACACGAATCAACGAATATATCTCTGGGAGGCTGGTCATGAAAAAGCCAATCGTAAAAAAAAGAAAGGAAAAAATAAATAAAAAACATGCGTGGAATCATACATCATAGCTGAGACACCTAACCGGTAGGTTCCCTTTCATTTTTCTTCTCTCTCTCTCTCTCTCTCTCTCATTCTGTTTCTCTCTCTTGCTGTCCAGCTGAGAAGAAGAAGAGACTCTTTCGAATGATGGCCACCCATGATCATCAGGATATCATATGTTGTCAAAGATAAAAGCAAAAAAAAGGTAAGTTGATACATGAACGGTATAAAAGACACATTTTGAAGCTGAAAAGTGTGAAGAAAAACCAGGTGAAAGGCACCAGGAGGAACAGTCATCTCCTTTAAAAGGTGCTAAAAAGGTGCTGAAAAGCAACTACTAAGCAACACCCACCCCCCGACGCTGACCCCTCATCCTCTCCTCCCGTCGTCGATTATACGGCGCACAGTACGGTTCATCGGACGAGCCGACGTTGGCGCGGACAGGCTCCTGCGAACGATGATACGCCGGACTCGACGGCGGGGGTGCCAGTTGCATGACCTTGAACTGATCAACGCTGATCACCCGCAGCCGATACAGATACTGCATGAGCTCAAAATCAGGCCGGCTCCCTGCCAGCGTCTCGCCGTGCTGGTAGTGGGCGACGTCCACGTGCTCGAGGAGGAGGTCCCAGGCACGATGGTGCAGGGTGCTATGGAACCGTTCGCTGCTGCAGAGCGGGCATCGGGCGGTATCCGGGGGCTCGTGGGTGCGGAAGTGGCTCAGCACATGCGTCTTCCAGAGTTCAGCGTCGTTGAAGGTGTCCTGGCAGTCGAGGATGTGGAAGAGACAGGCGTATATGTTGTCGTCGTCGTCGGGGTTGGGGGGTGGGGTGGGAGCAGGCGGGGGAGGGGAATGGAGATGATGGCGGTGATGGTGATGAGGATGATGATGATGGTGAGGAAGGGAGGAGTGGTTAGATGGGACGACGAGGGCTCCCGTCCCATCGTCTTCTAGGATATCGTTACCTACGATTCCGGTCGCCCAGATCGTGTCTAGGGATAGACTCGAGGGGACAGAGCCGGAGGACGAGGCGCTGTCGCTCGAGAGGGACGGCACGGCGACGGTGGGCTCGGGTTCAGAGTCCAGCACGGTTGTTGCCCTTCTTCTTCGTCTTCTTCTTCCCCTTCTCCCTCTTTCGGCAGCGAGGTCGCTCTCAGACTCGTCATCTGAGTAGCACCACGAGCTTGCATCCTCCTCCATCCTGTGTGACACGATATCCTCCCGGCAATGGAAAAGAGGGTCGGGGAGCGAGCACCGAGATGCGATACGATCCGCGAAACCGGCCGAGCGATCCTGTTCCCACATGCTTAGTCTGTGAAAAGCGAGTGTAGACATGGCGCCAACCATGGCTGCGACAAGAGTTCCAGTCTCATTTCTTATTTCTTCCAAGGGTAAGGGATTATGGAAACATAATTTTTCGCACGAAGAAAGGATAAAGGAAGGAGAGGGGATGTCAATTCGCTTTACCTCCGGATTTATTATATATACCCCAGGTTTTTTTTTTTTTTTTTGAAAAGAAAAAAAAAAGGCCAAGCAAAAATACAACTTATTATTTTCTTTTTTTTTGTTTTCTTCTTTCCTTTCTTTCTGTCCGTGCCTTTTGTGTTTCAGGCCGAAAATCGCACCTTACCAGACATACCTAACTGCATCTACGACGAGGGTTAAAACAGTAACAGACGAGTCAGCGGCCATGGTTGGAGAGCGAACAAACCGTGGCGTTGGCGAAGGAAGCGCAAAAGCACAAAAAGAAGGACGGACAGAGCAGATGGATCAAAGAGAGGGGGAAAGGAAAGAAAATGAAAAGGAAAGGGTAAAAAAGAGTTGGCGACTAAGATGGGCGATGGCCTAGTTTCTCCGGTGAGAAACGGAGCAGAAGAACAAGAAAGACAGACACAGACAGTTGCGAGTAAGTTCTCCGATCGATGATGATCTCCCCCATTAGCTGGGAGCCACGTCCCCCCCCCCCCCCAGACAAACACAAGCTGTCTGTCCTACTTCGGTAGGTACCTATTCTTGTGGATGATTTGGCCTTGATCATCGACCCGTCAAGCGCGGATGAGGCATTCCATTCATTCTTCGCTTATTCTCTCTGCTGAATATCGGCGTCTCTCGGTTGACCACGACTCCCTGCCTGCGTGTCTGTGTGTCTGACTTGCAAGACCAGACCAGACCCTGGTTATCGACGGGGCCCGAAAAAGCAACCACCGGGAAAATATCGTGCCTCAGAGCCAATCCTGCCCCGTGCTCCTATCTATCTAATCTTTCGTCACGAGAATAATAAAATCTACCTGATCATATGAGATGATCGAGGGGAACTATCGTCGTGATATGGGTGAACTATACTCAATAAAATAATTGCGGGGTTCCCCGACAGTCGTTCGCATTGCGAATATCGTATTACATAAGGTTTATGGACGACACGAAGTTGATGGAAAACTGGAGGTCTGTCTTAATTATTATTCTCAATGAGTGGAAATTTACAGCTATTATGGTAAAAAATGTAGTGGGACACAAAAGAGTTGAAATTAAGAGGTCTATGACATAAAGAACAGTGGCTGATGAGCCGGTTCCGATTGGAAAGATTTCACAAGTGTAGGAGAGAAGGGGAGTCAAGTATAGAGTAAGAAAGTAGAGAAAAAAAAAATAATTCAAGATATCCCATCCGTCTATCGGGAGCGACGCCTCGCAAAATAGTGTATAATAATCAAACAGAAGGAAAAAAAATCACAGCCTATTCACCTGACACCAATGATGCCCAGAACCAAACTATAAATGCAAACAAGTCTATCGGTTTCGTTGCGAACGTGAAAAAGGGTTAAAAAAAAAAAGAAAAGTGGACTGTTGTTCCAAATTTTTAAAACCGCTCAGCCAAATCACCACCCGCAATCGAGTTGTTGGTGGACGACGAAACCGACGTAAATCCCGACGCGGGGTTTAACATATCCTGGACGGCCACTTTGGGAACCTGTGGGACAGGAAGCTTTCGCTGTGTACCATCGGACCTGGACATGATGTCGCTGATGCTGGGACCAACGTGGGATTGGCTGGGGCTGTAGTAGTTGGGACCCTCCGGCTGAGGCTCCATCGGGGCCAGCGCAGGGGTGTGGTGTAGCGACAGGTGGCGGATCGAAGGTAGGTGCAATTCGTTCGCACCGAGAGGCTTCAACCGCGGAGAGTGGGCAGGAGTCGCCAGAGGTGTGTGGTCCGGAGTAGGAGAAAGAGAATCATGGGAGAAAGTGGGGGAAGAAGGAGCAGTTGAGTTCGGCGAATTGGGCCGTGAGCGCTTGACACGATGCGAGTAGGCATCATCTTCCTCGTGCGAGTGCGAGCGGCTCATGCTGTGAGAAATGGCGTAGGCGGAAAGAGAAGGGAGACGGCCGCTACCATGATGACGAGAGCCGAACATGTGAGGGCCGCTGCGCTGCGAATGGAACCCGTAATGTTCATCGCGCTCGACCTGGGATGCAGCCGTTGCCAGCAGGTTGATGTCCATGCCTGATGAAGCCCTCTCCGTGTTGCGACTATAGGGACCCAAGTTGGACCGCATGTGATTCGCATAGTTGGAGAACGAATGCGGCGGCGAGATATCCGGAGAGCCGACCTGGGAAACAGGCGCAGACCGAGTGATGGACTTGGTAGGAGGGGGCATCATGGAACCAGCATTGTTGGTCATTGCATTGTTGTCCGCGTTGGTAGCAGCGGCGGCAGCCAGATGCTGAGCCTTGTTGCTTCGACGCGAGTTGGGGTTGTTGTGGATTCGCGAGTGGCGGGTGAGCTCATCAGAGCGGCTGAAGCGTTTCGTGCAGCCAGGGAACTGGCATGCATGAGGCTTTTCACCGGTATGTGTGCGAATGTGTCGGGTCTGGTGCTCTAGACGGTGGAATGCGCGATCGCACAGAGGGCATTTATAGGGGCGAGGAAGATCCTGGCGGACTTCCTCTGTTGCAGGCCGGGCACCCTTCATCAAAGGCGGCAGTAAACTCACGGAGGAAGTCATTGATGAATTGGATTGAGTGCTTGACGGGGTAGAGGGAGCCTTGGATTTGTCCACAGGGGTGGAAGGAGTAGAAGCTGGGGTGTTGCTCTCGGGGTTCAGCAGATTAGAAAAATCCACTGAAGAAGCTGGTTGTGGCATGTGAAGCACGTCCTAGCACAGACTCCGAGGAGGCAAGGTGGCACAGAGCTGTACTTTTGAAGAACACGTTCGGGGGGTCAGATGAGGAGCCGAGGCGAAATGATGTTCGTCGACCAGGGGTGAAGCGCTAAATCGGCGAGTCGATCACCACCCCAAGACTATACTCAACCTTGGTAACGAGAGATAAGACACGTAAGATGTTGCCGAGAGAATGCCTTCTATCCTAGGATAGTTTTTATTTTCCAGCGAGAAGACGTCTTCCTAGAGTGAGACGGCAGATGCGATCCCTTTATCAAAGGGATGTGATGTGAAGATGATAAGAGTTTGGGAAGCCCGATTCGGAAATTCACCGTGGGGAGGTTGGATGTACTCCGTATAGTTTGTATTGTGCGAGTCGGGATGGACGAGGTCGAGCGAAAAGATCGAAGGAAGAAGAGGAAGGAAAGTAAAGTCTGGAGAAGATGATCTGGGGGAAGGAGGTTATATAAAAATAAGGAATCGGGAAATGGAATGGAGGTGGAAGAAGAATGAAACGGAGCTCGGGGGAGGAAAAGTAGGGAAGAGTTACAGAGGGGGGTTATCGGAATCGGAGCAGAGAGGGTCAAGAAAAAAAAAAAAAAAAAAGAAAAAAGAAAAAAAAAACTTGCTAAGTACTTTGTGTGGGGATGAATATTGGGGGGCAAAAAGAAAGAAAATGGAAAAAGAAAAAAAGACAAAAATTAAATAAAAATAATTATTAAATAATTAAAATAAAAATAAAAAAAAGAACGTGCTCAAACCAGATCGGCTGCTTTGCTTGGAGATTCACCCGGGCCGGCTACTAGTGGGGGAACACCTTTTTACCTTTATTCTTCCTTTGGTAATACTATTAAATAATGTTCCCATTTCTCATACTCACTCGAATTGCAATTTTTCTATCTCCTGAATAAGACGCCGGCCTGTCCTGAGTCCTACTCACAATCTCGTTCGGGGTGTCTTCCGTGTGGTTGTTGGACCACGTACGGTGTGTGGTAACAAAAGAGGGAGGGAAAAAAAAGAATGTGGGGCGGACTAGAGTCGATAGGAGTGACGGGGTGGAAATAGGAACTGCAGAAGTTGCAGTGTGGCCTGGAGAAGTGCGTGCCCCGTATCAATGAGGGATGGGAGGAAAGGGCGGTAATCTTGGTACGTGGGTAACGAACAGCCTGTACTTAACTTCCGAACCGGCTATCGCGGATGAGCAGGTAAAGAGAGCGGGTTACGTACGACTTTATTATCAGGACAGTCCCGAGCTGAGGGAGAGCCATCTTATTACGCGATTACCTGAACAAGTTGCAGAATCCACAGGAGCCATGTGATGGCGAAATCCTTCATCATCTGAGGATTTCGTGCTTGTTGCCTTGGTAGACGAGGAAAATATGCAATATTGGTCACTCCTGCACGCATGATACGATCTGCTCGATATGCTTCCCCCCAAAAATCGAAAAAAAGAAAAAGCGGGAAAAAGAAAAGAGTAATATGGGGTGAAAGTAATAGATCGAGCATTCAAAATACGAAAAAACCTACTCCTCCGTAATGAATCTCTTTTTTTTTCTTTTCTTTTTTTGTGTGTTTCTCTCTGTGTCTTTTCCGCCTTGAAAATCCGCCCTGTCGTGACCTATCTGGGGTATTGATGGGGGAGTCGACAGGGCTTTGGACCGGCCCAGTCCAGACCCGTGGATCGACGATGGTTGGATGGCGACATACCTTGACACAACTGAAGTCGTAACAGGGCCAAAGGGAGTCCAATGGGGCTACGGGGATGGACGATGTGACGGGGTTGTTGATTAAGCACAAGGCTAGCCTCACATGTCGGGCGATGCGCTCTGTCAAAAAGTCAGACGATGATACAACAAGAGATGAGATCCAATACCTCATCAATCCATCATCATGCTGTGCCTGACGAAAAAGCTGAGCTGGACACGAAAATATGCCGGGATGACGCCTCGGCGGGTAACAGTCGGAATTGCGGGGTGAGCACTGGGCAGAGTGAAAACCCAATCTGATGATTGCATCAGCCTCATGAGTCACACAAATTGCATGGCCCAAGGTTCACCGCGAGAATGCGGTCAGGAAGGACTCAGAGTGAGGCGGTCATAACTCTGGATCGCAGGCTCAACAATAACCATCGCGGTAACTGGGAAGTAAAAATAACACCGCCTTTAGTTTTTGCTTTGCTGACTTCAATAATGAAGACGGATATTCCAATTTGGAATGCCTCCGAATTCGGCAAGCTTGAGCTAGGACGGGAGGTGAGTTGGGGTTGGTGGCATAAATCGCATAATTATTATCGGCTCTCTGGAGTACGTCCTATTAACCGGGGGGTGAAGTTGAATCCGTAGGGCGATGAACTACTACCACCCTCCCCTTGAATAATCCCTAAGTGGGCCCCATCCTAGGGTGTTCTGACACCTGGGCTGGGGGCCGAGGCAGGGATTGAGCTGTCCTTCGGCTCAAAGAACACCCTGCATCGTTTCATCCTCGAACTGCCTCGACTGAGGCGTCCAAAAACAGCGAACAAAGGTGAAAAGGAGCGACCAAAACCAGGCGAAGCCGGTCCAATTACGGCGAAACCAAGGGTATTCGGAGATTGTGCTCCGCCATCCTCCCCAGGTCCACTTACTGTTTTTGTTCAGCATGAAATCCCCAGATGTCGAATTCGGCAGCTCTATCCCTCTGCCGTTGTTAATACCAGGTCTTATTCCGAGAAAGAAACTGGTAATTAATCATCGGGAATAATTAAAATATCTATATTAAAGCCATGGGTTTTTGTACCTGTGCTCTATGGTGGAACGCGGCCTATGATTATTATTGTTGTTCAGTAAATTGTATGAATCAACTTATGCCACCCCAAGCCAAGAGTGCTCAGGATAAAGAAAGATACTGGCTCGGTAGGGAGGATCGAGGTCGCCCCATTCACAAGGAATTCAGTGACTTTTCCTTTCACCCCTTTCCTTACAACCACGACCATCAGCCGAGAGTACTTGACAATTTACCGGTGATAGTCTCTATTTTTGTGTTTCTTACCTAAAAGAATGAACAGCAAGATGCAAGGGTTAAGATTTTGACTTTGAAAACGCACCAGCCCCAACAAATACCAAGGAGATAACACCAGGTCAAGGGAGAGGAAGGGGAAAATCAACACAGCCAGTGATGGGGGATCCAAGGAATTGGACAACATGCACGAAGCCGTCTCAGCAAAATTTTAGTGGTAGATCACAAAATAACCCGGAACTCCGCGAGCACGCAAGCCACATAATTGGTGATTAACTCATGCAGTGGGAGGATGGTATCAGATGAGGAGCTCCGCCAAAATCGATTGAATAATACCTAATGATATGACCCTAGGTATTTGACTACGACTAACCCACGGAGAGATTGTTTGTGGTAATGCCGTTCTCTTTTCGGTCAGCGCTCATCATTTTAACCATGCCTCGCAGTACAACTACTGCCTACTCCACAAGATAAGCTGTGTGCAGGTAATCTATGTATCTCCAATACCTGAACGGCAGGCTACATGGAAACCAACGGTCGAGAGAGGAATCATGCTCCCATTCCCCACCACACTGAGCGGCACAACAAGGGATCGTGGTTGCTCTCCCTGTTCTGATAGGATAGAATCGGTTGATCGTCTTGATAGGGTAAATTTAATCACCACCCCCTATCTCTCTATCAAGGACAGGATACGCAGTAGTCGATCGGTCCTTTCACGCCGCGGCAAACAGCAAAAAAAAAAGGGCACCATGACGAGCTACGGGCTAAGAATGGGGTTCCCCAGATAAGGGACTCAGATGGGCAAAAGTACCCACCCCCTCTGTACCGGACGGCCAATGATATTTCCCCTTGGGGAAACCTGAGCCCTCTGGAATGCGTTGCTCTGGGTTCGAATCCCAGACCTGTGATCCTTTTTTTCCTTGTTAACAACGAAAACTATATTAACTTTCTTACGAAGACCACTTTCCTTCTCTGCTTTTATTCCGATAAAAATAGCGAACGGCAAAGCGTACAAGTCCGAACAAGCCTCACTATGTCCGGTAATTCTCTCTCACTTTGAATACAGAGTAGGGGACACATGTTGTGCCCGGATTTGTGGGGGAGAGTCCGCCTCAGCTGATGCCGGCCCGATTGCCGAGGGGGCAAATGGTATTGGTTTCTTGTACTGCCGAGTTTCAACATCTCCCAATCATGAACATGAACAAACCACACCAGTATTAGTAGTACTTCATACATTCCCCCCCCCCCACCTACTATTTTGCGAGATCCTTGAAGCTGGATACGGGTGGGACAAATGGGGAACACAGGTCTAAAGTCAGTACGCAGGTACCAGCGCCCATCACACAACCACATTTGCTAGCGCTCACTACTTTCCGGGGCTGTACATTAGTATGTGTCCACTGCGGCGTCTTTCTCTCTTTCTTGCGGAAGCGGGTACAATAATGGAAACTTCATTTATGGACTATCGTTCGATAGATGAGGAGGTATCTAAGACTGGTGGTCAATACTATTACTACTACTACTACTCGTAGAAGGACAGTAGGTATTTTCCGACTTTTTACCGAGGAATTCCGATAAAATACCGTAAGGTAAGCCCGGATGGGGTTATCATGAAGCACTGTCACGGGCCCAAACAACAAGAGATAAGTGGTTGATTTGCACAGCCCAGCGCAACGGGATGAGCTGTTCTTTTTCCTCAACATTTTTCTCATTGAGGATTGTCAAAGGCCAAGGGGTAAAATGAAGAGCTGACGGCCTTTGAAACCCTTTCTCACTCCTTTCTCATTGGTTTCCAATCCAGAGTCTTCTCTTGACACACTAAGGAGAGATCTGACCTCCCCCACAAATACTTACGGCACACGCAACATAATTAAATTGATAATGAAAATATCTCGTCAGGCGGAGAAGAGGGTCATGAAGAAAGTATGAAGTGAATAAAAGAAAATACTGGAACAAACTCTCTTTCACCCATTTGTCCGTCCCCGCTGTATCTGGATTTATCCCCCGCGCTCACTTCCTTTCTACCGTCCTGTGTATCCGACAACGGATTTGAAGATCTTCCCCGCGATGATCGTTGGTGGTGATTTACGTTCTGATTCGTCAAGAGCCCTTCATGGTGATGTGACTGGACTGACCATAATCCAACGTATGAAGGGGCATAAACGGCCATGATGATGATATCTATGTTGCCATCATACTAACTTCGAGGTTACTATCTGGAGCAAAAATAGAAATGAGTGGCCTGATTGCATACAACTTAGCGCCCAACAAGGGTCAACTCGCATCCCTTTTGTCGTTTCTCCTCAGACCGCGGAATGATTCTCGTGTCTCCAACCATTCCTCCTGCCGGTCGTTCAAGGCTCCCTTCCCCGAAGCGACCAATGGTGGGAACTATACTTGGAAGGCGAAAATCAGACGACGTCGAATGCATCAGCATCCCATATCTTCTTACTCAATAAGATACTGATCGCCCAACTGCTGAGTTGGTTTCTTGGGTGAGGGGAGCCGTTTATCCGTGGAGGGGATTTGGGGAGAACCTTGAAGAAACCCAACCCCACCTTTTAGATAATTTATAACCCTTTCCCCCCATCTCATCTTATCGGAAGCCAAGAAAAGAAAAAGAAAGGTTCGGGTTATTTTCGTGACGATTGAGAAAACCATCGATATCAGCTCGATCATGTGACGGTGATCGTGGTGGGGATGATGCCATCTTCATTATGATTAATGATTCAGAGTTTACTCCGGGAGTATATCTGGCGCACATCATTGCGGGGTGAAACCTGTCGACCACTCTGACCAGTCTTCTTTCTTTATTGCCTTCTTTTAGGTTTCGAGGGGAGATGATAGACTGGGATCCGAAATCGCTGGCGCTTAGATACGACTCCGATCTCGCCTTCAGGAATATATCCCTGGAGAGCGTCGCGCAATCCCCGTCGCCCATTAGCCAAGCATCTGGGGCATGATCGATGCGCGCTCCATGGAGATCATGAGATCAAGACGGCTTTGTGTGTGTGTGTGTGTGTGTTTTTTATTTTTATTTTATTCTTGGCCTTCCTGGTTTTGGCGGTGTGGGGTATTGTATTATTGCTTTCTCGAGATGGTGCCATTTTCTTCGCATGCAACCTCCAATAACTGTATTGAGCAACTCGTTGATCAACGGCTCACCTCTGACCATTATGCGTTTTAGTATTCTTGAAGTTTTCGCGATTGCCTTTTTAGTCGTTACCTGATAACTGATTCTCCAAGTTCTTTCCAGCAGGGTCAGAGTAACCTTGTGGACGGGGTAAAAGAGCGGTACAGGATGCAGAGTGGTGATCTCGAGGCGCATGCACCTCAAGAAGCAAATATTCGAGATCATCTGTCATAGTAACCGCCGATAAAATAATAAATGGAAATAAAAAGAAAACAAAAGAAGAACCCCCCCCCCCCCCCGGGGTTTCACAATGACCTGCCTCCAATCTGAGCAGAAAAGCAATTGATATCAGGTAATAGGTTCTCCCCCCTTTCGTTTGTCTTTTTCCCTTTCTCTCTTTAATTTGACCAATGCAGGTCTTATCACCTTGTGGCTACCTCTTCACTGAGGAGGGCTTAGGTGATGCATCAATTATTATTACACCGAGCTTGCTGTCTGGCTGGGAGACTGCCTGTCAGAATCTGCAGGTTCGCCAAGGTTCAGCAAAGACTATTTCTAGGTATTATTTTAGCTGTGTTGTGACACACACCTAACCAGTAATATTATTATTCATCTTTTTCTCTTCCCCGTCGTAACATTTAAAGAATGCGCAGGCATGACGTGTTGAGAGCGAGCGATAACCCTGTTTCCGTCAAAGCCATTTGCGGAAGTCCGGATGATACTCTACCATACTTACTGCGCCTGATAACCCGGGACCATTGATTGAGGGACAATCTAGCAGCTACTATCTCAGAATGGGCAACGAGTCACCCGAGCACGATTTGCCCAGTAACACTCATTCATTTAATCTTTAATAAAAATTTGACCGCTCCATCCTCGAAGAAAAAGATGTGGATTATTCCGTGTTCCTTCCCCCTCGCGTTGTAACCTTGGTGATATTTGAACGCTTGGCCACCGGGATATGCGGGGGCGGAATCTGGGGAAAGAAAATCAAAGGTAAAATGCTCTCCAAAATTCGGACTTAGGATCGTCTGGATATCAACGATAAGGATTCAAAAGCTGGTAGCCTGAGAGGCTGAGACACTTATCTCTCGTTATGAACAGGGGGTTGAGTCGTCTTATCTGAGCTGGACGGCTGATGCACTCCAAGGTAAGTAGATTGGAGGGGGAACGGTGAGTGCCGATGATACGATACTCCGCGGCCAATAATTACAATACGCCGATACAGGCCTTGCCCCATCATACCCTCGATGTTGCATTGCCACAACCACCACGTCCTTTATCAGCGTTAAACCCACGCACTGAGGGTAAACTCCCACAACTAAGGCACCAAGACGAGCGATCCCGGATCCACAAGCTTCTGGAACAGAGAGCTTTGGCCCAATCAGACCGGGGTGACGCTATCGTGCTGATATCACCTTTCCCCCCCAGGTTATGCGGGGCCGCGTTTTCTGGAATCCGGACGCGATTCAGATGAATTGCTTGCTTATGGAAGCGCAATATCGAGCGCTCACCAGTGTCGTGCTGTTATCTCAATACTGATGCCATTAGCAACCATGATTGGTGGAAATTACCTATTTTCTTTCATTCTTTATCGGCTACCAACGGTCTTTTTTTAGGTTTCTCCAATTCAGCCTAAGATGGTTTGATCCCGCAAGGTTGGACCTGGGACAAAGGTTGTAACTGAAAGGTAACCTCGAAGGTCCTCTCCCAAGACCCTCCAACTCCTCTGTAGTCCGGAGTAGATCCTACTGAGAAAAGCGGAAAAAAAATCAAAAATTTGGCGATGAAAACCACGGAACAAGCCTCAGCGAAACTCGTCCCGAAATTCTTCCACCATTCCGCGAGTAAACCCTATGCTGCAACAAATCCACACCAGACACATATCAAAAAACACACACCGAGATGATTCGGAGTCTTATTATTACTCCATAATATCCTCAAAGACTTACCTTCCTCCGGGCAATTCTCTCAAGGAAAAATTCCCCCCCGAGAAAAAAATTTATCTCCCTGTTCGCCATCCAGGTCAAACTCCGCAGTGACGACCCTTGGGGGTACCTTCCCGAAACCACAAGCAAGAGAGCTCGGCGCCACGGTCGTCAGTCCTGGTCAATGACACGTCGCTTCAAGGGGGCCAGCTCGGCACGGCTGGGCTGAACCCAACCCAGGGAGGTTTCAGTAAGAGACATGTTTTCCGACCGGAGAATCCCCGGGTTCTCTCGAAGGGTGATGGCGGACCTAAGAAAAGGTAGCCGATGGGGGTGGATTCTCATCCAGCCGGGAAAATGTTCTCCAGAAAACCCAAAAAAAATTTTAAATGAAAAAGAACTTGGAGAAGTTTCTCTTTCCCGCCCACATGGACGCAATTCTTAGAGGGGCCTCTCTCTCTCTCCCCCCCTCGCTATCGTTTATCCCGAAGGGGGATCCCTCTAGGATTGGTCCCCCTCGCTGGCGTGCCTCTCAGTCTCTTTCCCCTGACATATTGGGTCTGATCGATCCTTCGGATCTCCTCGCGAGGTACTAGTCTCGCAACGCTAACGGTGGAAGGGAAGGAACATGGGGAAAGTAACAGAAAAAAAAAAAACGGAGAATTGAAGATAAGATTGTGACTCCATCAGTCCGAATCCGACCCTGCTAGGCACAAGACTACTTGGTAACACTAGTACCACTGCTACATAGTATAGCAGCTGCTTCCGCCCCTGAAAAATGGTTCGAAAAGGGTGATTTAACCCCCTTTTTGAAAACGAAAGAAAAAATCTCCATATCCACGGGAAATAGTGAGGGGCCAAGGAGGAGTGTTAGGTCGATTGGCTCTTCTTGAGTTTTCTCGGTGCTTTTTTGTCCCACAGGAGCTTCAATAGCCCGTGATTCCTGAGAGGGCAAACTAGCTTGTGACCACTTTGGAGTCTGGAGTATGTACCCCGTACCCCGAGAGTGATCCAAGTCTTCTCATGATTATTGGGAGATCTTTTCACATGTTCGGTTCCAATATCCTTATAGACGGAGTACGAACTTAGAAGTCCAGGAGAGTCCCCCACCCCCACACATGTACAGTTCCGAGTCGTCTCCCTCTGAGCTGTTGCCCGAAATGAATAGTACGGAAGAAAAATATCATATGAAGAAGTAAATAAAATGAAAAATGGTGCAATTCTTTCATCCACCTTTCATTTCAATTGCGCTTGGCCACCTCCATAATTTCCGCAACGATTTTTCTGTTTCCTGACTGCGACGGACAGCACGTCGGGTATCGAGCATAATAAAATGGGTCCAGAATCGGTTAGGGGAGAGTCACCTGAAGACCGAGACTCACGATCACGCCAACGGAGCATGGGCTGTTTGCGTCATGGAGATGATTTGCAGCTAATCCAGGAGTTGAGACATGGTCCTGCCTTAGTGGCGTGCGCTCTAGATGACAATCTCCCGCACTTTGGAGAGAGCTGGACACAAGTATTGTAATAAATAATGCCCTGCTCAACCCCGGAAGGGATACTGGATGAGACCTCTTTCCCGGTGTGATATTATATTGTTTTATGTTATTTATTTAATCCTGCTACCAGGTTAATTATCTAGTCACCTCTGCTCTGCATCATGCAATAGTGATATTCAAAAGACCGTGCGATGCGACATTCGGTACTTCCTTGACACGGCTCGCACAGTGTGGCTTCGTCCGCTCTTGCAAGGCTGTTGCAGAGCGAGTCTGGGGTCTGGCAAGGGAGATGCTTGGTGGTTGACAGGGGCAGGACAAAAGTCCAGACCCCAATGCATTCCTCGACCAGGGGAAAATTCTGAGTCGATGAAGTCCGGACAAAGACATGGGCAGGGAGGCATAACTGAGAAGGCAAACTTCTGTAGCGGGGATCGGGAGATTTCGGGGGATTATCGGTGGTTCCGTAGGTCGTGTTGCAGTCTTCACATCTGGATGGCGAAGGTCTGGCGCGGTGTGGGATCTTTTTTTTTTTTTTTGCGGAGAGACCACCTCCTAGACTAGTACTTACCTAATCGGCCGTCCTGACTCTTTGCGAAGTTGCGATACGAGTCAACGACTCGAATAATGTTTGGCCGAAAGAAGTTCCTCGGTGAGCGGGGCGAAACTATCCAAAAAATTTTTGGATGAAAGTGGCATGATTCTTTTTCTGACCGGGTTCCCTTCTCCATGGCGGACAATGTCCGTTTCAAAGCGTTCCTCATGAGGGATTATTCTCGTCCTCCTTGACCCTTCCACACACCATCCAGAAAAAGAGGCCGCGGGCGTGGCTCCCTCGGCATTTCCGTCCCGAGTTTTCTCCCCTTGACCTTTTGTTTCTGTCGACACTGTCCCGAATCCCGTGGTGGTCTGAGCCCTCTTCGTGGGATGGGGTTTGAGATTGTGTCGGAATTATTATTCTGTCTAGTCACGGCCCTCCATCCCCATGAGGGGTAGTCACTTTGAAGATTGGGGCTCAGCTGTGTCCTCTGTCCCCCCCCCCCCCCCAAATCTCCGTACGGAGTACGGAGTACTCCAGAGCGCATTTTCTTTTGCATGTGGATAACTACACTACCTACCGGTTTACCGAAATAGGAAATCATGTAACTATTGTTTGATAGGACCTCGGCATCTCTGACTCTCGTTCAAAACACTCATTTTTGCCTCTTATTCATTGTTTTAGAGATTCCCAGATTTCTTTCTTATGACCACCCCGCCACCAGTTTTTCTTTTTTAACCGTGGTGACCAGGTTTCAAGTTTCCACCTTACAGCTCTGGGTCACTGTGGATATGTGGTATGGCGGTGAGAAGAAAAATTTTCCCTCGGTCTCCATTCTGGATCTCTGGAGAAGTTCCCTGTTCCTTCGCCGTGTCCAAAATTCAAATACGGTAATATTGGTCGCTATGGTATACCTACACAGTATTTTACTCTCAATAAAATTTTCGAACCAGTCCAAGACTGATCTGCAGCATAATAATTTCGTTTACTTCACCTGTTTTTACTTCCTCTTGGTTCGTATCACGTGACAAGTGATAATCGAAGTCATTCGATGACTCTGTGGCTGATAAGATGTACATAAACTTTTGCATATGATTCCCTTATTAATACTTGCGGTCTAGAGTAGTGACGAAGGATCAGGACAGAATGAATAAGCCTGTGACCTTCTGCTTGTTGTTTTCCAGAGAATAATAAATCACATTCTCATCCTACTACTGACTCCTACTACTATCACCTACTATTTGGGCATCCGGCACTTCATCTTTACTTATCTATCGGCCCACCAGGAGCATAGTTCATTCATTTAAGCTTCAAAAATATCAATATCGTCTAAATGTTCAAATTACTCCCTAATAGAGGAGATGCTGAATCTCCGCTTGATTTACCAGGAAGACGACATAGCAAACATATTGGTAAATGCGCCGCGTCTTCTGTGTGATAGATGCCTTTCGAGTCGATCCCTCATATTACCAAATGCGGTAAATGACGATGTCGCGCGCTCTGTATTTTGCCGCGTCTTGCCGCCTACGCACTCGCCGGAGCCAAAAAAGTTCATTCTCGGTTTGATTGCCTTCCAGCGACTATGAGAAGCCGTCGTGTCTGTAAGCCAGCTCAGTTGTGATCGGGGAATCTAATAGACTCCATATTGTCTACCTGGGCCTGTTGCCGGCCCGATTCTCTTCCTTCCCAACCCTTTTTTTCCTCTCTCTCTAGCGCCCCCTTCACCTCGTCATGGCGCCCCCGCGCCAACGGACCGCCATCGTTCAAGATGACTCGAGGTCCGAAGCCTCAAGTACGACCAGAGAGCACAAGGCTGCCGCTGCTAAAGGCCGCAAGACGGCTAATGGCGTGGTGAATACAACGTCTAGCTCTACTCGAGAGAGCAAAACTTCTACCAATGTCGCCAATGTGACCAGCGCCCCCGCTCCTCAGGGAGAATCGTCGGACAACTTGCCCAAAGTATGTTACAAGAAAATTTTTTTGTTTATCCTTTATTCGCCTGGTATACGTCAAACGAACACCATCATTGTCTCATACCCAAAATACACCATGTTATTTCCCATGCAATGTGAATGCTAACATTTTCCGTCCTCCTAGATGCCCTGGTCCGAAATGCCTCTCGAATTCCTGCACTCCTATCGACACGCCTACAAATTGACCTCCCCAAGCGCCTTCTCCACCGAATACGCCCATAATCTCCTATCGCAAGGAATCGGCCTTCGATCCCCGACTGCGATCGCCGCCCAAAGAGCCCATCTCTCTCGCCAGGAACAAGCCCCCAAGACAAACGGCTCCTCTACCACCCCAAAAACTCCTCTCCACTACCACCGCTACCATCGCACCTATGCCGGTCCCAATGGCACCGTAGGACGAACGCAGGACCGCTCCCACAACCACTCCAAGGGCGCGAATGTCCTCGACGGGAAAAGTGCCCTAAACCACATCATCGGTCAGGACCGTGTGGGCAAGAACCAGCTCGCACTGGCTGTCCGCAAGCATTTCAATAGTGCTGGGCTCGTGGAGCAGGAGGCCATTGCTCGGTTTTTATACAAAGTGCGTGAAGAAGGTAGAGGTCGACACTTTCGTCTGAAGTTTCAGCCTTGAGAGGATTATAATTTCTTTTTCTCCCTCTTTTTTTTTTTGCTTACCTTTGAGACGCCCTATTCCGGGTTCGGTTCTAAGGTTGGTGCATTTTGTGGAGTCTTTACGTTATTTCCCTTGTACATGATATCTACTTGGCTTGGGGTTGTTCTACTATTTTCTTTTTTTTTCTCTCTATGGCTTCCTTGTCCCCTTTTGCTTACTGAGATCGTTCTGTTTCACCCTCTCAAATCCCCTTTTATCATGATACCCATTGGTGCCGGTTACCTTTTTAGTCTTGTCCGACCTCATTTGTCTTTTTTTTTTTTTTTGTTTTTTTTCTTTTCTTTTCTATGGGTGTAACACGGGAAAGATTTTTGTCAGATATTGTATATTCTCCACTTTGTCAATCTATATGGGATTTCACTTAATGATTGGACCATGGTTTTAGGTGTCTTAGATCTTGCTTTTGAACCCGCAAATCTTTGCTTTGTGTTTTTTTTTCATCTTTAGTAGGCGAGAAAAAAACTAGGCTACAGGAAAGCAATCTTTGCCGATGATAAGAGGCCATCAAGCGGATGACCAGAAAAATGGCAACCGAGGCATAAACATATAATGTAGACGCCCAGCAGTACTATAACCACCCACTCCATGATTGCTGAACTTACAGTTCTCCCAGTTCTCTCAACAATAAAACACACAGACATGCCTGTCCACTTGGGATGATGTCAAACAAACTAGTATATTCACTTCTACCTGGTGGGAAGCTGCACTCGACTTCCCGGAACGTCTGCGAGGCTGGGAAGCTTTAGGCATCGATCGCTATGAGTCAATCAGAAAGTTAGATAAGGCACAAGTGACGAAGCTTAAATGCGAAGGCGCCGAATTAATTAAACTGTACGGGGTATATCAGTTGCATTTTGCCGGGCATTGGCCCCAAACTCGCTATGTACGTACCTGCCTTGAGAGCCAGATAGAAAGGAAATGGATAGGAAATGTATGAAAAAAAGAGGCTATTACCACTAAAACAGGATCGTATCGCAGTACGGGCAAGAATAGAATATATAAAAGTAGGACCACGAATAACAGCACGATTCAAAAGCGCATAAGCCGAGTCAATAAATACCTAGGTAGAAATAGAAGTTCAAGTAAAAAGAAAGAAAGAAAGAAGAAATATACGTATAACAAACAGTGACCATCGGTAAAAATAAACGCCGCAATGCAAACATTCCTTCCCGTTAGCTAAATAAATCTATCATACTTCGTCAATATCCCCACAAATTTCCACCAGAAAGAAACAAACTCAAGTGAAATTTTTATATTGATTGATTTCCTCTTATTTCCAGGCGTTCAGACCAGCCCAGGGATCAGAAGGCGTGGAAGACGTCTGGGTTTGGGGTGACGACTGAGACTGTGCTTTGTGATGTTGGCTGGTTCCGTATGGCCTAGCCTGCGCGTAACCCCCAGGGCCAGATGGGAATGGTCCCATGGATTGCGGGTATGTGGTCTGCTGGGGCCGTGGGGGTGGCGGCGGAGGAACGTAGCCTTGGGGCATGTATTGGGATGTAGGAACAGAAGGGCTAGGGCCGGTGTAGTAGGGGGTCGGTGTGGTGGATGGGAAGAATGGTTGATTTGGTGGCGGGGAGACGGACGGGGGAAGCGGGTAGGCCATCGGGTTGTAGCCCTCGGACAGTGGTGCTGCTGCTCCCTGTTGGAAGGTCTGGGTGGGTATGTATGAAACGCCAGTTCCGGGAGGCATATATTGTGCGTATGGAGCTGGAGAATGGCCGAGAGCAGAAGCACCATGCTGCTGAGCTGGAACAGCAGGTGGAAAATGTGGTGACATCTTTGGAGGCGAGATGCCCGGGGTTGGATATGTGGGTGTTTTGACAGGCGGTGGTGGGGATTTGGCTTTGGCTGGCCCACCTGACGATGATGAAGTGACGGACGGCACCTTGGGCTCTGTGGATAGGCGTTCCATCAGCTGCCTGAGTTTCTCTCGCTCACGTTCTTCTTGGTCTGAGGCTCCGCTGGCTTTTTCTCGTTCTATCTGACCGAGAAGCTGAGCACCCTCGGAACGTCGGTTGTTAATAAAAGTGTCGACATTCTTCTTGAGGCTGTCCACCGTCTCTCCCATCTCCGTATAAAACATTTGCGCCTGGACTATGCCAGACCTCAGATTGTTATAGGAATCAAAGATCTTCTTGTACCGTGCCATTACGGAATTGCGCTGACGGGTGATAGTCTCGTATTTTGACTGTTCTGCTCGGACTCGTTTGTCTTGCAACAGGTCGCCATAAGTTTTGGTCAGCTCTTTCATCAATGCTGTTTGCTTATGGTTGGCCTGAAGCAGTCGATTTTGATGAGGACGGAACTTCTCCAGCTCTGCTTCAAATAGCTGGCTTTCCTGTCCCGTAATGGATTTCTTGTTGAGTATGAGAACATTGGAGATGTCATCGTTATGTACCTGAGGGTTCGAGTAACGTTAGCACACAGTCATACCCTTTGTAATATGTAATGAAGGTCCATTACCTTTTCCTTTAGATCCTTCAAGACCTGAGCTCGTTCCCGCTTGACCAAATTCAATTTCTTCAATATCGATTCCACCCTAGAAATCTGGTCCGCCACCGAAAGCGCCCCCTCATCGTAAACATCATCTATCAAACTTCCTTCGGCAGATGCGGATTGTGGGCTGCCCAGTCCATTCTTTCCCTTGCCGTGCTTTGCACCTGCTTTGATCATGGCCCGCTGGAAAAGCACGTCTGCCTCGTCTGTTTCTCCCGCAGACCGCATTTCGTCGAAGTCGGACTCGTATTGCCGCAAGGTGGCGAGGAGCTGAGAGTCGCTGGCACTCGCTTCATGGATGGTATCACGGTATGTGCGAATGTCGCCGCGCAGAGTCGTGTTGAGCCTGGCACTGGGTTGTTGGCTCCAGTCGGCCCCGTATTTGGAGCGCATTTTCTCACAGACACTTTCCTCGAGGTCCAACTGTTTGGAGCATTGGTCCAGCTGAGACAGGACATCAGATTTGCGATCCTGCAAAGTCTCAAAGGCTTTGGTGAATGATTGATGGCCCGCAAGTTCCTGGCACCAGCGTTGAAATTCATCGTCGACGGTCATTTCCTGGTCCATTCCTCCTTTCAGGATGTTCAAGCTTCCCGGGAGTTTAAAATAATCCAAGCTCGCTGCCATTTCGCCGTTAGCGGTTTCCACTTTCTCCGTTTCCGCGCGAATCAATTTGGCCTTTTCCTCATCGTAGAGACTTGCTGTTTCCGTGACAGACATGGGAACAAGTTTTTGGAAGATATCCGGACCGATGATGCGCTGAATATCCTGCCCTTGGTAGAGCTCACTGACCGGAATCGCCTTTGCCGCAGGAAGCTTCGATATTGCTGATAGACCGGCTTCACTTGGGACTGGTTGATGGTAGATGAAATCGTTATCTTTCGTGAGTGTGGTGAGGTGAGTTTGTACAGTTGCGAGATGAAATTTGACCATTTCCACCAAGGCGGGCCCGGCCTCAGAGCTCAAGTTCGAGCTCGGGGAGACAGACGAGGGGAAGGATTTAGCCCAACTCAAAGCGTTTGTGGAGCTCTTCTCTGCGAGCTGAAGTCTCGCCACAGCCACTCCGTGCGACCCCGTTTCGCTGTCACTCAGAGCTTGATAGTAGGATGCTACTGAGGTCATGTGTGCAGCCTTGGCCTGAACAACGATAGTCCATACCTTATCAAAGACGCCCTTGGCATGTTCTTGTGTCCCTTCGACTGCCTGGGAGTACAGGTAGGCGGACTGGCTAGCAAGTTTGGCTAGGAACCCGTATTTCTTATTATCCATCACTTGTTTTTCTAAGAAGACCTCCTGTCCCTGAGCGAGGACGACGTTAATGAGAGTTTTGACAGTTTCACGATTTAAGTCGGTAGAGGGCGCGTGGAGGAAGTTCTCGTTTATATAGGTGAACATGCCAGCGCTTGCCTGAAACGAGTGATAGGCGGTCTTAAGGCCGGCATCGTCTGCGCGGTTCTGGTTCGCTGCATGGCAAGAGAGCACTGCGGAGATGTTGAAGATGATCGATGCCTTTTCAAAGGCCAGGGAGTATTGTGAAGTTGGTTTGTGCGTGAAGGCATCGTACCTGCGATAGGCAACATTGAACAGTTAGCGAGCGCTCGGGGAGTTGACGGAACATTCCCAAAGGGCTTTATGATGATCGGTGACAGTACCAGGTAAAGGATATCTTGATATGATTCTCATCCACAGGGAATCTTAGATCCAGAAGCTCCAACTGCCCATAATATCGATAGAGGAGATCACGCCCTGTCGCACTGTCCTTGCCAGCGCCCCTCATATCCTGGCGCAAACGGCTGAGAGTAGCGCATTCTTGGCTGTAGCGATCGGGATCTTCACCATAGCTTTGACGAATATAATCCTTGAGAGGCTGAACCCAGTCGATTTCGTTGGTCTGCTTGAGGGGACAGGAGATCATAGGCGACTGAACCATCTTGTCGGCTAGGAGCGGGGAGCTCCCATCTACTGTGGGGCTTTAGGGATGGGATATTTAGGCAGGAAGGATTACGTGAAGAGAGTTGGGGGATCAGTAGAGAAAGTAATAAATAAGAAGAAGAGGAATAGAAAGAGAAAAGGGGGGGGGGGGGTTGGCGGATGGAGGTGGGGTTGAGGGAGGGAAGATGTGACGACGTTGGAGAGAGCGTTAAATCAAGTGGTTGGAGCTGAAGGGATTCGGATGGATTGGGCGGCGGGGGAACCGTAACTGTGGCCAATGAAAGAGTAATGCGCCATAACAGTAGGCAAAATAAGGATTTCAGTTTTATAAATGTTCAAGGTATAAATAAATTAATAAATCAATCTAGCCATCACTGCTGGATTTCTCAATTTGACCTCATTTGTGTGTGACCATGACGTTGATGTGCCTATAGTTTTGTATAGTTGAAGCTGGCAACCCGGACCATCGATCCTTTCCCGTATGTGTACGAAAGTAGACTGCTTATAGTATGGTTTCGTAAGGATAGGATTTATTATATTCTACTAAATTATAGCCTGAGGTATCACTGATTTACTCGAAGATGCCAAAAGCGTTATCAAACTAATAGGACGGTCTAGTTATATGATTGGAGGACTTATCTATTTACTACTTTACGACAAGTTTTCAAGGTAATAGATGCCTTAGGTAGTACCCAGTATATGGCAATAGCTATATCTTTATTCTCGAGTTACTCATTCTCCGGCCTTAGATTGCTTGGGCATGTATATGAAGAATGGCTAAAAGATATATACACTACGTGCCTACACACAGTACTTATAGTATAACTATTCATTATGGATTGAAAATGGCTTCGTCTTTATTGTCGAGAGGTATGTACTGCTATTCTTGATCATTTGACAAATCCAAGGACTATCTTCGAATAAAAATCACCTTTCGAAGCTTAGATCGTAACGAAAGCGTAGGTGCTAGTAGAAAGAGACTTGTATCTTGTATCCGAAAGCAAGGTGTGTAGTCTGTATCGACCCAAATGGTAACGAATTCTCTCCCAGTCGTCCGGGGAGCAACGCTCTTCTGCTAGACAGCGTACATTCTATATATGAATGTAGTCTGTCATTTGAGTATATCATAAGTCTGAGGCTTGAAGTGCTTAATCTTAACAGATCTCGATCCCTTAGATATATACTTCAGATACTAAGAGTTCCATGCTATTGTGCTTCCATATACAAGATTAAGTTGCTCAGCAAATGTGCTATTAGTAAATAGCGCTTTAATTCTTAGGCACATAGAATAAAGCAGCTTACCTTTCCCCCCAAGCTTAGTGCTATTAGACCATGAGTAGCGAGATGGGAAAATTGAAGGTTACTGGCACGGGTATGTCTGATCATATGCAGAGCTTCCTAGGGTTCGACTAAGCTCATATATATTAGGTATAATTTTTACAACCTGTTTCCTTCAGATACCCTAAGATGCTGCAAGAAAAGTGAGGTTCCTTGGGAAGGTTAAACCTGAAGATGTTCTTCACGCAGCCTCCATGACTATAGCGAGATAGAGACTGTCTTGGATAAATTTGATCGAGAATCACTGATGATTCTGAGGCAATACAGACTCATTCTTAAGTGAGTAGCTAAAATACCAAGATATAGGATTCTGCTTTGCTCAAAGTGCCAAGATTAAAGCGTTCTTTGCCAACAGAAGACTGAATACTCATCTCATTTGTGTACCGTGAAGTAGTAAAATAAGAGTGAACCAGCGTGGGAGTGATGGCAATAACCCCCCCTCATGCATCGTGAATTCACTACCATTGACTAACACAAATATTCAATTCTTCCATCTCTACATGATCTGTTATCCTTTTACCCTCCATTTTCCTTTGCCCTTTCTTCCCCCTTCTTCCCCCTCATCCATCCTCATTCTCCTACCAACATCAACACAACATGGGGAGACCAACGGTTCTCTTCTTGACTAATAGCGAGTTAGGTCAGGCAACGGTTTCTCTCGCTGTTCTCCAAGAGCTACTCGTTCGTTCTTCCTATGATGTTCACATCGCCTCCTTCGAGCCTTTGAAGAATGCTGTATCACGGATCAACTCTCGTATCGCTCTCCTCTCCGAGATGCATGAGAAAGAAGCCACATTCCATGTTATCAGAGGTAGATCCATGATGCAGGTCTTGACTGGTGGCGGACCCTATAGGGGTGCGTTCAACACCCATCGGATCGGCTTCTTCGGTGCTCTGAAAGCATACAAGTCCCTGCCAGGCTTCATGGCACCCTGGACGGGGTCCGAATACATCGAGACATACAAAAACTGCGTCAGGATCATACAACGGGTCAGACCTACTATGATTGTTGTGGATCCTCTTTTTGCTCAGGCCATAGATGCGTGTCGCAAGCTGAAGTGGCGCTACATTGTTCTCGGTCCAAACACTCTGAAAGACCATGTGCTGCAGCCGATGCTAGGCAACTTGTGGAAGTATCCTATGTAAGCACCGTCAACTCTTTATCAAAAATTTAGTATCAAAG
The DNA here is from genome assembly GCA_027569095.1 of Aspergillus conjunctus. NCBI lineage: Eukaryota > Fungi > Ascomycota > Eurotiomycetes > Eurotiales > Aspergillaceae > Aspergillus > Aspergillus conjunctus. The sequence continues at coordinate 35,527 of JAPDEL010000030.1, read as the reverse complement.
CTAACAAAGTAGCTTGTGTTCCGGATACCAATACCCCCTGCCCCGGTGGTTGGTCTTCCCAAACGCTTTGCTCGCTATTCGCCTGGGGGCCGCACTCATGGAATCCGACGCAATCAAGGAAATTGAGAAGCAGCGCCAAGCCAATGGTCTGATCGGTTCATATCCAACTCTGGTCTCTGCTGCAGAGGACACGACACCCGTGCTGATTCCGTCCCGACCAGAGATCGACTTCCCAAGCGTCATTCCTCAGAACTTTACGCTCTGCGGTCCTATCCTGCGTCCCTGTGGCCGAATCTCTCAGGAGAGTCCGGGTCTCGAAAAATGGCTCTCGCAGTTTCCTACAATCTTGATCAACATGGGATCGAATGTGTGTTTTAATGGTGTGCAAGCAGAGCAGCTCGCTCGGGGGCTTCGCATGGTTCTGGATAAGAGACCGGAGCTCCAGGTCCTATGGAAGCTGCCACGCGAGCGTCCGAACGATGAAACTATTCATACTGCTCTGTGTTGTCTCAGTCTCCTGATAGACCGTGGCCGCGTGCGTCTCATGTCGTGGTTACCCGTTGAGCCTATTTGCATTCTGCAGAGCGGTTATGTGACGTGCATGATTCATCACGGAGGAGCCAATTCATACTATGAAGCTATCAAGTAAGTCTCAGAAAAGAAAATATAGAAGGTAGGATAGCTGACTCATCTCTTCGAAAGGGCTGGTATCCCCCAGATCGTGCTTCCGGTGTGGTTCGACACGTATGATTTCGCAGCACGTGTGGAGTGGCTCGGAGTAGGGCTCTGGGCGAGTCATACAAGTGCACCTAGCATTGACGGAACGGAGCTAGGGAATGCACTTATCCGTGTGATAGACAGCGATGAGTCAAAGCGATTCCTAGAGAAGGCTGTTCTAATTTCATCGCAGCTACACGAGGAAGGACGTGTGGTGGCGTGCAAGAAGATTATGGAATTGGTGGAGTCACATCAATAGAGGCTCAGCGTCTAAGCCATCCTTCCAGATAGGGTTGTCTAGGCACCAAAGCTTATGTGCTTTATAATCAACAGCATGAGATCATGGAATGGCTGTATGAGTAGCGGCTCATTCTGGAACCGATTGTAACGTTGGTCCCCACTTTGCTCCAAATTGACTCACCTCTCTTCTTATTCATAACTATAAGTGGTAGAAATTCTTCTCATTCTCTTTCGTTTCTTTCTTTAGACTATTCTGTATCACAGCTGGAGATTTACCAATCTCATCTACAACCATGGCGACAGAAACAATAGCCTTTATTGGCCTGGGAAACATGGGCCGGGTAAGTCATTCTCCCCCGCACTCTACCTGTCTAGCCCCATTAACAAACCCCAGGGAATGAGTCGAAACATTGCCCTGAAAGGCCCTCAGTCATCTCCCGTGATCCTATACAACAGAACCACGGCCAGAGCTACCGCATTTGCAGAGACTCTCACGGCCGATAAGCCCCGGTCCGCCGTGGCAGCTTCCTCCCTCCCCGCAGCCGTCCAAGCTGCCTCAATCATCTTCATCTGCGTCGGCGACGACCCCGCCCTCGACCAGATCATCAATACAATCACCACTGACCCGGCTACGGACCTTACCTCCAAGATCATCGTCGACTGCTCCACTGTCCACCCAGACACCTCTAGACGCACTCACACCACCCTCTCCGCCAAGGGTGCCTCCTTCATCGCCTGCCCGGTTTTCGGCGCCCCCAACGCCGCCGACGCCGGCCAACTCGTCGTCGTCCCCGCCGGCTCCCCCGACGCCATCACCCGCATCAAACCCTTCCTCGACGGCGTCACCTCGAGGGCCACCATCGACCTCGGCCCCCGCGGGGCCGAAGACGTCGGCCGCGCCACCCTCCTCAAAGTCTTGGGCAACAGCTTCATCCTCAACACCGTCGAAACCCTCGCGGAGAGCCTCGTCGCCGCAGAGAAATCCGGCCTGGGCGCCGAAGTCTACCAGCAATGGATGCATAGTATGTTCCCTGGGCCATTCGCCAAGTACTCCGATCGGATGTGTTCCGGGGATTACTTCCAGCGAGAGGAGCCGCTGTTTGCGGTCGACCTGGCCCGGAAGGATCTCCGTCACGCGAGCGACCTGGCGGAGAAGTCCGGCATGACGCTGCGGAGCGGCAAGGTGACGGATGAGTATCTGCAGCAGGTTAAGGCCGAGCAGGGCGAGAAGGGAGATATTGCGGGGGTTTACGGGGCGATTCGGAAGGAGTCGGGGCTGCCTTTTAAGAATCAGTGATTTTTATTTCTATACTATTATACTCTCGATGTGGCAAATTGGAGTTTAGTTCTGTGACTATTGTTTTGATCAGGATGTTCTACCGTCCTTGTCTGAACATGCAGGGTATGTACAGATGAACGTCAGGTACAGCTTTATGAATACAGCTACTTTTTCTAGAAAGGACAGAAGTAGAATCATTCAAATATTCTTGATATAATCCGTGATCCAACTATCCACATTCTGTGTTGAAATTCATGTCGAAAAGCCGTATTCTAAGCATGTTGCTACGCCATGTGTACATATAATAGCAAAATATACTGGGGGATTGGCAGAGATTAACTAGATCTTTTGGTAGCAAAAACAATTGCCTTGGGATAATTTCCTTGTTCCTGAAGTAACTTCTCAACGGGCAGGAGCAAACGAGTGGTCCGGATATGTAACTCTAAAGCGAACCTGCCATTAACACCCAGCATCAATGTAATCTGCACTGGAATAAACATTACCGTCAATGTAGAGTTCATATCTGCTGAACCGGTCCTCGTCGTCACGGTGTACGAGGACAGGGAACGGATGATCCGAGCCCGTCTTCTCTCGGACTCGTATTTTAAGACCCACATCCCGATTCCAACCAACCCACAGCATGTGGTCTTCGGGATTCCCGTGGGATTCAAAGCTGCTGTGATTTTTGTTGTCGCGGGCTCGAAAACGTTTTGCGTGGTCTCTCAGCCTGTCTCGGAATAACCGGACCACCCCTTCGTTGACGGTCGTGGCGCTGAGCAAGAGTCGTGTTCCGGAGAGGACCTTGACAACGTTCACGAGCACGCATAGTTGGGAGAAATCCTCGAATCCTTCTAAATTGATAGCCATCTTGAGTCCTGAGTCATCGCCATGGGATGGCTCCTCCATGTCTTTCAGGGTAAGTCTCGCCATGAAGATAACCTCTCGGTTGCCTGGGGAGAGGCGGGTATAGATAGTAACATACCTCCTGGAGAGCCTTCCACGGCTACTTTAGGACGAAACCTGGAATAGAGAGAGTTGAGCCTCCCCAGCTGGTGGGAGATGTCAATATTCTCGTAAAAGGGCCGTTTCCCCTCATGTTGATCATTCAATCCGTCCGTTCCAAGGTATTCACAGAATACATGCGGCTCGGTAAGTTTGGCGGTCGGATGGTAGCATTCCAGAATCAGTTTGCAATGCTTGAGGGATGCAGCCAGCCAGAGACGTTGGTGAAGCAGACGAAGCACTACGGCGTGAAATCGCTGGGAGACTGCCGCGAGGGGGAGGAGCGAGCGGGTAGGGAAGGGAGATAGGACTTGCACAAAAATCTAGATCAGAGCATGATTAATGAATTAGAAGTAGGTCGCTCCTTGTTCCCTAGTCCACTTGAAATGAGAGCGTTATAGAGAATGTACCTCATTTGGAAGCGAGTACATATGAGTGATGGATGGGGAGGTTTTAACGTCGGTCATTCCGAGCTAGTTTAAACGGGAGGTGTCGGGGTAAAATCACAATTTCATTGTAGTCTAACTAGTAATTATCAGTTGGGGTTGTCATAGAATAGAGATATCAGTGTTGCTTTATTATTAACATCAGTAGGCATTTCCTCTATTTGAGTTTCTCCCTTGTCAGATTTCTCATCGGGAGGAAACTTCAACCCCCCTTCCCTCTTATGCTGACTGTGCCTTGCCACCGATCTTACAATTTTCCGATAATTTCAATAGATTGTAATATTATTGAAATTGAGATACAAGATTTACTAAGATTTCAAGTGCCAGTCAACACTTAATACAAGAATACAAAGAAATGATTGGCTGGATTATATCAATATTTATAATAAGCACTAAACTTGGAAAATTGTAAAATCAGTGGCCACTGGCCAAACACAGTCATGCTGTGATTTTGTTAATAAACAAGTGACGTCACCTAGAGTTATGTACAACTCGGGCCGATCATGCAGCGATTGAAAAATAGACAGGTGTCGGTTAGCCGTCCGTGTCCAGCGGGTCGGACCAGAAAAATTCCACAGGCCAAGATGGTTAATTTAAGAGTCGTCGCATTGCCGAGATTGCTCTGAATGATAGCGTTCGAATGATTGTATGTGGCTGACCAAGGGCTTCGTTGTCATCTACAATCAAAAGTTTATGTTGGTGCATCGTTGAGGGAAAAACCTCCAGTCTAGACTCTATAAAAGAGAAGAATGGTCAAACTACAGAATAGAGAACGGGGTAAAAAAGGTTCTCGGACCCAGTACCCCCGAGACTTGAAAATGAGCTTGGAATTTACCCGAAGTCAGTTCCCCCGGCCCCTCACTATGGCCCTCCTTTGGTACCCCGCGGCTTTTGCACCGTCATGACCTCTGGGAATGCGCTCGTTTCAATTTCTACCATTCTTTAAACTTCCACTCTCCCACTTTCTTGTACCTATCATTTTATCTCTCTTGCCTTAGCCAACAACGCAAAGAGCACTCGCGAAGCTTATAATGGTCGAAAACGTACTCGACGACATCTCCCATCGGAGATTCAATCCTCTCCGTGGCTCTTATGTTCTGGTTTCTCCCCACCGAACTAAGCGTCCGTGGCAGTAAGTACCGTGGGGTTCCCCCTCTCCCCCCAAATTTTTCTCTCTCTCCCTCGATACTCAATACGAACTTTATGCGATTTTAATTTTGAAGAAAAGGAACAACAGCTAACTATGGCTTGTCGCTAGAGGAGCGCAGGAGAGCCCCTCCAAGACTACCCTGCCATCTTACGACCCTGCGTGCTACTTATGCCCCGGAAACAAACGCGCACAGGGCGACCAGAATCCGAAATATGAGAAGACTTTCGTCTTTGTTAATGACTACAGTGCTGTGAAGGAGGAGCAAGCGTCTTATAGCCCCGAATCTGCAGATGGTATATTTGCACCTTTTATGACTGCGAATGGCGAGCATACTAATGCCTAAGTCCATCCTAGATGCTGAGTCGTTTTTCCTCCGAGCCGACCCCGTCACCGGAAAATGCTTCGTGCTCACCTTTTCCGCTGCTCACAACCTAACCCTAGCCGACCTGTCGCCCGCGGAGATCGTCCCTGTCATTGACGCCTGGACGGAGATCTACGCCTCCCACCTCTCCCCTAAGTCGCCCCTCGCCGCTGCGATCACTGGTTCTCCCAATAGCCTGCCCAAGCCCAAGGAACAGTACCGGTACATGCAGATCTTCGAGAACAAGGGAGCTGCCATGGGCTGCTCGAACCCCCACCCGCACGGCCAGATCTGGACCACTAGTTCGCTTCCCGAAGAGCCCGCCGCTGAGCTCGAGCAGCTGCAGAAGTACCGCAAGGAGCACGGGGGTAAACACATGCTGGAGGCCTACGCAGCCCTCGAGAGCAAGAAGCAGGAGCGCGTGGTGTTTGAGAACGATGGCTTCCTGGTTGTTTGCCCCTGGTGGGGAGTCTGGCCTTTTGAAACGATGATTGTCAGTAAGACACATAAGCGGGCGCTAGTTGATCTAAACGTGGTTGAAAAGGCTCAATTAGCTGAGGCCATCGCCGAAGTCACCAGACGCTATGATAACCTCTTCGAAACCCATTTCCCGTATAGCATGGGTATCCACCAGGCGCCGCTCGAGGGAACCGACGAAGAGATTGAAGCCTCTTATCTGCACTTGCACTTCTATCCTCCGCTGCTGCGCAGTGCAACCGTTCGCAAGTTCTTGGTTGGGTAAGTTTTCTTGGGTTTCTGTGTGCCCGGATATTGCCAAATCCGCTAATACATTCATAGTTACGAGATGATGGCTGAGCCCCAGCGTGATATTACCGCTGAGCAAGCTGCTGCCCGACTACGGGGGTGCAGAGGAGAGCTCTACCGCAAGAAGCTGGGTGCTTAAGAAAGAGATGCAAAAATTAAATAAAAACAAGGGGATAAACGCATATGTAAACCGAAACTACGACATTTCTGAAAAACATCTCCAAGTAAAACCAAAAAAAAAGAAAGAAAACCGCTAGATTTAAGTATATTACACATACATATTTCTCGTACTCGTAGAGTAGAAAAGGTATAAAATCGCCTCACATCTACCTCATCTAAGCAAGATACGCCTCCCGCTGCGTCAACATCCACGTCAAAGTCGATGAAGCCACAATCAACGGGCTCACAAACCGGCCTTTGAGCTGCGCACTGCCAAAACCCAGCCACTCCCCGACGAAATGCACCAGGGCAATGCCGAACGACCACACGGCCAGATCGTACACCGCGGGGTTGGTGATATTGTACGCGGCCGTCATCCGGACAACGGCGGAGAGGAAGGTCCAGGTGCCGAAGGTGCGGGAGGAGAGAGGGTTCGTATGCGGGCGGCCATCAGATGTTCGTCCGTTGTAGAGTTGGGCGGCGTAGGTATCGCTAATGTAGGCTTGGATGCTGTTTGCGGCGGAAACAGCGGAGACCTAGGTAGATTCCCTGTCAAACGCGCGGTGTTTCAGATTGGGACGGGGTCGCACATACCAGGAAGAGCCATTTGGGGAGGAGGCCCTCGAATGGAGGCAGGAAGGAGAGAAGGGTGTCCATTTTCTTTGGTAGGGAGATTGCCCAAATATGATGTGTGAGGTCTTGATGTAGTAAGTTCAGAGAGCTGGAAAAGTTGTTGCTCCTTTTCGATAGGGAAAGAGTAATCATCATGAAGGTGATTACTGATTAAGTGATGGACTATTCCTCATTGGGTCCTGGTGCGGCGGAATACATCATACCTTGGTAGTGTTGCTCAGAAATAGAGTTTTAGTAGTCAGGAGTAAATTACACCTGGTAATATTATTACCATCTCTGACTATCACTAACCAAGTGATTGGGGTCAGTGAGGGGGTGAGGAGGATTAGGGTGGTTAGGGGTTATAGGGATTGGTATTAATGTGTAATAAAATACACGGAGTTTATTTGTTCCGGGCTTTGACTACTAAAACTCTATTTCTGAGTAACACGAAGCCCCTTGTGCGGCACACCAACCTTTGTGCTCATTGCCTGATTGGGAATCGCCTCGGCCAATTTTTGGGGCAAACGGCTTAGTCACCCCGGCACCCTCCAACGGGATTCACAGGGTTCCTGGAACAGCCTAGGTAAACCTCCTGCTCTTGGTATAACTAGCGTGAGCTCTCCTGTCCATCACAGAGTGGGAAATTTCTGACACATTATTGACGCGCTTTTAGTAGAAAAGCCCACCAACAATGGATTACCTGACGAAAGTTTCCTCCGCTCTGTCCACTTTGGAGTACGAAACGGCTCCAGGGTGGCAGACCTGGGCTGCCTCTGTCGTGCTTGCTGCTGGCAGCTGGTACATCTTTTCTAACGTTTGGACCTTTATCCGGGTCCTGCTGAGTCTATTTATTCTTCCCGGAAAATCGGTATGTTATCTAATTTTTAATCCCCTCTTTGGGTTTTGAATATCGAAGCATTGACAGTTCGTCTCCGTTAGCTGCGGTCTTTCGGTCCCAAGGGCAGCTGGGCAGTCGTTACGGGTGCGTCAGATGGCCTTGGTAAAGAGTTCGCGCTCCAGCTCGCCCGTGCTGGATTCAATATCGTCCTTGTCTCCCGAACCGCATCGAAGCTGACCACCCTTACCGATGAAATCACCTCCAAATACTCCTCAGTGCAGACTAAGATGTTGGCGATGGATTTCGCCCGCAACGACGACCAGGACTACGAGAAACTGAAGGCACTAGTCGGTGATCTCGATGTCGCCATCCTGATCAACAATGTCGGCAAGAGCCACAACATCCCGACCCCATTCGCCCTCACCCCAGAGGACGAGATGGCTGATATTATCACCATCAACTGCACCGGTACCCTACGCGCCACCCAGGTGATTGTCCCCGGTATGATTCAGCGTAAGCGCGGATTGATTCTGACCATGGGCTCGTTCGGTGGTCTCCTCCCGACCCCTCTTCTTGCCACCTACTCCGGCAGCAAGGCATTCCTGCAGCAGTGGTCGACCGCTCTAGGCTCCGAGCTCCAGCCCTATGGCATCACCGTTGAGCTGGTCCAGGCATACCTCATCACATCGGCCATGTCCAAGGTACGCAGGGCCAGCGCGATGATCCCTAACCCGCGGGCATTTGTGAAGGCCACCTTGTCCAAGATTGGCAACAATGGCGGAACCCCCTCGTATGCCTATAGCTCTTCCCCTTACTGGAGTCACGGATTGATGGCATACTTCTTGACCTCCGTCGCGGGCCCCATGAGCAAGTGGCTCACGAACCAGAACCGTTCGATGCACGAGTCGATTCGCAAGCGGGCCCTGCGCAAGGCTGAGCGGGAGAATGCAAAGAAGAGCACTTGAGGTGATTTTGTGATTTATTGTAGGCAAGATCTTGGTGAGGGAAGGAATAATGATTCTTGGTTAGGAGCTTGGGATGAACTGGAATGATTCAAGTTGCCACCGCTGGGTCTTTTTTTTTTTTTTTTTTTTTGCAGAAATTGTCAGGTGGACCTGCTAAGCATGCTGTCTGCTAACGTGTATGATCGGAATGTTGTGTTTCACTAGACTGAGGCCAAAGGATTTTTTCCATTTTCTACCTAGGCTTCGATTCTCTTTTTTTCCTTATTTACAGCCCTAGATGCATATTTACTTCATTCTATACCGATTTAATCAGCCGGCTTGCACTTTTCCGTGGTTCCGTAGGTCATATCCAAGTACTTGTCTTTTGTCCCTTTGTCGGGATTATCTGATTCTTCATATTTGCTTTATCTTCGCTATGACGTTTACTTACTGTTTTCTCGGGCGAGGGGGACATTCGGATCTGAAGCACTAGCATGATAATAATGCTACTATTACTAGCATCATTAAGCCCTTTTCTTTCACCGGAGCCTGAAATGAACAAGGTCAGTGGACTTTAAGTTCGACGGAGAGATTCCGGCTGGGTCCTCAGGAGATCCATCTACGACGGGTGGCTCCAAGCTTGAGATTATCTCGCCACAGCTTCCTAAATTATAAACAGTATCTAGATATTTGGTGAAGAAGTGACTGTAGTGAGTATACGCAGATACAAAGTATATAATTTCAATCAGCATACGATCCCAAACACATATGATATAATCTATACAGGAACAACCTAACCCCCACGCACCTTATCCAAGATTTCTCTCACGAATAATAAGAGATGAAAATAAAAGATGAAAAATCTGACGGTGGATCTTTAACCTAAGGCAAGCAAGTGGAGGCCGAGAGCAGTGGCCCACTACCCGGTGAGATTTTGTTGTGAGAATCAGCGCATCGAAGAGATTTTTTTCGTTGCGGTTCTCGCTCTCCGAATCGGCACCAAGTTTTGGGCCGAGTGGGTTTTTTCGGCGTCCCGAGAGTCTCGGCTCGGGATGTACAGTCGATCCAATGCCGAGTTATGGCTGGGAAAGGGAGATAAGTAAGACAAGAAATAGTTATATAGGACATTGTACAGCATATGAGACTTACTAATGGTGTATAATACAAATACGGCAATTTATGTTTCTTATGTCTTCTCTAAGTCGACTTAATTCTGAGTGTGAGTGCCTGAGATCTAGATTATTGAATTGTACCTGATTCGATAACTAACGACGGCAAGATTGGATCATGAGACGCAGAGTTGGAAGAGGAAAAAAGAGAAAAAAGAAACATAAAGGAACCAGATAAGACAGTGGACCTTACTGTGGATCTCAGGAGTTTTTCAGGTACGAACCAGAGTACCAGCTCTTAACTACTGAAACTCCTAACTACAAGACATCACGCAAACCGCGGGTCCACTCTCAGATTCACCGGATTACCCATCAGATCAAGTTTTCAACAACAACAGATAGAGATAACTTACAGAAAAAGAGAAGAAAAAAAATCAAGTAAAATAAAACTGGACAGAGTAGGAGGGGATGCTTCTCCTTCCCGTTTGGCAAGCCTGGGGTTGGGAGAAGAAAAATCAGATGATCCCTCGTGATCATCTCAACTGGGCCATTCTTCTGTCACAGCTGCTTCCCATCATCTCATCATCTATTCTTAACTTCGCCTCCCCTTCAACTCTTTCTCCACACCTCCCCCACCCCAAGGCGCTCAGGGCATCATCAGAGGAACTCTCCCTCTACTCTGCCCCTTGATGTCTCCCGACATGTGCCGTCCTCATCCGGGCCCCCGTTTTTCCTGCCATGGTCCTTCTTCGGAGGTTCGTTCCTCCAGTCGATGAGATGAATCCTGGGACCAACCGACTGTGGAAACGTTGGGCTCATAGTCTCATACAGAGTCCTACCTTGTAGTGTCTAAATATCCCTCCACCTCCCACATTTACTCCAGCTCTTCCTCCCCCTACTCTTATTCTCCCGCATTTCTCTGTCCAAATTTTCCCAGGATTTTATCTCCTGTGAAATCACCGGCATCATGGGTGTATTAAACATGATCGCGCACTTCAAGCTTCGGGTTGAGCAGCAGGAGAACTCTCAGTCTTCTACCCCTGTCCGATCCGACTCGACGTTGGAGAAGGACAATGCCATTCTCGACGACAGCCCTGTGAAATACCTTACATGGCGCTCCTTCATATTGGGTATTGTGGTTTCCATGGGTGGATTCATCTTTGGATACTCAACCGGTATGAACTACGTCCGGGAAACAGCGATTGCAATTCTCTGACTTTTGACAGGGCAAATTTCCGGTTTCACGACAATGGAAGATTTTAAAGTTCGGTTTGCGGAGCGTCAACCCAACGGCACTTACGCATTTAGCAATGTTCGTAACGGACTGATTGTCGGACTGGTAAGATTATTCTTTAAGAATGCCATCATCATCATCACATAGCTTACCCGTTTTTTTAAGCTCTCAATCGGAACTATGATCGGTGCTCTGGTGGCCGCTCCTATTGCAGACCGCATCGGCCGCAAGTTCTCCATCTCTTTCTGGTCATTGGTTCACATTGTCGGGATCATTGTGCAGATCGCTACTGAGACCAAGTGGTACCAAGTTGCCATGGGCCGCTGGGTGGCCGGTCTAGGTGTCGGTGCCCTGTCCAGCGTCGTCCCCATGTACCAGAGTGAATCTGCACCCCGCCAGGTTCGCGGTGCCATGGTCAGTGCCTTCCAGCTGTTCGTCGCCTTTGGCATCTTCATCTCCTATATCATCAACTTCGGTACCGAAAGTATCGCGTCGACGGCTTCTTGGAGAATTACCATGGGAATCGGGTTCGTTTGGCCCCTGATCCTGGGTCTCGGAACTCTCTTCTTGCCCGAATCCCCACGCTTCGCCTACCGAAACGGCCGTGTGGACGAGGCCCGAGAGGTCATGTCCAAGCTTTACGGTGTCAGCCCCAATCACCGATGTATCGCCCAAGAGATGAAGGATATGAAGGACAAGCTCGACGAAGAGCGGGCTGCTGGTAAGGCAGCATGGCACGAGATCTTCACTGGCCCCCGCATGTTTTACCGCACTGCCCTTGGTATTGCCCTACAGTCCCTGCAGCAGCTCACCGGGGCCAACTTCATCTTCTACTACGGCAACAGTATCTTCACCTCCACCGGTCTCAGCAACAGCTACGTCACCCAGATTATCCTGGGCGCTGTCAACTTCGGCATGACCCTACCCGGTCTGTATGTAGTCGAGCACTTTGGTCGCCGCAAATCCCTCATGGTCGGCGCCGCCTGGATGTTTGTCTGCTTTATGATATGGGCTTCCGTGGGCAACTACTCCCTCAATCTCGAAGACCCTCAACAAACCCCGCAAGCTGGAGCCGCAATGATCGTCTTTACGTGCTTCTTTATCGTTGGTTTCGCTGTAAGCTGGGGCCCTATTGTGTGGAGTATTTGCAGCGAGCTGTATCCTGCTCGTTATCGTGCGATTTGCATTGGAATCGCTACCGCAGCCAACTGGACTTGGAACTTCCTCATTTCTTTCTTCACTCCATTCATTTCCTCCTCGATTCACTTTGCCTATGGGTACGTTTTTGCCGCTTGCTGCTTCGCCGCAGTGCTGGTCGTGTTCTTCTTTGTCAACGAGACGCAGGGCCGTACCCTCGAGGAGGTCGACACGATGTACGTTCTCCATGTGGTCCCCTGGAAGAGCAGCAGCTGGGTACCCCCAGACAATATCTTCGAGGATCTGCAGGGCCGGGAGGATAAGTCCAAGAAGGAGCAGGAGGCTCAGGTTGAGCATGGTGAGCCCACTGAGATCCGGGAGTAAGCATGGCTGTCAGATTTTAGCCAACGGCTCTTGGTCTACCGTATGACATTGTATAAAAAAAGACACTAGAATAGATTTTTGGGTTGTGGTGGCATTTTAAGAGAGGTTTTGCATTATGGCGCATGTTTTATGGGAGAGAAATATTCTCTGGGATATCAGTCATTTCCTTTATTTGGGCCCCAGGGTGTGCCGAATAGACACGTATATAGACATCATTCAAAAGAATTTCAGAAATACTAAACAGAGAAAGTATATTACTTAGTACCATATTGTAAATCTAGTCACATTACGGTCATAGTCTGAAATTCACAGATATCAATTCCTCTATCCATCGGAGTATAACTGTAGTGATATCCTAAGTGGGTTGGTTACCTCACTAGGAACATATAACGAAGACCAGGAAAACAACAACACTCTCCAGATATCATTCAAGAAAGAAAAAGAAAAATAAACAAGCCCCCAAACGCCCTTGGAATTTTTAGGACACCCAGATCATGACTATGTATGTAAAATGAACTGATATTGGTATTAGAGAAGGAGAAGCTTTCGTCTCATCATGGCGTCCGGTAACGGATAAGAAGGAAACCAGGACGCAGAAGAAGAGAAAGATGTAGTTTAACGACGCTGGGTTTTGCCGATGGAGCGTTTTCCGGTGAACTGGAGAGGATATTAGCATACTTATTACGAAAAAAAGGGTTTGGGTTGGGAGAGGTGAGCATACCAAGTGCTTGGGGAGAGAAGCGGTGGTATGTCGATCGGCTTCTCCCTGTCGGGCCATGCGGTTCATCTTCTTCTGGCCTAGCTTGGCCAGACGCTCGGCCTTGGAACGGGCAGTATCGCTGGTAACACCATCGACCAGACGGTTTGTAGCAGCCTGGCTGCGGGCGCGGCTCTTGGCCTTGGCGATGGCGATGCGGGGATCGGAGGTGTCGACGTCCATGGCGTTGCCGGTGTCGATTTCGCTGCGGGTGGAGGTGCGGCCGCGGGCCTGGCTCTGGGATCGGGCGCGGGCGACAGCGGCCTCGCCGTCGTAGCCGGCCGCGTCTAGAGCCTGCTCCATCTGCGAAAGCTTCTTGGCTTTGGCGCTGCGGGGGATGGCCGCGCGGTTCTTGAGGGATTTGCGCAGTTTGGCTTCGTTGCGCATCAGGGTGCGCTTTTCGCGGATCAGATCTGCCTTCATGCGGATGTCGGCGTCTTCGGCATCCTCCACGCTCTCGTCCGAGTCGTAGTAGCCTTCTCCCTCCAATTTCTCTTCTTCTTCTTCCAAGGCGGCGAGCTTGGCCTCGATGTCTGGATCCACGTAGTCGTAGATGTTCTTGCCGTTCCACACTTCGGGGATCTTGTCGTGCTTCCATTCGTCGTCGGCCAGAGTGTAGGTCTTCTTGAGGTCGATGTTGTAGACACCAGCGCCGCCGTTCTCCTCTTCGATGTCGCGTTCCAGCCTCTTGCGGTTGGGGTCGCTCTTGTCGTACTTCTGGAGGTTCTTGACCGCGTCGGGGATGAAAGTCTCGAGCTGGGCGCCACCCATAGGCTGGGCGACGTGGATACGAGCCAACACATCGCCCAGACGTCCGCCGACGGTGTCGGCGGAGCTGGCTCCGGACTTGAGCTTCTGGGCTACTCGCTCGGCTAGAAGTTTGTCGCAGGCAGCATTCTTGACGGTGGTCACGCCCTCGGTAGTTGTGCAGGAGAGCTGAAGAAGTTCAACTCCGTCAGACTTGAGCATGCCTTGGAGTTCCTCCTGCTGCTCGGGATCAAGGTCTTCGGGTCGTCGGACATCAATCTTGTTCACTACGATAAACACGATTTTGTTGGCGAACAGAGGTCGGATGCTGTGGAAAAGTTTGATCTGGTCGGAGACGGAGTAGCCGCACTGCTCGGACAGATCCATAAAGTACAGAACCGCAGAGCGCAGATGGGCAATAGCAGTGATAGATTGCATTTCGATTGTGTTCATCTCCTCCAGAGGGTGATCCAGAATTCCGGGGGTATCAATGGCCTGGAATCGCAGGTATTTGTAGTCAAAGTGACCAACGAACAAACTCTTCGTGGTGAACGCATAGGGCTGGACGTCGACATCGGCGCGAGTGATGCTGCGCAGGAAGCTGGATTTTCCGACGTTGGGGTACCCGCAGATGAGCAGGGTTCGGGTATTGGGGTCAATCGAGGGCAGACGACCCAAGTGCTGTCGGACCTGTTCCAGGTAAACGAGAGGATCCTTCAGACGTCGACAGATAGTGGCCATGCGACCGAGAGCGGCCCGCTTGAGCTGCTTGCACTGGAACAGGGATTGCGCATATTTGATCAGACGGACGTAGTCGCGAGATACGGTTTCGATAAGATGCTTCGCAGTCGACACTTGACCCAGAGCGATTCTGAAATGGTCGGCATCATACAGGGTGTTCATCAAATCCTTGTCTAGCGGGTGTGAGATGAATTTCCAAGGGAGGTTTGCTCTTGGGAGGGAACATACGGAAAGGGTGAATATCCTGCAGTCTGGGGAATCCATCAAGGATTGCCTGGAATTTCTCGCAAAACGTCTCCTGGGTGAATTTGACTTTTCGAGTATAGAAGCCTATCGGGAAGAATTTTCGGGTTAGCGACCATCTCAACAACGATGCTGTTTCGCATCTTAAAATCCCAAGACCAACATGTCAGGGTCGTCAAATACCTCGAATACGACTGATCTTAAATCCAGCACGAATCTGAGTGGGAAGTTGTCGCTGAGTGCGGCTCAGGACAATATCGAGGAATTCCTGGTTGGTGGGCACAGGAGGGATCTAATCAAGCGGTGAAAAACATCAGTTTTGGGAGGTTCTCGGAGGGGAAAACAGGATATTAGACGCACATCTTTCCATGTGGTCTTCATGATGGGCACCTGAATGAGAGTCTGTCTCCAAATCAAGAACGACTCTTTTTCGACGGAAACCCGATCTGAGGATGAAGGCGAGTTGAAACACAACAACCTCTTTTTGCTGATACGGGAAAAAAAAAATTATTCAGAGGCGGTGGGTGGCAGATTTTGGCGGGCGGTGAGGCCGAATGTGGGGACTCGAGATTTTGCAATTTTCCATAGCCGAGAGTCACCAATTAAAATACACTCAACACTTGATTTTTACAGTACTTACTCTGGAGTAGACAGGAGTACTTTCTTGAGGGAGAATCTCCTGATTCGAAAAGAAGCTCTAATGATCATATACATTCACTAGCGGTGGGAAAAACCATCTATGATAAACACTGATGCCAGCCCTGACCAAACCAACTCGGCGATCATATCATAGCACATCATATCATCGTAGCCCCATCAGAACTCCGTTGCTTTTCGAATTTAAACCCACCCTTGTAAGACCAGATCCAGAGTATAGCCCACGAACATGCATCGAATGGGAATATGAATAGAAACATGCAAGAACGAAAACAGAAAAGGGGGTAACATAGGTAAGAGGAAAGAAAGAAAAATCACTCAAACAGAACCAAGACACAAGTAGAAGACAACGGCCGCGCCGAAGAAGATGCAGGTACTGAGAATATCAAGTCCGCATTCCTTACTCTCGAGGAAACTCCAGCACCTGCATATTTGTCAGTGCCTCTGAGAGAGGTCAAAATAATAGGTAGAAAAAAAATAGGGAACTCACCAGATCGGTCCAGCCTCCACCACCAAACTGGCACTTACTCGGGCCGCGGTTTTCAAAACCAAACGACTCGTAGAAAGATACCAAGTGATCATGAGCGATAATCGAAATACGATCGGCGATCTGAGCCTCACGGATTCGCTGGATATAGGACTTCATCAAAGTGCTTCCCACTTGCTTTCCTTGGTGTTCGTGCAGGACAGCAAGAGAGTGAATGGCGACTGTGCTGCCATACTCGTCGTGGCCCACGGTCTCTCCGTTTTCCACAGTCATGCGCTCGGTCTTCCAGTTCTTCGGCAGTTCCATAGCCTTGTCTGTTACGAGGGTTGTGGATGTGCGTGTGGCAATGATGTGTCCCACAAGCGTTGGGCGAGGTTTTGGCTGCCCTTCATCAAGGATCGGAAGCGTAAACAGGCCGAGACATAATTCGGGGCATCTTCCAAGGCGATATTGAAACTAAAAGTATTGCAAAAGATCGGGTCAGCAAAGTTCATTGCACAGTGGTCATTCGCCGGCGCCCGAAATGACGAAGCGAAGAAAACCAGCAACCATACCTTTTCCCGGGAGCAGCGCTCGTGTTCTGGGAATGCACTCTCAACAAGAACACAGTCCTCCACGTTCGACTCAGTTAGGACCTGGACAAAAGGGTGCAGCTCGTCCAACTTGGAGCGATGGTGAACGGGGGGACGACGGAACCAATACGGGTATTCGCTAATATCATCATGGTCCACGGCGACATAGTCCTCATCCGCTTCCTCCTCGTCGTCATCATCGTCGTTATTTGCCTCCTCCAAGGGAAGCCCATTCGCAATAAGAGACTCCGCGTGTTCGGTCAACCGGGCCAGGTCGTCACCGGTCGCGGGGAGGGAGAAGCCATCTGCGTTGGATAGTGGTTTGAACCCGTTGATGGGTTCCGAAAAATGTGACTGGTCCGCCATGCTTGTGCGATTTCAAATTTCCCTTTCCTTTTTTTTCCCCTTTCAAAAAATGAGTAAATGGCGGGGAAGTTGGACGTAAAGCGATGTTATATGAGTGCGTAATTCCTGGGGGAAGCGGCCTTTGCGATTTGATTTAAATTAAAATCAAAGATAGGTAGGATTTCAAGAGGAAGGCGCGAAGACGAAGGCACAATATTCAAATTAAGAATGGTAGATACCTAGGTAGTGGTTCCGAGGATTCTTGAAGATCGAAAGTAGAGTAAAAAATCACGAAAAACGAGTCAAATCGGCTCCGAGTGGCCGGAAAAGCCTAGAAAGGTGGGGATCACTTTAGCTTAATGCAGACGATAAGACTGCTGGAGGCCAGTTGACGACCCTGACTGCGGTATTGCAGGGTGATAGGGCCGGAAGGGATCCTTGCTTTCGCACCAGAAATAGAAAGGCAGAATCGATTAATCTTGCAGATTTTTAAATCCCTGCCCGCCCAAGAATAATAATATAAAAGTACCTAGGGTAATAATCGTCACCCCCACGAAGAAAAAGAGAAGATCTGGAGAGGTTGGCTTTGAAAATTTCGTTCCTGCCCCTCCCGATGTTACCATCTTTTACGCCGCGTATCTTTTATCGCCTCCCGCACATCACATGACTACTAGTCCGAAGCAGGAAAGAAGGGATGCCGACCTCCTCTGCGCCTCCAGTCTCCAGGGAGGGGCTTCGCTTGACCTGCTCTCGATGCTGACCTATTGAAGCATGGACCTGGGTCCATACCTCCGACTGGTTGGCCGGAGCTACATTAAACTTAGGAGTGTTGCATTCTTGTACTCCGTCCGGAGATTATATTTTTCATGTCGGGTGGAGGAGAGGGGATACATGCCTGATTTTAGTAATTCCAGATGATATAACAGTGCATCTGCATAATTCAAGCACCCCTTGATATATCAGTCAACGTCACCTCCCATCCCCGCCCCTGCTCAATCCTTCCCAAGAATCGAATACTTATTGATCGTTAATCCCTCATGGTTTCAACCAAGCTAGCCGGAGTGGCTCCCCAACGCAATGGATCTCCGTTATGCTGTTATTGGGCTCCTTCTGAAAGTAAATAGCGAGATGACCTAACACAGCCTTAGACTCAGAGAGGGAATATTTCTATCTGGACCCCCCTCCCCTAAGATGATCCCAATGCACAAATACCTCACCACAAGCATGAGAGATATAATGTGTAGAGCTAGCATCAGCTTCTCCAGCGGCGGCGCTATCGGCCTCGGGTGAAATCGTCCACAACCGAGAGCGGAACGTCATTGACTCACAGCTTTCATAATTCGGCATCGACCCATATTTTTATCGTTCTTCCCCTTCCCCGACTAGCGCATTGCTCTCCCCACAGGGCGCAGTGTTCTCCCATTTGTCCAAGATCCGAGAATCTGTTTTTTTATCTTTCGCTCCTGGAATGGGTATCCTCGCTTTGC
This sequence comes from Aspergillus conjunctus, assembly GCA_027569095.1. Classification (NCBI taxonomy): domain Eukaryota; kingdom Fungi; phylum Ascomycota; class Eurotiomycetes; order Eurotiales; family Aspergillaceae; genus Aspergillus; species Aspergillus conjunctus. The sequence continues at coordinate 17,111 of JAPDEL010000030.1, read as the reverse complement.
TCCAGGTATGAAATCATGAGCTCGAGGGCGTTAACCGTGCCCCGGACTGCTAAGTCCCCTCTTCTCAAGGTATGTGCCTAAGCTTCCCTCTCACCGACCGTCCACATTTCGCCTCTAACCCGCGCTTCTTCTCCTGTATAGCAGCGTCATGTCTTCGTCGGTAGTAGTTGTAGTTGGGGTGGTAGCTGTCAATCGACCTTAGCCCCTCTTTCTCGCCGCTCTTTCTCCTCCTCATGCGATCACGAAGTCCACCAGAGCGCTGGGTTTTCCTCCAGTAGCCAGAATTATGACCGACTCGGCCGTCGGGCGAAGGAGAAGCTGTTAGATCGGGTATGATTGTCGCCCAATACAGTCAAAGCTCCATTGAGCCTACCGGCTAACATGTTTAACCCTTTTCTTTGTGAAGGAATTTTTCCTGAGCTTGCTCAACTCTGCATCGACCAAACGAGAGGCCAAGTTATATTTGGCCCGCCTCAAAGCCCAACACGAACCGAAAGCTCCCAAGAATCCAACTACCAAACCGACGGAGAATGAAATAGTACAACCCCCACCCTCCGGTGTCAATCTCGGGTCGTTCTACGGCGCATCTCGATCCGTCTACGACAGTCCTGTGTTTAGACAAGATACCACCCCCACCCCCCAACCCCAGGAACCACCGGAGCGAATACATCTAGCTTTGATCAAAATAAAGACGCCGCAGCTACTTGATAACTCAACTCTAGATGGAGTGGCTAAAACGCTAGCTCAGCTTAACCGCCTGGGCATGGCTTGTTGTGTCGTGGTTGACCCGGGAACAGAGGGTGATGTCAATACATTGCGGAAAGTCGCTGCGGAGCAGGCCGACCGCATTTCAAACGCAGTGGACGACCAGCCGGACTCAAAATCCGCTCATCTAGATTCTATACTATCCCTCGCCTCCGCGAATGCAGAGAAACCTACCATTTCGTCTCGGAAAGCGCTGTTGGGCCCATTGCGAGACGGGCAAATCGCGATTCTTGCTCCAATTGCTTACACCGAAGATTCCCCAAAGGCGGTGTTCATCTTTGCGAATGATGCCATTCTTACTTTGACCAAGGAGCTTGCAGGCCTGGCGGTCAAGCCTGACCCTGACGAGGATCCTTTAATCACCGCCCAGACGATCGATAATCTACAAAAAGAAGTGTCACTGGACCGAGTCATTCTGTTAGATCCTCTTGGGGGTATGCCATCCTTCAGTGGCCCGCACACTTCGCACGTTTTCATCAACATGGACCAGGAGTTTGAGAGTATCCAGCGGGAATTGCAGCAGATCCGACAGTCTACAGCCCAAAGCGAGTCGTCTGATAGACTCGCACACGCCATTACAGATAGCAACCCATTCTCCAAGTTTGCCGGTTCGGAAGTCGCCTCAATATCTCCCGGCCAAATTCATCAGTCGCTGCCTAACAGGATAGAGGAAAGGGCCATTGACGGTCACCTCGATAACCTGCGGCTATCACAGCAAGCACTCGCTATGCTGCCATCAGCATCATCTAGCATAATAACTTCTCCTCTAGAAGTCGCAAACTCGGCACGATCATCTGAGGTTGCTACTTCCGACTTGTCGGCCGTGGGAACACGACGACAGCGGAATCCTCTAATCCATAACCTCCTCACGGATAAACCTCTCCTCTCCTCCTCCCTGCCTATGAGCAGACGGAGGGCAATGAGCAAGGGACACGACGCAGTCAATGTACCCAGTCCTCATACCACGTTTGTCAAACGAGGGATGCCACTCAGTGTCGTCCCAGACCCGCGAGTCCAAGTGTGGACGGCTCAAAACCGTCCCAAGCTGAGCCTTGAAGACCCCTGCATTGACCTTCCACGCCTCGTCCATTTGATCGAAGACTCATTTAACCGTAAGCTTGACGTGAAGGACTATCTTCGACGAGTGAACGGTCGCTTGGCTGGTCTAATCATCGCAGGAGAATACGAAGGCGGCGCGATTTTGACGTGGGAGTTACCGCCCGGTGTGCCGGATGACGGAAGCGAGGCCAGTGCTGCCCGGATGGTACCTTACTTGGATAAATTCGCCGTTCTTAAACGCAGCCAGGGTGCGGGAGGCGTCGCTGACGTCGTGTTTAACTCCATGGTACGCACATGCTTTCCCAACGGAGTGTGCTGGCGTAGCCGGAAGGACAACCCCGTGAACAAATGGTACTTTGAGCGCTCGATAGGGACATGGAAGCTTGCGGACACCAATTGGACCATGTTTTGGACAACCCCCGATGTGGTTCACGACCCGCAGAAGTTCCGGGACTACGAAGCTGTTTGTCGAAGCATTCAGCCGAGTTGGGCGGAGGATATTGGGGTCGTTGACTAATTGGGGAAATATATATATATATATATTCTCTGCGTGCACATAGTTATAGACGATAGAATATAGACTCATAATTTCCATAAATTGTTTCGTTCCCTGACAGTCGTTGCTGGATAAGAACAGCTCACCGCCTTGAAAGGTTTATCGCCCACTTATCAACGGCCACGCTTGAGCTTCACCTTCCCCATGATCCAGATCGTGTCGCACCATCATGAAGAGGAGCTAATTGAGTCTCCCCCCACGATGCCAATTTGCATCGAATGTTCCTACCCGGTTTCCCATCTGTACAGCACCTACAGTCGCGCTGATGATCGGTCCCTGGGCAAAGGTGTACGCTTGACGCAATGTCCGCGCTGCAAGCGATTCGCGGACAAGTACGTGGAGTATGACTTTGTCGTCTTGTTCATCGATCTCGTCTTGATAAAGCCACAGGTATGATGGTACCAGAGAATTTACCATATGGCTGGATTTCCTCACTCGTATTTCAAGGTTTATCGACATCTACTCTTTAATCGCCTCGAAGGTGATGAGCACAAATTCGATGTAAGAAGCCGAATACCCAATATCAGCCGATTGGACGGCCCTGAGATAAAGAAACTCACATATCTTGAATCGCGTTTAGCGTTCAATCATTCGGCTTGGAGTCCTACTGCTCCTATTTGACGTCTACCTCACCTGGGCACGGATTGAGAAATCCCTCTCCTTAGACACAACCTTCCTCTCCCGCGCTCCGATCGTCGTCCAATATTTGTTCTTCCTCAGTCTGAACGCCATCGCAACCCTCGCCCACCACCTCACTGTCCGTCTCCTTGCGTCGATTCTAGCTCCTACCCCAGCTACCACCTCCGGCACTGCCAATCCCCCGGACGCTCCCGTCATCTCCTCCGATCCACAAACGCCCGTAATTCCGGCTTTCCCACCTGCGCAACAACAACCACAGTCCCCCGGCCCTGCCGCGCTGAGCCCTCAAAGGCTCACCCCGCAAGGCTCTTCACAATATCTCCCGACCATCGTCAACCCTTCCGCAAACGACATACACCACAATCCGCATCCCACCCCTCTCGCCCCCCAAGGATTATTCTCCGCCATTCCACCCCCATTACGCCGTGTATCCACGACCCCGGCCCAAACAGTCCAACCACTCCCACCGCCCTCCCCAGCAAGCCCCACCGCCATCAGCACCGCGCTGTTTGTGAGCAGTTGCGCAAAGCTCTTCCCCATCCTTCTCGTCATCTGGGGTCCCGATGGCAGCGGCAGCAACAACAACAACAACAACAACAACACTTCCGACACCTCAGACGGTAGCCCTGGCACCGGCACCGCAACGCAAACGACGAACCTGGCGCAGCGGGCCCTTAGACGGGTATCAGCGACGAACTCCGCAACCAACTCTGGCGTGACGGGGTCTTCGTTGGTCCCGACACCGCTTCTAGATGGTCTGGCTCAGATTATGCCGGCGGCTATACCCACGAGCTACATCACTTATTTCGTGGAGTTGATGGCGTCGCTTTTCACACTGGAGGCGGCGGACACGCATCTGGTGCTGCTGAGTAATATCGAGGCGTTGTATATCCTCCTTGGATGTGGGTACATGCGGGCCATGGCGTTGGCTGTGGCCGGCTTAGTGGCTCGTTGGACGGTGCAAAGAGTGATTCTGAGTGCGGTTGGGGTGGGCTAACATTTCCCCAGAGATATCCTGCAAATTACACCTAGTTGCGATCTTATATTAATATTTATAATTAGAACCCGCATAGAATAACTTAAGTGATTAGTGATCAAGACAATCCATTCATCAGTAAACAGAAATAGGATACAAAAAAAGTAGAACAAAATAAACGTAAATATACAAGTGTACGGCCTCTGTGCCTTTCCATGATTCTATTTCCTCCTTCCAATAGTACCAATATAACTCAATCAACCCCCTTCTTCTCAAACCACCCACTCCCACCCCTTTCACCGAGAACACAAAACCGAATACTAGTGCGGTACCCGATCAGGCCGCATATCGGACCTCTTGGGGACAATAAGCGGATGCAATTGTGCCAGAAAAGTAATCGCTATGAACCACCCATTAGCACCGTTAATCTCCTCCTAGGACGGATAGAATATAGGAGGACGAAGTCGGAAGAAAACATACCCCACATCAGATAACAAGAAGTAATCGTAAGCAGGAGTGTACTGCGCCATAGACTATTTTTTCATTCACCAGTTAGCCTATTGTCATGATAGTAACCCTCACTAGGCCCAGTAAGGAAAATCTAAGGGAGAGGGGAAAGTTGATGCGAAGGACTCACGTCTGGTTTTCGCCCTTAGGACTGAATATCCAAGCTGCAACACCGGCGACAACGACGACGATTAAGCCGACGAGGAGAGACCAGCTGTGGGGAATGCAAAATTACTACATTAGTAAGGTTTGGAATGGTTGGTTGGGTTGCTTGTCCAGGTATGGTATTCGACCAAGGCATAGGGAGAGGGGATTGGATGAGATGGGAGAGGTGATGGAAAGAGTGGTCGAATCGAATCGTACCCGTTTGCCATATTGTATGAAGAATATTTCCTCCCTTCTTTCTTCCTTTCTTTATATTTTGTTGTTGTTCGTCAAGGAACGGAGCTTGACTTATCGACTCGATAGGTTTAGGAAACAGCCTAGCCTATCCTACCCTCTCTGTGCTCGTTGTCCGTGTTATGAATTCACTCAGATGGTCCGAAACCTTCAATCTCTCCGTCGATTCCTTTCTCCGGGGGAAGGCAGATATATCGGGTATCGGTGTGCTGTTGCTCCTCCGGGAACTGTGTTGTAGTACGCGAGGATTTTGGGGTGTCGCTATCGGTGAAAATTAGATATCGAGATCGTCCCAAATTTAGAGAAGAATCCGGCGTGCGAATGAGTGGGAATTTATGGGGATGAGCAAGGTACTCTGGAGCGGCGGATGGAGCTTCAACGGCATGGGGGTTTAGATTAGGTGGCATGGGATTTACGGCCTGAGGCACCGAGGCATGTGGGTTTGGCGCTTGGCGGTGCAGCCCTCATGTGTTGTGGCGGTGCGGCTGTACCTCAAGCCAGAATACCGCTGATACTCCGAACACTGGACAGACTACGATAGAAGAATTGAGTCATTTACGCATAATTCAGTTCAGTAAGCCCTATTATATCCACCATCAAGGGATATCCCACGTCTTACACGATTCCGAGTCCGCCAAACAGGGTGAATCACGAATGTAGTTCAAAAACAATGGAAAAGAAAAGAGGGACCAAGGAGAAAATAAAATAAAACAGGAATATAAAGTAGTAGACTGCTTCGAGCGGTTTCCATTTATGCTCCCTCGCGACTCTTACGGTAGCTAGCCTGTGTAACCCTGTCAGTCATCTCTGCCACTTGCAAGGTATCTAATTCCTTAGAAAATGCAAAGAATAAACTATACCTCTTGCTCTACCTGCAGCCCATCGACAATAGGGGCCAGCTCACTAAGAATCTCGTAGGACCTCTTGTGGTACTCGAGCTGTGCGGCGATAAGGTCGGCCAGATTCCTCAGGGGTTCCGGGGTGTCGAGGACCTAAAACAGATAACATTAGCCCCCACACACACACATATATAAAGCGAGAAGTGAGTAAAAAACGTACGTTCTTCATAACGCTCACAGCCTCCTCCGTCTGTCCGACGAACTCGTCCTCGGCCTGCTCGATTTCAACGCGAGCCTCCTCGCTCAAGTTATCCAGATCGCCCCTGGCAGCCGCCTTCTTGCTCGCTTTGATCGAGTCCAGCATGAGACGGGCGTTCTCGACGTTTCTGCGCGCCTTCGCCGCAAACATCAGATTGGTGTTGAGGGTGGTGTTCCATCCGGCCAAGAAGCGCGACTGGATTTGAGCGTCCTGCGACAGACGGGCCTCACCAACCTGCTCGGAGGCCAGCGCATACTTCTCCAGAGCGGTAGCCAGGGGATCTTCACCGGTCGAGTTGTGTGTCAGGGTCTGGGATCCGGCCAGGGAGGCGCGGGCGATCGCATGGCTGAAGGTCTTGGGCTGCGGTTTGGCCGCGGGAGGGGCAGTCAGAGCAGCCTGGGCCTCTGCGGGCGTGGAAGCCAGCGAAAGCAGCTGGACTTTCTCATTGATGGTGCGACCCAGATCATTGAACGATTCACGAATGTTGGGTGGGTAGTCGTAGGCTTCGTTGGAGTATTGGGAGCTACATCAATTAGAACCCCCTCAAAAAAAAAAAACCACGTAGGTTTATTGATAAGAAATGACAATAGCGGAGATTGGGGGTGGACCGCAACTTACGTGACCTGGAGGAGCTTCTGATGGACCAGCTTCAGAGCGTCCACGCGCTTCTCGAGCTCGATGTATTCGTCAGGGAGCTGGGTCTTGTCTTCTACTTGACCTAGCTGCTCCCGGATCATCTGCTGGGTGCGCGCAGCAAAGGGCGAGAAGTTCGCGCTATCCCAAGTAGCAATAAAAGATTAGAAACATGTCAGCATACACGGTTGGTGATAGATAGGACCATGGGGCCGCTTTCAGCGACCGATCCCCGGAAAGCAGGCTCCAGGGTAAAAAAAAATGTAAAGAGTTGGCCATACCTAAGGTTTTTGCCGAAAGCTTGCACCTTATCCATGGTTGAAACAGGTTACCACAGTCCAGCTGGTTATAAAAGGGGAAAGAAAATGCGATCGAAGGAGTGAGAAGATAGGGGGGGAAACAGTTGTCTTCAAGGTAGGTTGTTTGGGGGGAGCGATAGGTTAGACGGCTTAACAGATCGTCGCCAGTCCAGGCATCTCATCCCGCACCGCCTTGCACCGCCACTGTTTCGTCATTGTACTACCATACACATCTGCCTGTTCTCCACCGTATGGGGTGGTAAAGTTAACGACTACTACGGGTATGGGTAACATGGTTATAGAGAATATCAAGAGAAGTATTATTAATATATTATAGCAAATTAAATCAATACAGATCTGTAAAATACTGATGGGTTTAAGGGAAATAGCATGTGCGTGCATGAGTAAATTCTAAACAGAAAACAGCTTGCGTAATGCAGGACAATATGGCACAGAATCAAATTAACAATGAAGGGATGTCGGGAAAATGATCCGAAGGAGAAGAATGATATGCGACAGAGAAGCCAAAGCAAACGGTCCCTAAGCCCAACCCAATCCAGCCTTCCTAGTAAATACAGAAGAACCGAAGCGTTTCAAGAGTGAGTAGCGTATCAATAAGTCATAAGCGAAAGAAAACAACAGGTCGTATCAATATAATACTCGGCAAACACTCCAAGGACAATAGAATAGCTCAGGTCATCGTGGCTAACATAGCGCGGACTAGGCGAGAGTTAGGTCCTATTATACAGTATTAGTAAATAAATATATCGCGTTCATCACCAAATCATCAGAAGGCTAGCATACCTCTGCGATCCCTCTTGACTTCCAAAATTTCTTCTCGCTCGCCATCGCCAATGATTTCCGTGTCGCGGATTACTTCGGTGTCTCCAGTGCGTAGTCGCTCTAAGCGATCGAGTTCGCGGAGGTTCTCGTCGCTGTCTCTCTCACGGGGACGCACCACAACGGCAAGCGGAGTATTGCTAGACTTGCTTGGCTCATCGTCACGATCGTCTCGGTTCCGAATTAGCATTCGCACAGGTGAAGAGCGCCGGCGGAATCGGGGCCCATGGACTGAGATGGATCGTGTCCGGGAAACAGTCCTCGTAAGCTTCCTCTCAGAGAGCTCCCCGTGATGCCGAGTCGGTGACCGGTATCGAGAAGGAGACGGCTCTATGATCAGAGCGCCATCACTGCGTCTTGGGGAGTACGTTTCCATCGCGACTCGTTCCAGTTTCCGGTGTCTGGATACTCCGCGGACCGGAGACCGTGAAGGTCTAGGTAAGGCAAGAGCTGAGATGATATTTAGCCCCGATGTTCTTTTGGTAGTGATGCACGTGGTCACTTACTTTCAGCAGCGTGTCGTTTGATCTCGCGACTTCGGCTGATGACATCGTCAATCTGCTCCTTTGAAAGAGCTACCTGGATAATGATCAAGTCACCCTAGGAGACATCCGTTAGTACAACCACTAAGTCTTATTATATCCCTCCCTTCTACACCCTTTGGGTTATGGTACATACCTCTTCTTCGAAAGGATACCCAAATTCACGGATTGCACGAGTCTGGACTAGTTTCCGCGGCATGCGAGTCTTGCCCTTGCGCGGATAGGGTTTCTCAACCTTTACCTCTTCCACCACACGTCCCCGAAAGCGACTCTCGGAGCGTCGCCGGTGATCAGCGAAGCGATCGCGTTCACGGAAGCGTCGAAACTCCTCATCTCCATATACATCTGGTTCCGCAATGCGAATCTCCTCATATTCGTCAAAATCACGAGATCGTCGGTAGGAGCCTCTGCGTCGAGGTGGTGGTGGGCTGGGGGGTCGTTGAGGGAGGTAGCCGCGATAGTACTCATACTCGTCTACCTTGCGGGAAGGAATTCGATCGAAGGTATCGAGGGAGGATTGGCGCCGAAGGAGACGGGGTCGAGGAGGGGGGCTCTCGGCGCCGCGACGACGCTCATAGGGTATAAGGGAACTGTGACCAACGAGATGGTCATCCTCGAAATGTCTGCTCGACATGCGAGCAGGGGGGGCATAGCGGTCAGACTGCTGTAAACGGGCATCCCAGCGTTCATCCTCCCGACGTGGGGGCCGGTCAAGAACTGGAGGGCCACGGGATTGATGGCGACCGCGGGGGTCACGAGAGTAATACTCGGAGTCGCTATCGACAACCCCCGTTGAGCGTCGATAGTCGGAGGAGTATCGAGACATTTTCGGATGACCCGAAACGGCTTGATCAAGCCCTCTATGAACCGTGGATGATGATGGCGGATGACTGGCTCGGACCGTAGATGGAGAGGTGGGGTAGCAAGAGTACCGTGGTCAGGAAGAGTGAGGGATATTTCTTGAGGTGTCGGTTACACTTGTGGGCAAGATGAATGTGATGTGGAAGTCAATGGAACGGGGGAATCGAATGGATATAAAAAGGACTGAGTTGAGCTTAAAAGAAAATAGGAGAAGCGAAGGAGGGTGACAGGAGGAGAAGCACAGCCGTAGATTTTGGTGTTTCAATGACGTCCATCTCTTTTTTGTTTCCTTATCGGATACGGCTGCCTTACGGTAATCTTTCGCATCCTCGAGGCTTTCTGCATCTCAGCCTCGTTTCTATCATTTTGCCACAGCCGCTCCCATCGCTCTTCTGGAAAGAACTGAGAAAAAGGACAATGGAGATAGGCACAATTGTGTCGGTGTATACGCGCGCGTGGAGTTTCATACCGATGAACTTCTTTCTCCAGTTAATCCGAGTCAGTGCGTGCCACCAGAACCGCTATTCTGATAGGACTACAACTGTTCATCGGGTGATCTGAGCTTCTCGGTGCCCAATCCACGCTTCATGCATACTGCTCCTCCCCGTTATGGTCTACATTAGTTCCTGAAACCTGGAGCGCTTCTGTCCAGTGGATTGAGGTTGATTGGAAGCATCGTGCCTGGAGTGAAACTGAATTGATCGCGGGGGGCGGGTGACTGGGCGCGTAATGACAGGCTATTGGCAAGCACCTGCAGCAACAACACTAAAGCGCCATCGCTGTGCGGTGCGCTGTTCGCCTCGGGAGCTGCCGTTGGGCCATATGTATGCGCTTTTGAAGATGATCTCATGTGGCACTGTGGCACTATTTAGGCTTCTCTCCTATCTGGTCCTACTGGTACATGTAGACCGCCACTCTTCCGAGTGTGAAGCAGGCAATCACTGTTCAGGTGCCAACGCAACAACGGTGAAGATCTGGGGTAGAACCAATCCACGATAGAAGGGAGAATCACACGCTCCGACGATCCGACTCAGTGGTGGGTAGATGTTGGGTCACCACAAAAAAGAAAGCTGTATCGATGAAACAACAAATCCCTAAAGCGTCTCAAGACTTGCTACACGGCGCCCTGACTTATTCTCGTGATATCTTTCCAACACCAGTTGAAAACCAAGGCTCCGGTAACGAAACCAAATGGGCTCCGAACCGAAACGGAAGACATGATTTCAACCAGTAAAAACGGTATATGTGGTCTTCTCATCTCGATAGCCCCATTGTCCAGCTAACGAAGGGTGGACTCCAAATGGTGATAAATCATCTCTTGGAGTTGTGGTTCAAGTAATTGTCCAGCTCTTCAGTGGCCGCGTGCAATAACCGGCCTGATACCTGTTGTGTATCACTATTGCTAGGAGGTCGATACAGAGGGCCGTTTACTTGTTTCACACCCATCATCCAAGCTCCTTACATTTTTTAGCTATCGGTAGGTATTTTGATGATTTCCATCCTGAGGCGACATTGGGATCTAAGTTTAGAACAGTACAAAAATAGGCATCGAAGAATCAATGAGCACTGACTAATCAGAACACTTGGCGGTCGGTCAACCCTTGCCCCCCGCCGCCTTTTTAGAACGGCAGAATCGCCCGATTGGGGTGGACTGCCAGCAAATTTTCCCGCATTTTGCTTCAAGTGAAGGAAGCTTGTGGTCAATTTGAAAATCGACGAATTCACCGGGAGAGCTTGCCAGTTTGTGTCTCACAGCATGTTTGCAGTCCCAGGCTGGTCTATCTCGAGCTCTGCTCTCAAGCAGCAGAACGAGCCCGCGCCCCAAGCTCAAAACCAAGCTCAGCAGGGCAATAATGCCGGAATTCAGAATGCCCAAACCAGCAAACGCAAGCGGAGCGATGGCCATGTCACTAAGGGAAACGTCAATGAAATGTACCGGCGACATATTGAGGGCCTGAAGCCAACCGCCAAAGGTGGGAAGCAGGGCGCCAACAATTCTATGAAGGCCGAGAAAAAACGCAAGAGAGAACAGCAGCAATCGAGCGACGCCGCGATTGAGTCAAACAAACAGTTTTCCGGCGAAGGGCCAGCTACATCGGGTGATCAAGAGGGTGAAAGTAAAGGCGAGACCAAAAAGGAGAAGAAGAACAAGAACAAAAAGAAGCAGCGACAATCTCAGGACGGCAACCAAGTTGCTGCCAGCGAAACCAAAACCATAGAATCCTTCCCTGTAGCTCCGCCAAAAACAGAAGCAATTCTGACCCCCCTACAACAGGCTATGCGACAGAAGTTGATCTCGTCCCGTTTCCGTCACTTGAATGAAACTCTCTACACGACCCCGTCTACAAAAGCCCTCGAGTTGTTCACCGCAAACCCGGAGCTGTTCGATGAATATCACGCTGGATTCTCCCGCCAGGTAAAGGAGTCCTGGCCCTCAAACCCCGTTGATGGCTATATCAAGGCCATTCGCACTCGGGGTGCGATCTCAGCTGGCCCCAAGAAAGGAAACAGACCTGATCAGAAAGCTCGCGGCCTAGCATTACCAAGACGGCCCAATGGGTCATGCACCGTGGCAGATCTTGGCTGTGGTGATGCCCAGCTTGCCCGTGCACTGATCCCTTCTGGGAAGAAGCTGAATCTCAAACTTCTTAGCTTTGATCTTCATGCTCCCGAAGGCTCACCGATCACTAAAGCTGATATCTCCAACCTTCCTATCGACGATGGTTCCGTCGACGTTGCCATCTTCTGCCTCAGTTTGATGGGCACTAACTGGGTGTCATTCGTTGAAGAAGCATGGCGGGTCCTGCGCAGTGACGGGAAGGGCGAATGCTGGGTCAGTGAAGTCAAGAGTCGCTTCGGTAAAGTAACCCGCAAGAAGGCCCAGATCGGCGCCAGGAAACCGTTGACCAAAGGGGAGAAGAAGAAGCTTAAGAAGAAGGGTGGGGATGACGACGAGGGGTCGGATGTGGAAGATGATCAAATCTACGCTGAGGATGCCCGTCCTGTCGAAGATGATGGGACGGATATCTCGGCATTCATTGAGGTGTTCCGGTCGCGAGGATTCACCCTGAAGCCTGAATCGGTGGAGAAGTCTAACAAGATGTTTGTTAAGATGGAGTTTGTGAAACAAGGAGGCGCGCCTGCTAAAGGGAAACATGTCTCCGCTGCTCCTACAAAGACTGGTCCGGGGAAGAAGAGATTCATCGAGAGGCCGGCGGCTGTTGATAATGATATTTCTCCCGAACAGGAGGCCGCCGTTCTCAAGCCTTGTGTCTATAAGATCCGATGAGGCTGCTGAGTTGCGTGTATATAATTTTACAAAAGAATCCTATTTATGTCTTTACCAGATTTCGCGAACTCACACGGAAGCTCACCTCTAGCTATGTATCTATGTTTGTGAGGTCATTACTCCGTAAATGCGCGGAAGAAGCCGCACACTATACAACAAGACAGAAGGAATGTGGTTTATTAAAATCATCAGGCAAGGTCATTGTTCTTTTCTATGTGACTTCAAATAAATCCCTAGGTGCCCCACGCATGGCATCCACGTCATTTGGCCCATCAAAATCCACACAGAGGTACGAGTCCCCCCCTTATTGGTTTCCACCTAGTTGAGCAACTGCCCGGCCCATTTCTTCGTCATTGTAGATACGGAAGCCCTTCTCTTTGGTTACGCTGGCCAGCTGAACATTCTTTGCATCTAGCTTCTCCTCCATAACCTGCTTCAGTGTCTTCAAAACCAATGTTTCTGCCTCGGGAAGTGTCAGCGAGCGATGGTATTCGTTTTGTAGTTCTGCCTGTGCACCCTCGCTTCCAGACCCGATAGCCTTTGCGTCGTATCGATAGAATGTGCCAGAGGGTTCTGCATGATATCTAGAGCAGCAGATCATGGTTAGAACATACTACTTCCGAAGAAAAAGGACCAGGTATATGACGGTTCGGGGGAAGAGAAAGAAAATCGAAATCAACGTACAGTTGAGGGCCATCCTCATCGAATCCTGCAATTAGAAGGGCAACACCGAAAGGTCGGCTCATAACACTCTCCTCGTCATCTCCGGTCTCACCAAATCGCAGAGCCAAATCACAGATCGCCTGTGTGCAACTCTCAACCCTGAGCGGTTCGGCGTAGTGGAAGGCATGGTTTTGGCATTCTACACGGGCATGTTCGACAAGGGACCGGGCGTCTGCCTGCAGGCCGGACATAGCACAGCCAATGTGCTGATCGATCTCGACAATCTTTTCGACAGATGATGCTTCAAGGAGGTTAGAGGTGACACGCTTCTCGACACCTAGGATGACACCTTCGGAAGTTGCGACCTGAAGGGGGGGGGGGGTTAGTATGAATTGCTTGGAATTTGACTGTCGCGGAGCTCGCAGAAAGCTTTGGGGTATGTAATGCCGAGCGAGGAGGATAGGAGAAAGCGAGTGAGGAGGAATGGACATACACCGATGGCAGTTGAACCGAGTTTGATAGCTTCGAGAGAGTATTCGACCTGGAATAAACGCCCTTCAGGAGAGAAGGTGCTGTCGTCATATCATCGTTAAAACGGTTCTTGAGATTATCACATGCGATATAGAGCAGAAGAAGGGTGATATTGTACTTAATTCCACGGTCTATGCAGGAAGAGCAGAGGTTAGATATGCTGAATTGGAGAAGAGATCAGGAGGGCAGCTTACCATATTCCGATCGAGCAATGAACATCTTAATTATCTAGAGCAGACGCTGATGATCGAAAGGTGTAGATAAATGTATGAGACAGAGGACAAAAGTGAGAGAAGGTGAGCGAGTGATTAGCGAGTAGAATGAAGCTGGGTACAAGAGCATTAGTCGTTGGCTGGAAGCTTGGGGTTGAAGCTCTCAAGTGAGTACGCAAGTCCCGCGAGTGCCTGGCGGAGAGAGCACCGTGTCGCTGCCTCAGGCGGTCAGGCATCCGCAACCCAATCGTCGCGCTAAAACCAAACGGATCAAATCCAAGAGGTATATCATCACCCTTCCCCTCCTTCCTTCGACCTCCATTTGTTATTCTTGAACCGTCTCCTTCCTTTGTCCACGTATGATTGCCTTTTCATTCTGCATCTCGCAGGACCATGTCCCTCAATGACCGTCGCGCCAGCCACATGAACGCACCACGACCCCGCGTCTCGTCGAGTCGCGTCGGCGACGCTGAAAGGGCTGGTCTACGCGGCGGAGCTTCCCCATTGCACTCCTCAGAAAACATGGATCATCGCGGAAGCACATCTGGTCAGAAGAGCAAGGTTCCCCGGGATCACATTACAACGGAAAAGCGCACCGAACGCATCGTTGTCCAAACAAAGGAGAGGGTGCAAGGTCGGACGAGGAACCACGTACGCGAATCTTCTAACGCAGGCAATAGAGGAGAAGGGGAAAATTTGCGATCGAAACGGGTAGATCGGCCAGATGGGAGCAGCCCTAATGTCCGAAAAAAGGAGAAGGATGTGGCGGAGGGTTAGTTATTAACTTTTTTGTTTATATTTCGCGGGTTGCTCGATACTGATGGTTTCGCGATATAGGGCCATGGAACCCACAAGCCACATTAATGCCTCACTCTACAGCACCGTTAGCTAGTCGTGTTGCGGCGCCTCCTTTGTCCTCGTCTCTACCGCAGTCGCTCCACCCTACATCACTCCGCGAGCTGTCCACCGACGCGCAAGAAAGAGCTGTCTTGGAGGATCTGTTGTTCGTGTTCATGGGGTTCGAGGGCCAGTACATTCATTACCACAGTCAATACAACCCCACAGCGGAAAAAGATCGTTTGACGGGACCAGTCTTTCAGCTACCTTCAGGGCTGGTCCCTACCCTAAGGGACCTTACACGGTCGATGTTGACAATGGCAACACACTACAGCGCGTTGGAGGCGTTCATCGAGGTCCAAAGCCGGGCAGAATATGGCGCAGTCAGTCACGCCTTGTGTGCGATAATTCGAAAGCTATTGAAGGACTATTTAATTCTCATTGCGCAATTGGAAACGCAGCTTCTCAACAACCCAAGCTTCACCCTTCACGTACTTCACCTTCATACCATGCCAACGAGCCAATGCCTGGCTCAGTTGTACTCCTTAGGCCAGGAGCTCCTCAAACGAAACGGTCTATTGGACCAAGATCTCGATGATTCCCTAGACGAGTTCGATGATGTGGATAATATCCTGGAGCAGCTTAGGGAGGGGGGGGATCTTGTGCCCGGAGCCATGACCAGTAAGAAAATATGCAAAGGTGGGAATGTCCTACGGCTTCTCACTGAGCGACTGGCAACATTTTCAGGGGACCCGACCACCAAAACACTCTTGGAAACCCTACTACGAGAGTCTAGCCGGCCGTATATGGCAATGCTCAACGAATGGCTCCACCATGGAGGTATAAAGGACCCCCATGCGGAATTTCTAGTGAAGGAGCAAAAATGGATCAAACGCGAAAAGCTCGAAGAAGATTATACAGATGAGTACTGGGAGAAGCGGTACACGATCCGTGATAACGAGGTGCCTCCGCAGCTAGACAGCGTGCGAGACAAGGTCCTCCTAGCCGGAAAGTATCTTAACGTGGTTCGAGAGTGTGGAGGCGTTGATGTGAGCAAAGCCGTTAAAGACGTTCCGAAAACATTTGATGATCTTCGGTTCCTGGAGAACGTAAACGCCGCCTATACCTACGCCAATGCCTCCCTGCTTAACCTCCTTTTGACAAAGAACTCTCTAACTACCCGCTTCCGCTCTCTCAAACACTATTTCTTCCTCGACCGCTCTGACTTCTTCTCCTACTTCCTCGAACTTGGTGCGTCCGAGCTACGCAAGCCCGCTAAGAACGTGAACGAGAACAAACTCCAGTCGCTCCTCGATCTCGTCCTGCGCCAACCCGGAAGTATCGCCGCACAGGACCCATTCAAAGAGGACGTCAAGGTCCAAATGAACAAAATCGGATTGACTAAATGGCTGATGCAGGTTGTCAGCGTCTCGGGCATCGACCAGGACAACCCCGAGGCAGCAATCGAAAAGTATCAAGTGCCGCAAACCCAAGGAAGTGAGGACGACAAGGATATCATCGGGTTTGACGCGCTCGAACTCGATTACACCGTCCCCTTCCCGCTGTCTCTCGTCATCAGTCGCAAGACAGTTCTCCGGTACCAGCTCATATTCCGCCATCTCCTTTCGCTTCGCCATCTTGAGAACATGCTATCCTCGGCATGGCTTGACCAGAGCAAAGTTCTAGGTTGGCGCCATAAGTCCACCGACCGAAGACTGGAGATGTGGAAGCGACGCGCGTGGAACCTTCGGTCGAAGATGCTGGTGTTCATCCAACAACTCCTTTACTTCTGCACGGCAGAAGTCATCGAACCAAACTGGCAGAATCTGATGGATCGAGTCAATGGAACCGACGCGGACGGCTCAGAAGTCACTATCAACGGTACAAAGCAAGTCAATCGAACCGTCGACGAGCTCATGCAGGACCATGTGGATTTCTTAGACACCTGTCTGAAGGAATGCATGTTGACTCAGGCGAAGCTACTAAAGGTATGCTTTCCCTTTCCCTGCTCCCCCCCCTTTCAGAAAAAAAAGAGCGTGTCTCAGAGTCTATGATTCTAAATCAAAAATATTCTAGATCCATTCAAAACTATTAACCTGCTGCACTATGTTCGCTTCCTGGACTACAGCATCCCTTGCACGAGCTCTAGCCTCCGCTGACCCAGACCTGAGTGCTAATGGAGGATTCGACCCAACCCGAATGGGTAAACTTGAGGACACTTTGAAACGATATGAGGACCATTTCAGTCGGCATCTACGAATTCTCATGGACAGGTAAAGATTGGGGGGGGGGGGGGGGGGGGGGGGGGGGGGGGGGGGGGGGGGGGGGGGGGGGGGGGGGGGGGGGGGGGGGGGGGGGGGGGGGGGGGGGGGGGGGGGGGGGGGGGGGGGGGGGGGGGGGGGGGG